>CM075004.1:1734871-1770962 GCA_037576675.1 Pangasius sanitwongsei | reverse complement strand
AGGGTTAGGAACGGAGGAATGAAGACCTGGGTGAGGGTTAGGAACGGAGGAATGAAGACCTGGGTGAGGGTTAGGAACGGAGGAATGAAGACCTTGGCTAGGGTTAGGAACGGAGGAATGAAGACCTGGTTTAGGGTTAGGAACGGAGGAATGAAGACCTGGGCGAGGGTTAGGAACGGAGGAATGAAGACCTGGGTGAGGGTTAGGAACGGAGGAATGAAGACCTGGGTGAGGGTTAGGAACGGAGGAATGAAGACCTGCTCTCACACTGTTTATACTCACAGGTAAGACCACGACCTTTGCCCCCTGACCTGCCGCCTCCTTCACCAGCTTCTGAGCTCGAGACAAGTTGTCAGCCTTTAACTTGGTCACGTGCAGCTGCACCACCGCCAGACGAAACTCTGTAAAATATGTTATTTATTCATTAACCCTTTCATGCACACTGTTCACACTTACGGTGAGCGAATTTAAGGAATGTTTTCAGGAAAATATACGAGCATCAGATCACCATTACTGTTACTGAATTCACATCATTACTGCTAATGCAGCTGCATATATTTTATCAAGAATATTGCTCGATTTTGCACAAACATTATATTTTTGATATATTATATGTACATATTCTGGTAATCAATTTGAGCTATTGTATATGCGAATGCGAATTTTTGTTTATATTGGAAGATTTTTTTTTTTTGTACAATGTTTTATCCGTTTACTTTTTAATATATAATATTTATTTATATGTATATATCATGACATGACATGCAATTTAAGTAATTAAAAAAAAAAAAAACAAAGACTGTGGACAAGGTTTATGTTTTCAATAATTTATGCATGAAAGGGTTAAACACTGAAGTGCGAACAGAGAGAGAGAAAGAGAAAAGAGAGAGAGGGAGAGAGAGGGAGAAGAGAGAGATGAATAGAGAAAATAAAGATAGAGGAGAGAGAGAGAGAGAAGAGAGAGAGAGGGATAGATGAATAGAGAGAGAGGGGAGAGCGAGTGAGAGAGAGAAGAGATAGATGAATAGAGGAGAGAGAGAAAGACAGAGAGAGAGAGAAGAGAGAGATATAAAGGAACAGAGAGAATAGAGAGAGAGAGACAGAAAGAGAGAGAAGAGATAGATGAATAGAGATAATAAAGATAGAGGAGAGAGAGACAGTGAGAGAGAGAGAGAGGGAGGGAGAGATAGATGAATAGAGAGAATAGAGAGAAAGAGAGACAGAAAGAGAGAGAAGAGATAGATGAATAGAAATAATAAAGATAGAGGAGAAAGAGACAGTGAAAGAGAGAGAGAGAGAGAGAGAGAGAGAGAGAGAGAGGGAGAGATAGATATAGAGAAAGAGAGAGGAACATGTACTGGCATCTTCTTAGCCGGTCTAATTTGTATGAAGCGATGTTGTTGCTGTTATTATTTTTGCTGTTATTCCTTTATCATTTCTGATATCATGTAAATTATTATTAAGTGCTCAAACTCGGCCCTTTCAGGAAAGTAGCAGTTAAAGTCCTGCGAACTCAAAGCTCTGGGGGTTTAAACCATTAACTCCTGGATTCTCTTTTCTTCACTGCGCTGCTTTATTCTATTACTGTTTATCTGTAAATGTTTGTCTTCTATCACTACTGTAACACTACAACTTCCCTCAGGAAATGTCTTTCTAGTCAGTATCAGTATAAGGCTGATTTGGGGGCGGGGCTACATACATGCTCTATTTGTGATGTCACCAAATGAAACAGTGTTGGACCAATCATGTACAATTATGCAAATTATTCAGTAATTGCAGTGTGGTATCCCGAAGGCCAGAAGTGTCTTATTACTTAGAGATTTAACTGATAAAAGTCTTAAAATAAATATAAATGCAAATTAAAAGAGAAATAAAAAAGAAATTTAATTATTGCATCTATTTATTATTTATTTAATTTTTTTTTTTCAGGAACAAGCCTTTTGGATGACTTTGTGTGCACGCAATAATAATGAACATTCCTTGGCTCTAGGCATGGGATGTTGTTTTTTTAAATTTTACGTACCTAGTCAGAAGTTATAAATAAAAAATAATAAATTCAAAAAAACATGTTTTTGGCAAGAGTTTAAAAGTGAAAGGAGGTGAATAATATTAAACATTAACACAATACTGCATGTTACATAACTTATATAAACACAGCATTAAAGATTAAATTATTTTCTGATATAGTTTTGATATAATCAGTAATTTTACTACATGAAAAAAAGAAATAAATATTCTCAAAACTGTCCTTTCTGTTCCTGCCAAAAAATAATAATAATAATAATAATAATAATAATAATAAATGCAATTACTTAATTTATTTTTTTTTTAGCTCTTTGCATTGAACAATCAATTTGCATTGAACAAACACAGGTGTAAATATTAAATTTCAGAGAATTAACCGTCTATTTCAGCTGCACTTTAACTTTTAACCCTGTTAATAAGACTTCACAGAGCATTAATAACGTTACTACACTCACTCGACATGGCCCTTGTGCTCCCAGACATGAAGAGTTCACACTCAGCTCAGTCCACTGAGTCCCGGACGCTCTTCCGCCACAGACCAGATCTCTCCGGTTTAATCCGGAATGAAGCCCAACTCCCTACTCTCGTGCACTCCGCACTCCATTAAAGCAGCCTGTTACGTCACAGCTTCCGCACACTATCTAGTGCACTACACGCTATTTGTCTCGCAGCCGCTATTTTTTTTTGACGCCGCTATTTTAAAACACAACCCGGAAGCGCAGCTAGCACACATTTCAAAATAAGAGTCTGCACGGTTGAGGGCTGTTTTTTTTCCAGTTATGAAAGTTATTAAGTGGTTTTTTTTTTTTTTTTGTCGTAGTGCATTTTTTTTAGTTTACTCATTACGACTTTGAGGACTTGGGGATGGAATGAGGATTTGCACAACACAAGAATCCATTTTAAAACAAATTATTTTTAACTAAATATTTTACACACCAAGTCAGACTTTCACAACTGGTTAGACTAAACTACTAGAACTATTAGACTAACTATTAAGCGACTAAACTATTAGAAACAAACAAACAAACAAAAAAGAAAGAAAGAAAAGGCAACCTACTCAAGATAGTAAACAAAAGAAAGAAAAACATAATTACATAAAGAAAGAATTAAGACTTGAGGGACATTCAGTTTCAGAAATAAGGCACTCAGTGATCAATGTCAGTCTGGAGAGATTAAAAAAATATCCATTAAACTTCTACCTTAAAAAAATAAAACATAATTAACAAACAATAAAATTTACGTTGGGTGCAGGCAACAGACTTTGAATAAAAAAAAAAAAACACACAAAATCAACAATCGTAATTTTACGGTGTCTGTGAGGCAGTAAATGTGAGGCAGTAAGTGTAAGCGCTCGGTAGGGGGCGCTGATGAGTCGCGCGTGTTACTGCACCTGCTTCTAATAAACAAGAGAAGAAGAAACAAGGAAGTAGCAGAGTTATATACTAGCGTACTACTATACTTAAGAGTATTCTAAAACAAGACGCTATGTGGGTATTGTTACATACTCGTTAGTACTCTAGTACTATTTGGACAATTTGGACTATTTATTCAACTAGATTTCTTATGTTAAACTTTTGCTGCGAGTTATTAACTAAAGTTAGTGACTCAGTAGTAAACAATATGTACTTTTACTCGCTTCCTATGTAGTGTTATAAGTATATCGCGTTATAAAGAGCTAAAATGGGTTCTAGTAAATACAGTATTATGGTTAAACATGTCTTCACTATGGGAAGGTTTGCATGGAGAAGCTGTTCCTCCTGGACAAATCCATTCATCAGGTTTAAATCAGTCCAGACAAATGACAGCTCACTGTGTCCATGTCCTCTTCACACAGCACAGACATATTCTCATAAAAATCTCAAGTCTCTGCAGTGGTGTTTCTCCAGCAGGACTTTCTCAGTAAGTGTCTGGAAACAGAAGAGCAAAACCCACAACCCTGGTCGTGATGGTGATGGTGATGATGAAGAACAGCACAGTGATGAAGATGAGGAGGATTTTATTGAGGATGAAGAAGTGGAGGAGATTTTTCAGCAACAGAGCCCTGCAGGAATTGGAGAAGAGGATCACCGGGTGTTCATTGTTCATCCTGATGTGAAATGGGGACATAAAAAGCAATACCTGACCACAGGTAGGTCTGTCAGGGCACAGGATCAGCAGCTTGTTGTAATAATAAACCCTGAATCCTGTCTCCTCTCTGCAGTCATGAGTAGGAGAGTTGCTTGTGAATGGAGTACAAACGTTTACATCCTCCATTGTTTCGAGGTGAAACAAAAATAGTATCTGTATTTGATCTACACAAAACATCTAAACATTTTTTTTTTAATGCAACACTGCTGTATTTCTAGCAGTTTGTGAGCGAAGAGAATATAAGTTTGATTCTTTTGTTATTTTTAATAATGAGGGAATGTCTGTGAAACTGAACCCAGTAAAAAAAAAAAAAATACATTTGATTTTTTCCAAGGGTGCACAAACTTTTGCACTATATAACTATAAATATGATAGCATATGCTTTTTTTTTTTTTTTTTTTTAAATCCTGCGGTCTGGAAGCTGATCTGCAGATGGCCGAGGCTGTTGGTCTGGTCAGCACCTTACAGAACTGGACAGTCGTGGATAAGATCATCCTCTCCACCAAAACTCCGGAAAAGAAAAGAATCTTTGGAAAAGGGAATTTCCAGATGCTCACAGGTCTGCGGTTTTTTTTTTTTCCTCTTGTTTGGAAGAAAAAAATTTATGAAGTGAATTATGAAGACTTTTCTCATTTGTGGTGAAACTGTGCAGAGAAAATCAGAAGAACCGCCGGCGTCTCGGCTGTGTTCATGAACGTTGAGCGTCTGTCGCCGGTGTCAGAGGTGAGAGTCGGTGATCTGTTGAAGGAAAAAATGAAGGGAAAAAAAAAAAAGAATCACAATGAGCTGGTCATGTTTGTGTGTTTCCTGGTTTGTCGTTGCAGAGAGAGCTGCAGGAGGCCTGGGGGGTGAAGGTGTTCGACAGATACTCACTGGTTCTGCATATTTTCCGCCGTAACGCCAGAACCAAAGAGGCCAAACTGCAGATCTCGCTGGCAGAGATTCCACTGCTCAGGTACACGACTCAGACACAGCAAACTCCCAGCTAATCATTTCCTGCATTTTGGATCACTTTTAGTGAGAATTAAGGAATTTGTTTTTTGGTTTTGATACAGTATATCTATTATTTAAAAATTCTACCATGCTAAACATTAAAAAATGTGGTGACATTTGCTGTAATGAGATGTTTATTTAACATTTATGGAAGGAGTCTCCAGTGTCAGCGCTTTGTAACAGTCAGAAGTAAAGCTGTACCTTTTTAAGTTTTCTGACTTTCAACGTTCAGGACTAGCAAGACCGAAAATTTGCACATGCTATTGCACGGTATTGTATTACCGAATATAACAGACTGATGGAACAACACTGATGATTTTTGGGCAAACTTTATTTAAAAAAAAGAAATTTGAGAAAAGGGCATGGCCATTTTAAAAAGTTCATCTAAGAAATGATTTAATTTGCATTATACAGGCCATTTGTCCGAGTTACGCTTCTTAATGAGCAGCACGTTAATGTAACGACATGTAATCCAGGAAGCAAGTTAATTAAATTTAATTTCAGATCTTGGTTTTGAATTAATGAAATAAACTCTTCTCTTTGGACTTCCCAGGTCACAACTGAAGAACGAAGTTGCAAACTTGGATCAGCAAGGTGGAGGTTCGAGGTACATCATGGGCTCGGGTAAGAGACCAGTGAAGGTTTTGACACAGTTAAAGGTTTTTGCTCAGTTTGACGGCAGTATGGCGTGTGTGTGTGTGCAGGTGAAACTCTGTATGAGGTGCAGCAGAGGCTCCTGAAGGAGCGAGAGCTGAAGATTCGCTCTGCACTCGAGAGACTGAGGAAGAAGAGACACATGCTCCGATCGCAGCGCAAACACAAAGACTTCCCCATCGTCTCGGTCATGGGCTACACCAACTGTGGTGAGACGAACGATTTCACTCGATTACAGAGTTACACTACATTTACATCTCAGGCTGCAAAACACCCCCAACCTCATGAATCAAAGCTCTACATAGACTTCAGTACATTCTTCATATTGAAGTGTGTGTGGAGAAATCAAAATTATTTACAAATAAAAAACATAACAGCAAAAATCTGCATAAAAATTCACTCCCCATTGGTGTGAAACCCCCAGATTATTTGATGAATTGAGTCGACCAGTGTGCAGTTAAAGTGTCATGTGATCTCAGTATAAATAGACCTGTTCCTGGAGGAACCCAGAGTCTGATAGAGAACCAAGGAACAAGCAAAACAAGTCCGGGACTAAGTTCTGAAATGTCAATCAGGGTTTAGTTATAAACAAATATCCCCCAAATTGAACATTATGTGGAGCGATATAATATAACCAAGATGTACAAAAATGTAAAGAATATGGAACAAGACAACGCAACTCTGCTTAGAGGAGGCCATCCACCAAAAGTCAGTGACTGGGTAAAGGTGGATTAAACAGAGAAGCAATCAAGAGCTCAAGGGTAACACTGAACATGATGCTCCCACCACCATGCTTCACAGTGGGGATGGTGTTCTCAGGGTGATGAGCAGTTTCCAGCAAACTTAGCTCTTTGTGCCAAGGCCAAAGGGTTAGATTTTGGTCTCATTTGACCAGAGAACCTTTATTCCAGATGTTTGCTGAGTCTCCAACATGGATTTTGGCAAACTTCAAACAAGATTTTGTAAGAAATGAAACCCAACTTTGTGGTTGTCATGTGAACAGCTTTTTCTGTTCGAGCTGTGGATGTCTCGATCTCCTTCAGAGTTACTCTTGGTATGTTGTGACCAATCAGAACCCAGAATTCAGCAGCTCTGTGGTTAAATTAGAGAATTTAAATAGTATTTATTGAACGAGAAGAGATCATCATGCCTAGTGAGCACATCTCGGGTTTGTCTCCTCAGGTAAGACGACACTAATCAAAGCTCTGACCGGTGACATTGCTCTCCAGCCGAAAGATCAGCTCTTTGCCACTCTGGATGTGACGGTACACGCCGGTCGGCTGCCGAGTCACATGACCGTGCTGTATGTGGACACCATCGGCTTCCTGTCTCAGCTGCCGCACCAACTCATTGACTCGTTTTCAGCCACGCTGGAGGATGTGGCACATTCTGTACGTACCTACCGAATGCTCAAAAAAGACTTAAATCTTAAATGATGAGTGTCAGCATGACATAACTGACGTCCTCTCTCTGTTATCAGGATCTCATTGTTCATGTGAGGGACATCAGTCATCCAGAGACGGTGAATCAAAAAGTCAACGTGCTTAACGTTTTAAAGAATCTTCAGATCCCAGAAAGGCTCATGAACGCCATCATAGAGGTGCACAACAAGATTGACCTCGTTGAAGGGTAAGGGCTGAGCTTCTATAATTTCACCTCCTTTTTTTTTTTTTTTTGTTCAATTTGTCACATTAAAAGCTGCTTCAGGTTTCACAGTGACCAACAGAGGCATGTTGTGGTCTGCAGAAGAGACAAAAGGCTTCCTGACGATATGTCAGGAAAGTGTCAACTCCTCTGTCTTGAAGATGTTGGAAAATTTAAGGTTACAGATTTACCTCTGACACTGGAGACTCCTTCCATAAATGTTAAATAAATGTCTTTTAAAGAAAACTTCACTATATCAAAGATTACACATTACATCCGCCATACAAGTCCCTGTGAATGAGTTGCTGCTATAGAAACGGTAGCGTATTAAATCGAGTGCATTAATGTAAGCTGTTAAGCTGTGCTTTTCTAGAAAATCAACACCTTCTGACCAATCAGAATCCAGAATTCTACATCTCTGTAGAATAAACTTTGTATTACTGATCTTTCAGCTACGAGTCACTGGATCCCGAGGCTGTGCCAGTATCAGCGCTGAATGAGCTGGGACTGGACGAGCTAAAGCAGAGAGTAGAAGAATCCGTCATGAAGTCCACTGGGAAACAAACCACGATTCTGAAAGTGGATCTCAACAGCCCTCAGTTAGCGTAAGTGTCAATCAACAAGTGGGTAAATTAAAGGAATACTCCACTGTTCTTCAACCTTATCGCTATCTCCACTGTATCTGGAGTGTGTTTGTGTGTGAGAGAGAGATTACTACAACTGAGAATTTCCCAGTAGTCAGAAACAAACAGAAACCTGTTTACTCCAAATTCACTTATAATGGAGGTCTAAGGGCAAATGTTGAACTCTGTCAAGAAACTTTTATGTAAAAAAATAAATAAATAAAATAAAATAAATAAAATAATTTATTGTAATAACCCTTAGTTGGGATCGAGGATGCAGATGGCAAGAGGTGTTCTTTTATTAACGATCGCTTTTTAGAGTGCTGTGCTTTTCTGTGCTTTTAAGCACACACACACACCGAACAAAATCAATACAAAATAAAATTACTCGCAGCATCCCGCTGTTCGGCTCTATTTCACCTCAGCTCAGGTCAGGGGAGATCTCTCTCTCTCTCTCTCTCTCTCTCTCTCTCTCACACACACACTCACACACACACACACACACACACACACACACTCTCTCTCTCACTTTCTGGCATCTAGCAGCCTATTGAGGAGGACAATAAATAGTTTTCCATAAACTACAAACAGGTGCAGATCATCATTCATTACCCGCTCGTTCTCTGCGACGACTCCCATTCACAGCCTGCGCTTGACCACGCCCTCATTACCACAAACACTTGCAATTCTTTATTCATTGCACTAAATCATGTTTTTTTTTTTTTTTTTTTAGAGGTAGGATTACATTTTCACTTATAGTAGTGTGGCACTGATGGCGTATGGATACCACAAAACCTTTAGGAAGGTGTAAAGTAACCGGAACTACTTGTTACGGTATTGCTCCAGTGTTGAAAATTTGGATAAAACAGTGGTGGAACAGTTTTGGTAAAACCTTCTCTCACTTCCAGCTCATCTTCACACCTTTAATGTTCCAGTGTAACAGCTGGAGGTTTGTTTTGCATCATATATTTGCATGTTTACAGCGTTTAAAGATCTATGAATCACTTATGTCCCTTGTAGTTTGTGTTTTGTTTGCGTAGCGTCTGCTACTGTGGTCGATTGTGGGTGATGAGATTGCTTTGTTCTATATATTAAATTTAACGAGTTAAACACAATTTTTTTATGTGCAGGTGGCTGTATAAGGAAGCCACCGTTCAGGAAGTGCACGATGGAGATGACGACTGTACCGCCAACGTCAAGGTTGTGATCAGTGCTGCAGCATACGGACGCTACAGGAAGCTGTTCCAGGTCACTTAGCAACACACACCTGAGGCGTGTTTCTGTCCTCTTTCTGTTGCTGCTTATTCACTGTGAACATAGCTGGGTCAATATTTATTTATGAAAACATTTCAAATATCACACAGTGTTAAATGTATTGTATAAACAAAGTAAATAAAATTGTACAAAAGTAACCATGTCTCCATCTCCGTCTCTGTTCCTTCTCAGCTGATTGATAAAAGTTTAATAAGAAAACTGTTTAATAAAATGTCTGACGGATGTACATCCAGTTCCCTGATCAATGGAGAGAAATTCCTTCTAGGCAGCTTGAACACTTCAAACGTCCACCATTATGGGCCTCAGTGTTTTAGCAGTACTTTATTCAGAGCAATAACAATGGAGCACAGTGGAATCAACCCTATAAAATCTCCTGCAATGATGTTGAGGCTCATCGATTCAGCTCCGGGTTTCTGATCCTCCAGCCACCTCCTCACACACTCCCACTGGTACATGGTTAAGGTCCGCAGAGTGATGTGCGGGTTCGAGGCCATGAAGCATCGGTCTGCGGTTAAGTTCAGACCTGCGACGAAGAAGCCTTCTGTACAGACAGCACAAGAAGCAAGAAAATTCATCACTAATTTCATTCAACACTTGTCTTAAAAATTAAAGACGATCTTGAGATTTGTTTGTTCTTGATCTTTTGGGTTAAAATGGTGCCTTTGTGTAAGTTGATGTGTAAATACTATTAAAGTCATTTGAAATCATTTGAAGTCCGTAATCCAATAAGGAGCTGGCAGTTTTCCATGTTTTTAAAATGTTTTTCACATTATAAACAAATATGACCGAAAAAATGACAGTAGCTTCTACAGCTAAAGTAATTAGGAGTGTAATGTCAGATGTGTATAAGAGTTAAATCCTATCACGCATTCCTTATCATTTTCTAGTACACACTTCATGATAAACTGTAAATAAATATGCAGCTTTCTCAAAGCTACCATGCACATTTCCAAAGAAAACGACTCCAAGGAGAATTTTTAATGCTAACACACTAAAAGTCAGGAAAATGTTTTGTTTTCTGTCATCATTAGCACTGGTTTCAAATTATTAGCACCATTTCTCAATTCAATATTATTTATATAGCGCTTTTAACAATGGGCATTGTCACAAAGCAGCTTTCCAGAAATCTGGATATTAAATTAAAATTAACATTTCTTTCTAAAGTGAGAAACAGGAAAATGGCGTGTTAGTTGCGTTTAAAGGAGTAGTGAGCGATCTTAGCTGATATAAAACTCAACAAGGTGAAGCTGTAACTTTAAGTTTTCTGACATCTTCAGGTTCTTGTTCTTCAGTCTTCGTGTTTATAGCTGCTATAATGTAAGTGAGAACAGGAACTAACTTTTTTCATGGACGTTCCACGATATTAATTGTAACTATAAATGGTTCTTTAATGAAAAAAACTTGTTAGCACTGGCATATTGCTGTGGTGTAACAGGACCACACATCACCTGGACGACCGCGATGTTTCTGCGATTCGAGATACTGGATGAGTTCCTCGGCGCTGGCCGTGTTTGCCCACCAGTACGGGATTTCAGGCCACAGCTCTTTATGACGTACTGCTGTCTGATCCTCATACGACAGCACCACCTGATATCCTGATGACCACAAGCGTCGTAAGGTTATATCAGCCTGGACAAGACGAGCGAAGCAAAAACAAAATGACAATCTGAGAAAAACGGCACTGCGGTAACAACCCCAGACTGACCCTAAGTGACACTAAGAAATCTTCATTTTTGGTATCTTTGGCTCGAAATTCCAACTTACGTTAGAAGGACACAGTTTAGAGCCAAAAATCTTCTTTAGGGAATAAATAAACTCCTCGTGCAGTTTTTCACTCAAGCCCTCAAAATGACTACAGGCGAGGATGATGATCTCTTTGGGGTGCTCTGAGAGCCACGTGGCGACGGCGTTCAGAGTGTCCTGCAAAACATCGTGAAGCATCGTATAAGGTTTCTTCAGCTTTGTTTCTGCTTCATTTTGGATTAATTAAAATGTATTATTTATTTTATTTTTATATTATTAATTAATTAAATGTTAAAAGATACAATTTAATTTAAATTAATTCATTAATTTTAATTTAATTTTAAAAAAATTAATACGGCAAAAAAAAAGAGCATTATTACTTTATTCTATTAATAAAATATTTTATTAGTAAATAGAAAAATAACTATATTTAATTGTTTTATTTTAATTATTTTATTTTAAATTTAAAAGTATTTAAAAATTTAAAAATAAAGGCTGACAGACTTACCACTACTGTGACTTGGGTGTAGATCACATGAGTGAAGTAAAGGTCATGTGACATGTCATTCTGTTTGTGGGCAATTCGAAGGTCAAAATATCGGATGCCAGCTTGCAGTTGATGTACAATATTTTCTACCTGTTTGAAAAAAAACAAAACAGGAATATTGTTACTTTTATGAAGGGCTGAATTTTAAAAGGCGGCTTAAATTCATTCAGCTGTCAGAGAAGGACTGAGCTGAAATATTTAAAGGTGCCATTTGTAATGTTTACAAGTTTTTCTAGACCTGTAATGATCATATAAACACAGCTGCAAATATGATTAGTAGTATTGCCTTTTAAATAATTTGGCTAGTTTCTTTATTTCAGGTTTCTCTTTACATTTTTCTGACCCTGAAATTACCATAATAAAGATGCTCAGCCCCACCCCTTTATCCTTAAAAGGCAGCTCACAAAAGTCATATGCAGTTTATGTAGAGTTGGTTTGTAGAATAAATATGGCCTCTACATCTTAACATTCTTTACTTTTATGAACTTATGAATACCCAAATCGGGAACATCCCATAAGTTTTCTTGCTATCCCAAAAAACTAGCCGGTTGGTTAACTGCTCACACTTGTCACAGGTCAGAACGAGTGGATTTCAATATTGGGGTCTCGATTTAAATCACTTTCTTAGCGATTTATTTAACTGTAGTCAAGTATGTTAAAATATACCACAATAACCAAGAGTAATAATAATGGCTAGTTAGCTAGCAGGAGTACTAGCTTAGCATGAAGATTGTAAACATCCTAAACTTCTCCTGGTTCCACATCATTCTTAGAAAACCTGGACATGACTGATCCAAAGCTGTTTTCGTGGCATCACAAATGGAGATAACACTAACACTAATCAGTGTAAACAGTAAAACTAAACATTCACACCTGATTAGTATTAGTACACAACGCAAACACTAATCAGTGTAAACAGTAAAACTAAACATTCACACCTGATTAGTATTAGTACACAACGCTAACACTAATCAGGTGTGAGTGTTGGTGTGCTGAATCAGGTGTAAACATACTAAATCAAATGTACATGCCCTGAATCAGGTGTAAACGTACTGAATGGAGTGAGAACATGCTGATTTGGCTGTATACATGTTAAATCGAGTGTAAACATGCTGGTTTGAGTGTAAAGGTGCTGAATTAGGCGTAAACATGCTGAATCTGGTGTAAACATTCTAAATGGGATGTGTTTGTGCTCAGTCAGGTGGATATGTAGTAAATTAGGTGTAAATGTTCTGAATTCAGTGTGCATTTACTGAATCTGGAGTATACATACTAAATCATTAGTGTGTGTGTGTGTGCTGAATCTGTGTGCACCAGCTGACTCGGGTGTAAACCTGCTGAATCAGGTGTGTATGTACTGAATCAGGTGTAAAGCTGTAAACCTGTTGAATCAGGTGTAAACCTTTAAACTGTTGAATCAGGTGTGTATGTGCTGAATCAGGTGTAAACCTGTTGAATCAGGTGTGTATGTGCTGAATCGGGTGTAAACCTGTTGAATCAGGTGTGTATGTGCTGAATCGGGTGTAAACCTGTAAACCTGTTGAATCAGGTGTGTATGTGCTGAATCAGGTGTAAACCTGTAAACCTGTTGAATCAGGTGTGTATGTGCTGAATCAGGTGTAAACCTGTAAACCTGTTGAATCAGGTGTGTATGTGCTGAATCGGGTGTATACATGCCTGGGTAGTAGCCCATTTGTAAATGATGGGGCGGGTAAAACAGTAGAAAACTCTGTCGAGGAGTCTAAAGGAATCAGATTCGGATCTGACTAGTGGAGAGGTGATGTCCAGACAGTAGCTCATGGCATCATGACTCCCTGTGTGGATGAAGGTCACATTCTTGTTACAAAGCTAACTGTATAGTATCACATTTATGTCAGCACTTACTGTTTATAAGAATCTCAGGCAGTGAATATCAGGCAACTTTGTTCAGTATTTCTAACAACAAGTGTTACCTGAGCATCATTCATAAAAACGGCTAGTTAGCTAAGTGTGCTTATCTGCCTTATGGTTGGTCTGAATGTATATAACTAAGACTAAACCAGCAAACGAAGCTGAGCAATAAATAACAAAGATCAATACAGCTGATTAAAGACGTGTTCATTTAGCTAACGTTACATTACTTGAACAATGAATACTTATATTACTTGCATTTCATTTTGTTACTGCTGATTATGTGAATTAAAATATTACCATATTAGGATTTGTTTTTTTGTACTATTATTAGGCTGTGTTGTAGGTTTAAATGTATGAACAGAAGTAACACACTTTCTCTGAACTGGCAGGTCTTATCGTGGTTTGTGATGATTTCCGCCCAAACTTCCAAATTTAGCTACATACCACTGCTTTAATGACAGTTTCCAGGAATCAGACTTACATTTGTACCATCTGTGATATGCAGACATTTATTCCAAATGTAACAACAACAACAAAATAAAAAAAAGGTTAGAAGTAAAGCAAGTCTCATTTGAATGTATTAGGGTCAACTCCAACACCTCAAAAACCTTACTAGGAACAATTTAAACACAATTTCCTGTTGTTAATGTATGTCACTATTGAACACTTTAACATTATACATAACGTCCTACTTTGCTCTTTGTGTTTTACAATGTACATCTATGTATGCTGTATAGAAAATGCATTGTCTTTGGGCTGTGAATATATCTGCATTGTTAAATATAGTCTTGAGAAATGACTTGCAAGTAAAAAAATTCACTGTACTTTCTGTCCACATGACTATAAAGACCTTTACTTTTTTTGTGGGGGAAACCTATATCACTCCATAGACTTTTCTACTCCATAGAATCAGGACCTTTCCAATATGGCGGACGTGCCGACGTAACGTAGCAGCTATTACGATACGTAAGTGCGTTCGCCATATTGGAAAGGTAAGGCGTCCACTCACTGTAAGCAAAACAAAAGAAGCTAATTCGGTATTTTAATGTTTTCAGATTTTTGCTTGCTGTGATGTGCACTCAGGAGAGTTCACTACTGAGTTTAAAGATATTGTGAATAAAATGAAAGTGTCTGTTTTCACACCTGGTATAGTGAGGTTGGTTAAAGGAATGTCCCAGAGTTCTTCAGGTAAAGTTTTCATCCACTCCTCGTTGTTCCCGTCGTTTTCTAAACCTGGCGCCATTTTCAGACTGACAAATCATGTAAACAAGAATAAAAAAAGGACGGTGTAAAGCCTTCCAGTCTGTCGTGAGATCATCAATAATCTACTTAAAACAAGTTGTTGTGTGAGGGCACTCGCAGAAGCAGAGGCTCTATTTCCTGGTTATAGCTGCTTGCAAAAGTTTGTGCACCCTGCCACAAATTTGCATAACCCCAAGCATGTATGTGATAAGACATGAACATTGACATACCAAGAGGAAGTGAGCTACTTTGTACTTCAAAGCTCTAAGACAGGGTAATCATCTCTACCATATCATTGTAATTATTACTGACTGTTAAAATACATTTAAACTGGAGTCATAAAACAACTTTATCTATGTTCTACCTATGTACACAAAGCGCTGACACTGGAGACTCCTTCCATGAATGTTACAAGAGCGTCGCCTTACAGAAAACGGCGAATACCGATCTGCAGCTGCACTACCTTCAGGGCTGCTGTTATAGAAAAAAAATCAACACCTTCTGAATTCAGAACTCAGTAGAGCTGTGGTTATATTTATGCACATTTAGCTTTACTACAACGGGTTTCACACGGTCAGTCAGGCGTATTTTATTTGAAACTTTTCTTAAACATCAGGTCATAATGATGTGTACAGCAGTAAGTGATTCAGATGCTTGTTGTTTTCCAGCATTTTCTAAAAGTGTCATTTTCATAAAATTCCATTCATGCTTTGGATGGTATGACATCATGCAGCAGTATTGTAATTCGCCGAGCTGTGTTACACGTTATGATTGATTTTTTTTCAGGCATGCTGTGCTCGGTTGAATGTGGTGTATGAAACAGATTGTGCTTTATATCAACACTTTCCTCTGTAAACTTGGGCCTTGATAATAAGTTGACATCAATTCCACAAAGGCAGTAAGTTGCTTATTAGTGGCTCAGTGTTAATCGCATGCCCGGCCATGTGGTATAATCATCCTGACTACAACAGAGAAATGGTATTTTCCCAGCTTTCCATACAGACCTGCAACAAAGGGCAATTTCACATTCGACATGGACAATTTTTAAAAATTCTCTCATCTGCATGCGCATTCATCTGCATTTCACACTCTAAAAGCTGCAGGCCTCCTGAGATAATGACCTTATTTCCTGTTTTTTTTCGAAAGAAAAAAGTTCTGTGTAGGTCACTGATATGATTTCAGGCGAGAAATAAACACAAAAGTCTCTGCTGAGCATGCAGTCTCAGAAAAAAAAAAAAAAAAAAAAAAAAAAAAAAAGGTAGTACCTGTACCTTTGCTTGTTACTGGGTTGTCACCAATTCTGGATTCTGATTGGTCAGAATCTGTTGATTAATTTTCTGTAACAGCAGCTCTGACAGTAGTGCGGCTGAATTTCTAATACGTTATCGTTTCTATAGTAACAGCTCATTCAAAACAGGGATTTGTGTAAAAAGGATATTAAAAAAAATGTCTCTTCATGTTGGGCCACATCACACTACCCT
The DNA here is from genome assembly GCA_037576675.1 of Pangasius sanitwongsei. NCBI lineage: Eukaryota > Metazoa > Chordata > Actinopteri > Siluriformes > Pangasiidae > Pangasius > Pangasius sanitwongsei. Next base: position 1,754,715 of record CM075004.1, on the reverse strand, counting down.
GTCGTTGATTATTTTCCTATAACAGCATAGCCTGTCATGTATTATTCCTTACTTAAGGAACTAACTCGACCTTAAGGACAACTATTGTACCTTGGGCTTTAACAACGAGGTGAAAAGGTAAATTTGAACACATTTTTTTCTTTAAAGAAACTTTGGTTTTGTACCTCGGGGATTTGTTTGGCTTAAGAAAAGTCTCAGGCCTTGCGAAATAGGATCGGGCGATATGATAAAAATAAAAACATCGTATCACAATATGGCAAGACATTTCCACGATACAAGATATGTATTACAGTATTTAGGTTTCCTAACTGCCAGCAAAACAAAACAAACTTTAAAGATTGTATTTGATGATCCCTTAATATACAGTAGAGGGGAAAAAAAACTATCAAATCATCTGCTTATGATTTAAAAAAAAATAATAATAAATCTCGGTATCTAAGAAAAGCATATTGTGACTGAATTTATCACTATATTTATTTTATAGCGTCATATCACCCAGTCCTACTTGAAAAATTATAGTTGGAGACAATCCTGTTAAATCATTTTGTCTTTTAAGTACAGATGAATCGCGAATCACTTAACAACGTAAAAAAAAAAAAAAAAAGGCCAGTTTTGTCTTTAATGGTGATAAGATACATTATAAAGGTACCCAGTACCGAGCCTTGAGGGTCGCACTTCAGTAACAAGCAACGCTACAGGCTATTCCCTTTCTTTTCTGAGTGTGTGCTTTCAAAGTCTACTAAAAGTTATTGCCAGGGTAAGAGGTAAAACGTTAGAATAAAGACAGCGCATTAGTCATATGAGTCATTAATAACAAAAACATTCAAGTCATAATGAGTGCATAGCATTACGATCCTACCCGTAACTGAAAATCATCTTTAAAAAAGTCCCAGCAAACATCTATAGGTTTGTTTTAGAGAATAAATAAACGTAGAATCCTGTGTGCTATGTGCCAAATATTGTGCGAAACCAAGAGCTGCATCATCATCTTCATCATCTTCATCCTCCTCCTCCTCATGTGTTTCTACTCAGTAGATTTTCATTCAGTGCTACGACAGTCGGTGTGAACTCGCTGTCAGTCACGAAATCGGCTGCGATGATGTTGAGCGAGTCGACGCAGGATCCGGGTTTCTGCTCCCGAACCCAGCTGAGCAGCGTCGGGCACGTCGACATGACCATGTCCTTGAGCGACTCCGTGGGATGGGAGCAGATGTACTTCAGGTCCACGGTGAGATTGATACCCGTCACAAAAAAGCCTCCTGTGAAATTATATGTATGTTTTATGTTAAATTTCGTGTGGGTCATCTGTGTGATTGATGAAAATATTCCGACGGACGTTACCTGGACGGCCGTGTTGTTTTCTGCGTTCAAACTCCTCGATCAGCTCTTCTGCTTTACATTTGTTAGCCCACCAGTACGGTATATGAGGCCACAGCTCTGTGTGGCAGTTAGCCATGTTGTGTTCATACGAGACGATCACCTGGTAACCCGAACTCCACAAACTCCTCAGCGTGACCACATCCTGATGGAAAACATTGCAACAAAGTGTTCCTAATGTATGATCTAAAATTTATCATTAAATAAGTAAGGAATAAAACATTCCATGTTGTGCTTTTATAGGAAAATAATCAATGATGGGGTGGTGTGATGAAGCAGAGTTACACTTACCACTCTGAACTTTCCGAAAACAGCACGTCCAGAAATACTTCATACCCCAGCAACTTGTCAACGATGACAATTTTTCCGTTTTTAAAAGAATGACATCATACATTTTTATCCATTTATAGTTACGTTTAACGTTGTGGAACTTCCCCGAGACAAATTAGTTCCTGTTCTCACTTACAGTATAACACCTATGTACAGTCGTTCCCTCACCTCATTCTTTTTGTCTCTCATAGTTTATAAGACAGAAACAAGCAGCTTGTCATGTTACCGAGAAACCGCAACGCGTAAACTCCTCCGTTCTGAAGATGTCGGAAGAGTTACAGCTTTACCTCTGAGTGTTACAGAGCGCTGACACTGGAGACTCCTTCCATAAATGTTAAACAAACATCTCCTTACAGAAAACTTCACCACATCAATGATTTAATCTGTTCATGTGGATTGCCGCTGTACGATCCCTCTGTCTGAGCTGTTACTATAGAAACGATAACCTATTACAACAAGCGCATTAATATAAGCCTGTGATTTGCAGCTTTGATCTTCTGACCAATCACAATCCAGAATTCAATAGTGCTGCGGTATAATGCTATAACGCAAACCTGTGATTATATAACATAACCATAACAACCGACACCTAAGTTATCTTCCTAGCTAGCTAAACATGCATGTTCTGTGGTTAAAATTTTCTAGATACCATGCTATCGTCATATAATAATTTGCATATCAGCCGTGATTGGTCCAAAGCCACTGAGCCTATTATAGTGACATCACAAAATGAGCTTGTGTGTAGTTTCTTTTTTTAAAATACAGATGTCTCTTCTTTAAATGGAAAAATGTAAATCTGACCCAAAGACTAATCTAATTAATCAGAATCCACCATCCGACAACGATCACCCAAAGCTCCGCCTCCCGCTCACTACAGACACCCGAGTCTAATCTGCACCTGTAATCAAAGACTGTTTAAAAAGCTCGGACTCAGAGACTCCACTCACAAATCCTTGCACCTCCACCGAGTGTGTCCTAGTAATGCCTTGCTCTTGATGTGCTTAGTCTTGCCTTGTGTTTAACTTGAGATTCCTGTCGCTTCCTGTGACTAGGTGCAAATCAGCCTTTTGCGAGGTCTATTTCACCTGCTGTTACAAATAATCCTGTAAGTATCGAAAGTGACAAGTGGAGTTCTTTTCTATGGACGTGCTCGATGCAGAGCTGCGATTTCAGCAACAAGAGAAAGATTTTTGCAATTCTGTGCGAATTTAGATATGACGCAGTAAAGCGACTGGCCCGAGTGATTCCTCGGACCAATGCTACAGCGCATGTGGTCCGACGTTTCTTCAGTTTTAGTTCATCACATCATGTCTTATAAGATGGACACGGTGAAGCGGGTCATACCATTTTAGGACACAGCTTTGAGTTGAACACACTCTTTATGGTGGAGATGAGGAGTGTGTGGAGCTCTTGACTCAGGCCCTGGAAATGACTGCAGGACAGAATGACTATTTCTTTAGGATGGGCGTCCAGCCACGTCCTGATTTCTTTCAGTACGGTCTGTCGTGGAACAACAAACAAGTAGTCAATCTACTAAATAATCATTCATATGCATATGTTCAGTGAAACTTAAAACGAGTACAGGACCATGCAAAAGTATTCACCCCCTTGAACTTTTCCACCTAGCGGCTAACCCGCATTTTGTCGTCGAATATCTGTGTAGTCACTTTCCGTAATTTTGTCGCAAAGATTAGTCTATACACAGTAGTATAAGTATTCACCCCCCATGGGGACTTTTCCACAGTTTGTCGCGTTACCACTTGGAACTGATCTTGACACTCAGGATGCAGATAAAATGTAATAGTTTGTTATTATTTACAAATGCAAAAATCATAAAAGTCATGTTTGCATAAGTATTCACCCCGTTGCTCTGAAAGTTAATGCTCAAATATGCTGCAATCAACTTAACTCGGAAGATGGAAATCCGAATTACTTAATATTCAAACTCGTCCTGTTCAAGCTACAAAATGGGAAAAAACATGGACGCCTCCATGACAGCATGTGTTCTGCTAGCAACAAGCTAACCAGCTCCCATTAGTGATCATGAGTTTATGATGTATTTACTTTTGAAAACAGTATAGATTTAACCAACTGATGTGTCTACATTAGTTGATCTGAAGTAAATACCACTATAAAATCTTGCGTATAGAGATTAGTGATAAGGAATTGTTATTTTATTTACTGTTGACGGTGTGAGCGGCCATGTTGACCTAACATCGTATCAGCATGGGCTTGGACTTTCCTGACTTTCCGGTTAGAAATTCCAACGTTTTCTTTGGGGACGTTTTCTTTGGTGTTGCCTAGTCGGAGGATGGAGATTCCAAGTTACAAGCTTTAGTCAAATGCAGCATTAGTTTTGGTGTAAAGAGTTACCATAACAACTTCTCTGACTAATCCCCTCTTAACCCGGTCACTGACTTTTGGTGGACGGATTCCTCTAGTCACAGTCGTGGTTGTGCAATATTTTTTCCCAGAGGAGTCCGTCCACCAAAAGTCAGTGACCGGGATTAGCCAGTGACGCAACCAAGAGATCACTAAAGCATGACAAATACAACTACTACTGCTTTTCAATTGAAAGTCTGTACCTCTACAGTAATAGTGGTGTAAACTCCGTGGTAGAAGTAGAGATCAGAGGAGCTGTCGTTGGGCAGATGTGCTATCCTGAGATCACAGTATCTTACACCACAATCCAACTGTTCTCGCACGCTGCGCTCCTGCAGTGAATAATGTAAAGTACGTCCATTAATAATGCACGTGCCATTGCTACAGGACTGATCGAGGTAAACACATTACAGCTATTCTTCGTAAATCGACAATGAATGGATCATATCTGCATGAGGCATTAGCATTTTCGCTGCTCTAACCATCGGGTGATTAGAAAACACGTAACATCTTTTCAGTATTGCTGCTGTTTTTTTGTGACATGGCTGCCAGATTGAGTGTGGCATGGATGGAGGTCTTTCCGTGGTACAGCGTTATAGTGTCATATAAGCCTGAAATGTGGGTGTATTAGGAAGAACGTGCAGCGTAAGGGGCTAGGAGGCCCAGATTTTAGACCTGAAAGGATCCGAAAGCTGTTATGAAAGAGGTTGGAGATGGAGATACGTGTTATTAGAGAATACTCATCACAATCAAAATTATTTACTGCACTGTATTTTGATCTATTATTATTATTTTAGTGCACAGTATTGGCGTCTTAGTATAATTTGCATTTCTTCGTCGGTTCCTTTTGCACTTGACTGTATCACTGACTGTGTCACACAGCTTCACATTTCCATTTCTTCAATCAGCTTTTGTACAGAAAAAAAAAAAAAAAAAAGTGCTTAAACAGCTCCTCAATGCTTGGATGCTTTCTGCAGAGCAGCAGAAGGCAATTTCTTCCCCGCTGGGTAGATTGATCCGGCGAGAGTCGGAGACTGTACAGAAACATGCTCCTGTTTAATAGGTTTTCTTTCAGTGCAGCAGATTGTACAGTCAATGTCAAAGCATTACACGTTCAAACGAAATCCAACATCTAGGAATGTGCCGTTAGAAGCAAATTCAATGTATTGCTTTTAAAACCTTTTTTAATGCCCGGTGAGTATTTTTAAAATGCTGATTTAAGGTTAAAAAAGTGAAAAAAGCACTGCATGGAAAGCAATTTTCATGGGTTAAATTCCACCAAATCTGAGTATTATCAGTGGACAGGGACAGTAGTACTGCAAAATCATTAACCATACTGAAGTGGGGACAAAGCACAGATAGTGATATTAGCATAAACATGAATACGGAAGCTTAGTTGGGCTGGTTTTTGACTATGCAGTTACAGCAGTCTTTTAAGGTTAGTGCTCATCACGCTGTACGAGATCCCAATAAAATCTTTCCGATTTCTAGAACAGACTGTGTGATAATGTGTGTTCTCCGTGTCAGATTATGGGATAAAGATCCTCTAACGGTAGACATTTGATTAAATAAAAAATGACCAAAGTGAGCTTTAGGTCATTTTTTTCCCTGTCCATTAGCATGCTTCGTTACGATGGCTGTCCCTTGAGTTTGGCGTCATCGTAAGCCTTCTTCCTGTTGGTGGACGAGCGCTATAGCAGCGCTCATGCATAAAAATTATTTTGGACACCGCCAGAAGTTCGTTGTTTTCGGTCGCAGTGGCACTAAATTGCCGGTGAGCACTTCATATTATGCGCTCTAAGCCTGCTGATCTCAACTCACGAGCAAAACATTCTACAATGAATTTTACAAAGTGTGATTTTTGGGGCAGGAAAATTGAGCCTGAATATTCATACGGTGTAAAGCCAGCTTTAGTCACAGCTAGTAAGCTTTAAAAAAAAAAAACAGTGAGTTCTGGTCAAGTAATCTGATTGGACGTTGTACTGTTTGGACAGGTGACAAATTAAAGGAAAAACAAAGAAAGCGTTTGTGTTGATAAGGTGTTGGGCCGCCATGAACACCGCCAGAACATCTTTAATGCACCTTGGCACTGATTCTACACGTCTCTGGAACTGTACTGGAGCGATGGGTTGGGATCTGGTGAGTGCAAAGGACGAAGCATATGATTTAGATTTACATCATTTTCATCCTCATCAAATTCAGTGAGTGTGTCCTCATGTTCTTAGGAAGGAGTAGAAATATTTCATCATATGATACAGGTGATCAGTCAGAAGAACAGCAGGATTAGTGAAGTGTTACAGCACGTTCTCCACCACTGACATCACCAAAACACACCGGCTGAGGGAATGTTTTTTAGGAAGAACGGTGTTTATCGCTCTAGTACAGTTCCAGAGGAAGTGTGGAATCAATGCCATGGAGCATTGAAGCTGTTCTGGAGTCTTATGGTGGCCTTAAACACCTCGGATCTTCCCATCTGTATAAATCAGTCCATTTCAGGTGTACTGGCACAACGTGTGTATGATTTGTTGAAAGCACCAAATTCAAATATAAATATATTTATGAAAATAACATTAGGGCGACGTTACTAAATCAAGTGGAGATTTGATTAAGACGAGAGCCATGAAAGCAAGCCTGTGGAAAGAGCTGATGAATTGTTCAGCCACATTTCCGTTGAAGTAATTTTGTTGAAAGAGCGCAAAGATGATCAGATGATATCCGGCACTCTCTCGTATGACATTGTAACGTTAACATGATTTTTCTTGCCATCGATTTTTTTTTTCTTCAAAAGTATTATTTCCTAAGATTTCACATATTTATATAACTCTGTAGTGTTTTTAAGGCATGTTTTTTTAAAAAAAAAAAACAAAAAAAAAACCACCTTTTTAATAACCTGTAGATACCCTGAATACGCACGCTGACTGTAATTCGATTCTATTTTATCCGTACAGCACTTTTAAAAAGCCTGAGGCAGTAGTGTAGAGGAAAAACTCCCTGAGACAGCATGAGGAAGAAATCTTAAAAGGAACTAGACTCTAAAGGAACTAGACTCTAAGATAGTGGGATTATAAATAATTACTCTTCCATAACTGTACACTATAAAGACAAACAGTACTGAGTGTGTATACAGGATATCCAGGATGAGCAAATTGTGAGTAAGTGTTCTGGGATGAGCGACGGGACAGTCTTTATGATTACAGCAGCAGCTCTTGGGTATAAATCTATAGAATCCAGGTAAGAGTAAAGACTGATAATCTTTTTATGGGAAGTGCAAAATTTTTTTTTTTAGGGTAATCTTTACCTGCGTAACTGCCCACTTGTAAACAAACGGCCGTACGAGGGGCTTCATGCACTTGTCTAGCTTCTGGAGCATATCGGGCTGCTTGAGGTCAATGGGAGAGCGGTTATTCTTATCCAAACAGTAGGTAATAGCATTATGACTTCCTGTGGAGGAGGAAAAAAAAGAAAGCAGAACAACGTGTATGATGATAACAGAAGAATGAAAAGCATTGCAAACATCTTGTATACTGGACGCACTGGATTGACATCAGTCTTGACTACGAAGTGGTGCTGACGGTGCACATAAACACGCAACCTGACACCGCCTGTGCCACCACCCGTTCAGTGAGCCATTTGTTTTTGTTTTTTTAACAGGACTCTATTGAGAAATACAATGGCAAATTACCCAGTGGGGAGAGAACGACAGTTATTATTATGATGCACAATTAGGTGGCAATTACAATGAAATTTTAATGAGCACACTAGAAATATCTCAGAGGGTAGACATTCATATAGACAACAAATCCCGGATACCTGGAATGGCCAAATTCCATAAAGGGATGTCCCAGAGTCCACTTGGCAGACTGGCCATCCAGCTGTCCATGGACAGACCTCTGAGCAACACCAGGCTTCCTTCTGATGGAGCTTCAGATGACATGTCGAACCTGTAAATTAAACCGATTTAATCATGGAGTGCTGGAATGATTAAAATCCCAATGAGTCTGAAAATTTAGTCTGAAAGAGCTTCAAAGCAGCAAGGACAAACCTTCTGCCAAATGTCTATTCAAATGAAGGTATTCAAATGGACATGACAGGGTGGGAGTGGAACCCTGGAAAGATACCACTTGCTTTCCTAATGTCCAGAAGTTGGATTATGAGTTGTAAATGATACAACCAGGAAATCCAGTGTTCACTTATAGCCTGTCAGTGATTCATTCAAACCTGCTTCATTCATTGGTGAGGACTGGAAATACCCCCGATATGTTTCTCCAGGTGGAAAGGAGTGGAAAGGTGGAAGGAAGTGTTAGCCATGACAAGTCTCAGGTTCAGAGGATTCCCGATGCAAATACTCCGCCAAGAAAACCGGCGTCCTGTCATCGTTTCTGCTTAAAAAAATCAATCCTGGAACAAGGATAAAAGTCCAACACCTTCCTCAACAACCTGCTGTGGTTGTTTTAGGGTAGAGAAATGAGCTGAAGGATGAAACCGGGTCGGTGTTTGTGAGCCGGTTGGTTGAAATTAAGGCGGAGTTTCACTTCCACTCTGCCGCATGTAGCATGCTACAACAACCGGCTAAACCCCAGCGGCTAGTTCTGTAGGTCGCGTGCCGGTTAATTAGCATACTAGCATACAACCATAACACCTCTGAATGACATTTTCACCATATATATATATAAATATGTTTTCTATATTTGTTCCTCGATATGTTTGCTTGTTCGGTAAAATGCTGAGCTCTGACTGCAGCATAATGCAGTAACTGCTGGACTTTTCCTCCTAAATACCTCACCTGAACCACAACACACTCCTGCCTCCATCCCTGCTGACAAAAATCATTAAAACCCATTACAGATGCCTAGCTCCTAATGGATTTCCAGTGGTCTGTAAGGGTAGTTTACTGGTTCCTAGCTATTTTTAGTCTGATGGTAGTCATCTGCTTATGAAACATGGCTCCATTGGGTTTCGTTGGTACACTCTTAGAAATACAGGTACCATAAACTGTACATCCTGATGTACATCCCTTGTGTGTTTTACTTCAGAAGGTGCTTTTGGTGTACCTTTAATTAACCTTCAGAGTAAAGAGCTTGTGGTCCTTAAGGTCCTTAAGGTAAATTATTTTTAAAGGTGTACTATATTCCCAAAGGTAAAAACGATGTAATTGTATTGGTTTTAATGGAAATTGTAATGGTCCCTGTGTCCTACATACTAAAGGTAGAAACAATGTACCCTTGATGGTACCACCTCAATGACAAGTACAGTTTGTTACCATTATTTCAGACACTGTATTTGTAGTTTGTAATGGTATTTGTAGTTTCTGTGATGGTTTCTGTTGGTTTTTTTTCAGCAGGGTTGGGTTTCGCTGGTACACTCTTAGAAATACAGGTACCATAAACATGTACTTTTCCTTGTTGCTTATGTACATACTTTGTGTGTTTTACTTCAGAAGGTGCAAGAAAAACACTTCCTTAAACAGTTGTTTTTCACCAAGGACACAAAATGGTCTCATATGACAGAGTAGAAGAAATGTTTGATGCATTGATACATTCATACACTAACATACAGCATTAAAGTTGTGAATGAGACCAAGGTGTGTTTGTTGTTTCTAGCTACAAGTGGTATAAGAAATCTCAGCTATCATACATTGATATAATCGTCAGGTTGGTTTAGTATAGGAATGTAGTATAAGTATGTAATTTCATTTTAATGTGAATGACATCTTGTTTTAATATACAAATAGAATTAACATAGAATCTAACATATTACGCTACAATGTTCTCTCATTTTGTTTTGTGTTGACCGGGACGTTCACTTTAACCCGTATTTAAACAACAGCTTCGTCTGACCCTCCAATGACCTCACTGGATTTCCCTACAATGGCTGGCATGGAGCTTCTCGCTCTGTCTCTTTGTCCTGCTTTACTTAACAAAACCTTTTCAGTGACATAAAAATAGAAGAAAAACAAAAAGCTCCTGTGCTTCATGGTATAATGGAGCATTTACACTGTGCCCATAAGATGTGATGTGGTCTAGATGACAGCAGCTTACTATTCTGTAGTGTTTCTATACTGTACACAAACTCTAAAAGCATCTAATGTATGGTGGAGCTCTGTGTTCGTTCCTCTGTTAGCAGTGAAAACACATTTCCTGATGGAAGATAAGTTCTACATACATAGTAATGTACATAGGATTGCAGTTAGGCTTTACTTTTAGTGCTTTGAAGTAAGAAATAACACATACTGGGTTGTAAAGGTTATACAAAAAATAATCAACAATTGGGTGTGATGGAAGCAGAGTTACTATTAAAACCCTGAAGTTGATTATTTTCCTAGAACAGCATGTTCCTGAGTGTTTTATTCCTCTCACATCACAATTTACCAACAAACTTATAAACTTAGACACTGTGCTTTTTCTCTGTTCATAGTTAATATATATATGGAGAGAGAGAGAGAGAGACCACATATAGTAAAGTAGTTATATAGTTAATGAGTTGACACCACAAGATAAGTATCTCATGGCCACGAATTATGTTGTAGCCATGAGACACCAAAGTCATGGCCATGAATTGTGTAAAGTCGCAGGTTGGCGAACGTCATACATGGCCTACAGTTAATTATTTGGCAGGAAAGGGTGAAATTTTTAGTTCACTTTGAGAATTTGTTTAAGATGACTCTTAAGCTAATGGTGTATGCATTGGAGCCACACTGACTCCATTATATCTTTATGCATCATTTAAAGATGTACTTGTAAAAAAAAAGATGTACTTGATAAAATGTACTATAATTAATCATCTCCATGTTTAGGCTTCTATGACAACAATGGTACAATTCCATTTTTCTTTTCTTGCTAATTTTAAAATATAATAGTTGCCACACCTTAGTAAAAAAAATAACCACCATTACACTGCAGCAGCTCTTTACTTTTGTGGAGTGCTGTATGCTCACCGTCTGCTTTGTTGGTAACCTATACACCTGCTCATTAATGCATTTATCCATTTAGGCCAGTCATGTGGCAGCTGCACAATGCATAAAATCATGCAAATGCAGGTCATGAGCTTCAGCTAATGTTCACATCAAACATCAGAATGGGGATTTTCACACACAACAGACTCTAGAGTTTACACATAATGGTGTGAAAAAACATACAAGGAAACACCTTGTTGATGAGAGAGGTCAGAGCTGAGGTTCAAGCTGACAGGAAGGCTACAGTAACTCAAACAATCACTCTTTACAACCATGGTGAGCAGAAAAGCATCTCAGAACATGCAACACGTTAAACCTTGAGGTGGATGGACTACAACCGCAGAAGATTGCATTGGATTCCACTCCTGTCAGCCAAGAACAGGAATCTGAGGCTACAGTGGGCACAAGATGACTCAAAGTGTGCAGTTTAAGGCTAGAAATACATTATTTTTGGTTGATTAGATAATTGCATGATTAAGGAAGTACACACATGGTCCTAATGAAGTGGTCAGTAGGAGTATATCAATGTCTGGTTTTGTAATAAAATGTCAAACTTGAGGCTTAGAGATAGAATCATATCATAAATTCATGATATTTTATGATGGCATTAGGTGTACAGGTATGAAATAACCATACCAGACTTGTTACTGTTTTTTTTAAAACCACATTACACCTTCATACTGCTATCTTAAGAAAAACTTTCCATTGGGATGTAATGAATCTGCTGCATCAAACTTACTTCAGCACTTCCCACCCCTGTACAATAAAGCATACTTGTTTGTAGAGTCGACGCCTATCATTATCTCCCATTAACGCCAGGTTCCTGCTGTATGACCACTAAAAGATTCCTATTGACTTGCTCAGGCTGAACTAAGTAAACATTCGACTCAAACTCAGCTCGCTCTTACAAATAATCAATACGCCTGAGGCACCACTAATTTTACTGCTTCCAAACAGAGCTGGAGTTAAATAAATAAATGTAATTTAAATTTAATTTAATTTAAAAAAAAAAAAAAGGTGAGCTGACATAATTCAGATCACTTTCTATCTGAGATACATACAGATAAATTCAGCCAATAAATTACCAGATATTAAACACGCCAGTCATTACAGACTCAGCGTCTTGGTCATGGCTTATCCTATAGCTGTTTATGAGCATGAGGTGCTCTTTGGAACAGCACCAAGTCCAACAAAAACAGTGTATTGACTTTAAAATCAGGTGTCAATAACTAGTCAAATAAACTCCACAAGCAAATATTTAAAGTTCATCCAGTGCATTTAGATCTTTATTAAATGATTTCTGTTTTTGGAGCAAGGATGTTCATTATGTAAGGAATAACACATTGGTGTTATGCTGTTTTAAGGGAAAAAAAATAAAATAAAATCAACGATGGGGTGGTGTGATAAAGTAGAGTTACAGTTACACACCAGACATCACATCCCAAAGTGCTTTATTCCTCTTATACTACAGCAATTTGACATTGTACTTTTTTTTTTTTATCTGTTTAGAGTTAAATGTTGTGTAGCTTCCATAAAACAAGTTAGTTCCTGTTCTCACTTACCTTATAGCAGCTATAAATAGTCATTTACTCACCAGCCTCACCACCTTTTTTTCTCTCTCTTAAAACAAACACAGCTTGTCATGTTACTGAGAAACGGTAACAAAGTGTAAGCTCCTCTGTCCTGAAGATGTTTTATTTCAAAATATTGACACTGGAGACTCCTTCCAGAAATGTTCAGTAAATGTCCGCTTGCAGAAAACTTCACAATATCAACGATTACAAACGTTTATGTGGACCGTCTGCTTTCTCAGTCCCCGGTGAACAAGCTGTTCCTATAGCAACGATAATGTATCAGAAGGAGCGCATTAATATAAACCTGCACTACCGTTATAGAAAATGTCTATGCAAATTATGCAGACTCAATGAATGATATCAAACACACTCCAGTTTGCATTTCAAAGTTTATTGCAAGAGGCTCTGTCTTAAAAAAAACAAAAAAAAAAAACAGGTCCATTTCAATATATAGCATCAGGTAAGAAATAATGAAAAAGGACAGTATTTGTATCCAAACGTGACGCATAGTTCATGCACACTGTTACAGTGTTCTCTATTGCCTGCAGTAGCACACAGTACACAATGCTGTTTGGGGGATTTCCTGGAAGAACAGAAAGAAAAATCATTAAGCCCTCTTTACAAGCTACAGAGAAGCAACACTGAGGTTCATGTCGCACAGAGCGGCGTGAAACTAGACGTGCAAGTCATTTCTCCTGTGATTTATGAGGAAAAATAAAAGGAACCCCTGTTTCTGTCATGAATCTTGACACACAAGAAAAAAAAAAAAAAGGGATTTTAGATTGGCTTATTATGATCGTGTGTGTATGTATAACACATTTCTGCAAGACTTTTAGTCTAGTGCATACACTACAGACAGGACACGCTAGTCTCCTAGCTCATGGCAGTCTTCCTCCTCTTTATGAATGAATTACGCAAATATATTAAAAGCAATGTGTTATGAAGCATTTCAGGGCTGGGCGGTTTAATGGTACGTGTCCACTCGCAACTTCATGTGCCACATGCTGGTCATTACAATGGAGAGATCGGCTGCATTCGTGCAGTGCATGCTATTTGCATGATGGTGAAACAAATCTGAACTTTATGCTAATGAGCACAGGTGCCGTGTCATGTTTATCCAATCAGACGAGGGCTTCGCTAAAAGGAAGCCGTTTGATTCGCCAAAGTCAAAGTTACAGTCGCCCAGTGATGACGAGCAGAGAGAGTACGTCAGGGAATTCAGGTTGTTTTTAGTGAGTCATTGAATCATTTGGCACAGCTCACCATTAAGAGTCTACTCTTCTGGTTCACAAATGACTCATCATCTTTTTTTAACTGGACATCTGAACATTTTATTAAAAAAAAAAAGATGATGGCATAGGGGATGCAAGTTGTGGGATGGGAACTCAAGTTCTTTTTAGTGAGTCTTTGAATCATTTGAGTCACGACTCTTTCAATTCACAAATGACTCGTTGGCTTTTTTTCTTTTTTTTTATTTTTTTTAACTGGGTTAAGTTCTGTAATAATTTGAACATTTTTTGATCAAATGATGACCTAAGGAACAAGTCTTGGGATAAGAACTGTAGTATTTTAGTGAGTCATTGAATCATTTGGCTCAGTTTACCAATAAGACTCGACTCTTTGCAAATGACTGCTTTTTTTTTTCCTCTAAAATCAACAAAGTTCTGTGATATTTTGAAAAAAAATTTTTTTTTTTTTTTTGTCATGGGATGGGAATTCCAGTTCTTTTCAGTGAGTCAGCGAATCATTTGGTTCAGCTTACCAATAAGAGCTGACTCTTTTGGCTCACAAATGACTCCTTGCCATTTTTACTAGACAAAGTTTACAATATTTCTAATTTTTAATAAAAATATAAATCATGACATAAGGGACGCAAGGGATATATCTAAACATAAACATGACCGAAAAATAGGACACTCATGCTTTGTTTGGATGGACATTAAGAAATTAAAGTTTTATTTGATTTAATAATTACTGAAAGCCCGCCCAGGATAAAGCAGTTACGAAAGATGAATTAATTCCCGCTAACCAAGAGCTCAGATGTTGAAAAGAGGTTTCCATGGAAGCATTTTGATTAATTTACACTGGAGGAAGGAAAAAAAAAGGGGGGGGGGGAGTAAACACTGGGTCATATTTGCGAGTCAGCTCTCGACGCTTGGCTAAAAGAACCGACTCAGAGTCGACTCCTTCACGAACGACACATCAGTAATACAGAGCGAGGACGTGAAAAGACACAAAATGTGCAAGTGGACACGTAGTCTCTTCTCAGCTTTCATATGACAAACATTGATTTGGTGCAGTATCTAATTTAGTTCTCATGAACTTGTTTCCTGAAAGTATAGAGAAATGGTCGAGCGAGCATCACATTGAACACTCTCTCTCCCAGGTTAAACTTTGCAATGCTTTGGAAAGGCGAGCTCACGATCGAAACCGTATTGAGGTTGATTGGGGGGGGGGGAGCTTAAATCTCGTCCCACACTGCACCCTAATGGCCACATAGTGTCATAGTTTTAACACGTTTTAATTTCATTGGCAGATTCATGTCATGAGAGACATGATACAAAGATTGTGGAGTAAAAAATAGAGCATTATTAAAAAATTAAATCGACTCTCATCCAATACACGTACAAAAACACTGACAGAAAACGAGTTTCGGCTACTCACAAGACACCGGGATCTTACAACGACAGGAACGCTAAGGAACGAGGATCAGCCAAGCATGCTAATGCTAACGTGAACATCAGAGAGACACGAATCCATGTTGTCAGACTCGAAACGGTGTCGTTCTTATGCCTTTATTTATTTGCATAACCATAAGAATGTTTGGAGGACGTTGGAATCAACACTCCTGACACACGAGCTAATATATACACAACCTAAAAATCGCTTCTTTAACCAGTATATACACAGAAACACTGCTAGACAGTCTGAAAATCAGACAGTGTGGTCTCCCGTGTCTATAGTTTATAAGGCAGCTCCAAAACGATGGAAAGACCACTTTCTAAAATCCGCCACGCCACTTTTCCGACCCGTCGGCCGGCGCAACCGGAGACCGTTCCTCCTGCGGGACGCGACAGTGCTTTACGTTAGCAGACCTACAGCATTATTTTTTTTTTTTGCACCTGCAAGCTTGTCACCTTTGCACAGAAGTCCTGGAACCTAATGAAACGTTCCCCCGAGTGCCACCACGCCCATAACCACCAGCCGGGCTCCTCTCGCTCAACCCTCTCCCCCCTCTCTGTCGCTTGCCTTTGGCTTCAGGTTCAGAATCGCTGAGCTCGAGGTCGGGGCAGTACCCGTCGCTCTCCTGGTATCCTCCACTCTTTGGTGCTCGCTCGGCGGCGCTCGGTGCTTTGCCGCAGTTTGTCCGCTCTTTGTTTTTATGGCCGTTCTTGTTGGCGCTCCAGAGATCCGCAGTAGTCCGTACCAGGCTGACGGTGGCTTCTTTCAGGGTTCTGCTGAAGTGCTCCATTGTGGATTTATGAAACGCGCCTGGCTGACCTTTCCCAGAGTGTTTCTCGCACGTTCCCTGTTCGGGTGGAGTCGGGTTTCTCTGAACCACAGGCTTCTCCATGATGCCGTTGGATTTCAGTGAATGCTGGTGTGGTCTGTCCTGCTCGGCCTTGGCCGAGTGGCCGTGCAGGGCGGCGTGTAGCGCCAGAGGCTTCCCCGTCGGCTTGGTGATGGGTACGATGCCGTTGGTTCGCTCCTCCCTCGGCGCTCGGCTGTGCTGGAGCTGAGGTTTGCCCTGCCCTATCCCGGTCCCGCTCACGTCATACACGTTACTGCTGTTATCCGGGCTCAGCGGTCCGTTTCCCGACTTGGTGCTGGTTTTGCTTTTGATTTTGAGTTTGATGGTTATCCTGGGAGGAGGCGGGAAAATCAGGTTCTCCACGTTTGACGACACCGGCAGTTCTGCACACATTTAAAATTAATCGTGGATTAATCGTAAAACAGTGAAAAGTTTGTACGTCAGCAATCTTTTACAAGTCTTTATTTGCACTTATTGCTGCTCACTGTATCAAAAATTTCAATCGACGCTAGTTCCAACACGTTCTTTTAAACACTGTCTATATTTTATCCTTCTCAGGTTGGTTTTGGTGAGATGACAAATGACAGAGCAAGCGCTTCCTGGAGTGTCTATATACTAAAGAAAAGGCGCGAAACCTCTTTTCACGCAGGATGTAACACAATCACACTTTACCAACACGTCAGTTCGCACAGTGAAATACAGCGCGATGTTTCCAGACGCATGCATGCACAGTCTTGATGTGACAAATTCAATAGGGACTAAAATCTTAAGAGATACTCCGGTAAGAATTACTCCACCTCCCCTGTGAAAGACTAATCCCGTCCGAATTTAAGACTACACAGTACCTCTCATTACTGCAAAGGAACTGAGTCACTTTATTTCTCTAACTCACGGACGTCTATGCTGCTAGTGGTGATTCTGCCCTTCTCACCACACCATTATGCTGTGGCTTGTGTTTAATATCTTGTGTTGCACACTGCCACTTTGTCTCCCCTCAGGTTTCGCACTATATGCTGTTGCTGATTGTGTTGATTACAGAAGTCAGAGACGGCAGATAATGTCGCGCCAAGATAACGCCTTGGAGAACGCCATTTCGTTCTACTGTATGCTAAGTTCGCGGCTAGAATGACAATAAAAACTAATCTCTTTAATCTATTACCTGCAGCTTGTTCTTGGTTCATGAGTTTGGCATGAAGGTTGAAGATCTGCTCCTGGACTTTACTCTGAGACAGTTTTAGCTTCTCTCTCCGACTCACCATGTAGCACAGATTCCTCACCTGGGGAGGAAAAAAGGGCAACAGAAATGAAATTAAAATACACTCAGAGATAGGCATGTTTGAATCAGACTACAGTGGCGTGGCGTGGCGTGACACTGACCCTCTCCAGGTCTTGGCGGAGGTGCATGAACATGCGCATGCGCGTGTGTATGCTGTCCTCCTGCGGCTGCCTCAGCAGGTTCTCCTCCTCCTCTTTAGGCGGCAGAAGGGCTTTGTTAAAACTGCTCTTCCTCTTCAGCTTCCAGTACTGGTAGATAAAGTCGAGCAGGTGGAGAGGCAGCCCCAGCTCCTGCGCCACCTCGTCCGGCTGCACCAGCTTGTAGAACTCCTCCTCGAGCTCTTGGAGCTTCTGCGCTCTCAGGCCCACCTTCTCCGTCTCCGTAGGGGGTTTGTGTCGCGCCGGGCTCAGACCGGGCTCGCCCGCTTTGGGCTTGCTGTGCTTCAGGCAGTAGGATTTAAACTTCACCTCGTCGCCTTCGTCCAGGATGGTCTTCATCTCCAGGCTGTGCTCGAAGGCGCAGGTGACGTGGAAAGGGATGGTGCAGTTCTTCACCGAACACTGAAAAGGATTAAGGAGAATTAGAACGACTAGCGCACAGAAGTTACGGAAGTGTCAAGACGTCAGACTTCTCCTCACGTCTTACCTGTATGCAGGCCCCGGTTTTGATCTTGCAGAGGCTGCAGATGAGAGACCAGCGGCTGGGTGGAATGTGAGACAGTTTAGTGATGGGCTCCATCCTCTCTGGACATGCGATGCTCACCTACACACACACACACACACACACACACGATGGCATTTTTAGCAGACGTACAGCATCTAAAACCTAAATTATACACATCAGCAGTACCTGGGAGGGTTTTAACTAATCAGAGCTTCTTAATCCTGAATATAAGCTTTGTTTAGACTCGAGCATAAATTTCAAAAGCATTCAACATTCACGTACTACTTCACTTTCACAATCAACACTACAAAAGCATCGATCACAACAATTTACGCTAATCTGTATGTTCATGTTACATACAAATCCGATCCAAAGTTGCACGCACACATGGAGCGAGATTTACTGTCAGTGTTACTGTAACAGTGAGGAGTGTGTGAGCTTTTTAAAAAAATCAGGCCGCTTGTGTTTTTACCAAGTTTTAAACGATTCCTCTTTAAGCAAAACCTCATCCAAGTCTGATATTAAACAGACCGCGAGAAGTACAGTTTGTGACTCGCGTTTCATATTCGAACAACAAATCGGGAGCTGTTTTTTTGAAAATAACATCAAATGCACACATTATCCATCCATGCAATGATGTTACCAACTTTAAAACCTACTGTCTGAGAATAACTGCATGAGTTTTATAAAAAAAAAAAAAGTTTCCCCTTTTTATTTTAAAGTTTGTACGTTCGCTAAATATATCCGAAGAATTTAAACTTCCTGTCAATTCCTGCACCTCATCCACCTTAAAGTGTTAGTTTGACGCCAGTGTAACCTCATAATTATTTAAAATAGATTTAAATCCCTAATATGAGCTACGTAAATGCGCACACACACACACAGAATAAACATTTCCGCAGCTATTATTCTTCTATTTAAAGGCTTATTGAAGGAATATTCACCCACATCATTCACTTGTAAAGAGAAATTTAATTGGGATTGACCTCAATATTTTTATTTATTTATTTTTTTTACTCCATTCTGACTGAAGTGTATACGTGGATTTTTCAAGCACAGCAAACGTTAATAATAGATTATTTTGCTCTATATACGCTCTATTTCTGTTTGTGTAAATTAAATTCGGTCGTACCTCGGGTATCCAGAGAGCACAGCTGACGTGTGCCCACTTCGTTCCCGCTCGCGTGGCCTTCATCGCGCCTCCTTTTTTGGGGCACAGTATACACTGCGGGTTGATGCCGAGGACGCACGTCCTGCACAGCCAGTTTCCGTCTGGAACTTTCACTATGCCATAACAAGCCTAGAAACATGGGGTTATAACAAGAAATACACAAAAATAAAGCAGAAGCCGCCAATATCCTAGTCTCGTATAGGTCTGGTTGAAGACGGGGGTGCCAAAACTTTTTTGCGCAAACAATCCCAAGCCTTGGCCACCCTACTTTTTTTTTTTTTTTTTTAATACCTGGGCCCGTATTCACAAAGCTTCTTAGAATTCTCTCAGAGAGCTCCTGTCTTAGCCTAAACAGTCCTAGCTGCGAGTCCTAGACTAAAAGTGATTTAGGAAACTTCTCCGAGCGACTCTGAGTAAGGAAAGTACAAAAAACTTTATCTTAGTGAGGAGGTGTGGTCGACCCCGTTGCTAGGGATGACGCAGCAATTCAAGGACTGTGATTGGTTGATAAAAAAACTATCTGTAAAGGTCTTAAAATGCGCTCTTTGTGAGAATAGAATATATGATAATAGAATGGACAGTGAAAT
>CM075004.1:1691460-1730097 GCA_037576675.1 Pangasius sanitwongsei | reverse complement strand
TTCTATAAGTGTGTAAAATCAATTTTAATTATATATATATATATCTAGATATATATATATATATATCTATATATATATATATATATATATATATATATATATTTGCATCACCTTAAACTTTGACTTTTAATAACGTTTTGACGTATTAAAATCATTCAGCTATCGCAAGCCCTTGCGATATTTACATCTGCGACATTTCGATCATTTCGATATATTGTGCGGCCCTGTTACAAATGGTTAAAAAGTAGGACGTGTCGTTCGTTAATAAATTAAAAATGGCAATCGAGGGCAAGTTGCTGTGGCGTAAGAGGAATAGAACACGTCAGGAACGTGCTGTTAGAGGAAGATAATCCACCTTGTCGGGCCGCATCACACCTCCCTGTCGTTTGTTACCTGTAACAGCATTTCACATTTTGACGTCTGTAAAATATAAACCGTTACGGCGGAATCAACGTTAGATCACGATAAATAAGGCGGGACGCAAGCTGCGGTTGGTGGATCGCCTTGTCGGTTAATTGTGGATATATAAACGTCACGCTCTTCCCGGATGAACACGGCCGCTATTAAAACCTGAGAAACGTAAACAGAGCTGATTAAAATGTTCAGTGACGTCGCCGGACAAAAAAATAAGACAAGGAAGCTGGAAGTACGCCGTCGCTCTTCCTCCTGCCTGCCAGTAGCTCAAACGCAAACACAGCTGACGAAGACGTTTCTGGGATACGTACCGCACATCCCCGTATCGTACAAAAACAAATAGTATCTAAAATTTCTTATGTGATGATAGTAACAGAGAATAATCGTTAAATTAGCTTTAGTCAATAGAGTAACTAGATGTTAACGTTAATTATTTTTTTCGCCTCACAGTTTTGCTCTACAATAATTTCTGGAAAAAACTTATAAACATAAATGCCACATTATTTGCTGTTCGTATTCAGAAGCCACATTTAATCAGCACAAAATAATCAGCTATTACTTGTGGATTTTTTTTTTTTTTTTAATTAAACTACACTATTTTGTCTATTACAGGGTTTGACTTTTGATTACTATTACAACTACAAAGAACCTAATTTACTATACGAGTTTTTTTTAAATAATTAAATATGGAATATAAGTATAAACTCATCTTACCAAATTATGAAATGTAACTCGTATAGCTGTAACCACAGGAGCTCAAAACAAACAAAGCCATAAAAAGAAGGTACAACTTCTTGTTTTCTTGAATTCACCACTAGTACTTTGTGGTTTTTTTTTTTTTTTGGTCATGGTGCTCGACACAAAAAGAAAGCGTTGTTGTGACGATGAATGGAAATTTACGAACCAAAGAGGTCGAGTCAATATTAAAGAAGAATCTGCACGCTTGAGAATGTTGTGGTTGAAAACGGGAATTTCAAACAGATCGTATTGTGTTATTCTTGCGACAAAGTGACCTGTCAATCAAATGAGGGGGTGGAGATAAACATAAAAAAAAAAGTTGTTTTTAACATTAAACGTGTAAATGACGGCGCTTACCACAACATTCCAGAAACAGAGCTTAAGAAATGGACCTTTTTACAGCTCTGAGTGTTTTTTTAGGGTTGAGTATATGAATGCAAACAAAACCATAGGCCTAATTTATCACGTACGAACAAATTTTTCCGTAAATTGTTCGCAGGAAATATGGTGTTCGTGGAAATTCATGTAGTCGTAAAAAAAAAAAAAAAAAAAAAAAGTTCATATTCTACGTTTCAGTCCTGAGTTTGTGTAAATTTCCATATAAGGAAGCGCTCTTTCGCCGTTTAGTCGTCACTTTGTCATTTTGAGCTCTCTCTGCCTTTTATGGAGTTTTGTGGGCGTGGCTAAATGTGAATACACCCTGCTTCATTATTAATTTACAGCTGATTGGCATTTATCAACATGCACACATTATTTTCACAGAAATTTACAAAAGTTTTCCTGATTTTGTCAGGAATTTCTTTTTTTCTTTAATATTTTGTTTACACGCAATGACTCATAAATGACTGGTGATATTTGATCAAATTTAAGTTAATTTAGAAAGTTTGCTCTCTTGTAATTTTGTAATATGAAGCTTTTTTTTGTAGAGCAGGACTTAGAATTTTACTTGAGGAAAGAATTTGTGTACTTCTGCCGTCTCTAACTTCAGGATATAATTTTTTTCCCCCAGAAGGGAAATCCTTGGACACCGGAAGTGGGAGGCCATAACCACGCCCTCGATCCAGGAAAGGGGCGGAGCTTCCTGCGTGTTCCTGAGGCTGAAATTCTTTACAAATGACTTACTTTAGTTTAGAGCTTCTTATTTGGTGTAAATAAATAAACTAAAACATTACAGCAGCCATTTTATGCCGCGCACAAGTTTGGAAAAGTTTTGAAGCTGTTTTTATGGATTTTTTTTTTTACTTGATGTTAAAATAAATAGCGTTAAAGTAAAATAAAGCTCAGAATTCAACACAAGAATCCAACTCCATTTTAATCTCTTGATGTTTACGAAGTTAGATGCGAGTTTAGTTTGTGATTTTCAATCATTATTAATGAATAACTTGTGTGTAAAAAAAAGCGTGACAGAGCGAGGCGCCATCTTGAACCGGGTTGCCAGGTCAGTATCAAATCCTCGTCATGTATGCGGGATATTCAGAGACAACGAACATACTTTATAATCCGCAAAATGAAAATTTTTATTAAATAAACATAATACTGTCGCACATGTGCACTTATAATGCAAACCAACAATGATTAGTGCACTTCAGGCAGCATGCTAAATCATATGCTAATGCTAACGCGGGATTTGATACGGCCTTGGCGCCAAACTCGAGCCGCCCTCCATTAACGACAGCTACAGCCTGGATAAAGAGTGAAATATATTCATCTCCATTAACCCTACGAGCATTATTGTTCTCAGCTGTAAAAATACAGCTTCTCGTCATGTTTTTACGCCTGATTTGGTTAAAGAGAATGTGCAGGTTCGGGGTAAACAGCGCTGTTTGGACGTGGAGCGGTGTGCACAGGGGCCTGGAGCAGCGCTGGGAAAACACGAGCAGCATTGTTCATGGAAAACAGTCTTACCTTACACCCCCAGGCCAACTCTGACACCCCCAGTACGAGCTCCGGATAGCTCTCCTCGCGTCAGAAGTCCAGAATTATGTGAATAAATTTGTATTGTTAAGATTTGTTCAGTTGCACAATGTCAATACGTGAAAAAGGCTGCAGCCTCCTTTCCACCACCACACAACAGTCCTATTGTACAGGCCGGGCCGCAGGGTCCTAAACTCCGCCTCTTCCAAGGCCATGCTGGCCTGCGTTAGGGGGATAGGTTTGGAAACAACCCTTTTGTATCAAACTCCCAGTTCACACACTCGACAAATCTGGACTGTTTATTTACCAAACTCCCCGTTCACACACTCAACAAATCCGGCATGTTTATTGATCAAACTCCCCGTTCACACACTCAACAAATCTGGACTGTTTATTTACCAAACTCCCCGTTCACACACTCAACAAATCTGGACTGTTTATTTATCATCTGAAGAAATGGTAATAAACGTGACAGTAAAAGGATCTTGTGTCTTGTATAACGTGTTTTGTTTCCATTTCACCGTCACTGCTACCGTGTTTCTAGCTGTCCCATGAGTTCAGCCTCCTCCTGTTGGTGGATTTTAGACGAGCGTCGTAGCAGCGCTCACGCTGAGCTTTTAATCAAACATTTCTCACACAGACAGAACTTTGTCATTGACCATCTTTGTTCACGGTGGCACACAGCTTGAGAGCGATTGTGTGCTTTCTAAGACCACTGACCTCAACTCACGACCGAAGGATTTTTATATGAGGTGCGATTTTTATCAGCAAAATCGGGCCACAAAAAAAAAAAAACCGTATACTGTACACCCTGTAGTCAAATGTCTCCGTTTAGCTGCATTTTAATTTTAATGCTGATTGCTGATTTGCATAACACTGTGTGTGTGGTGCATGAGCAAAGCATCAACTAACAGAAGGCTTATGTAAAAAAAAAAAAAAAAAAGTTATGTTTTTGCTGAATATAAATCTCAATTTTCCGTAAAGATATTATGTTCTGACGTAATGGATTAGAAGCTGGCTTGGTTGGCTTGGAGAGATGGATGGAAGAACGTGCCTCAGACCTTTAAAGTAGTTTGAGACTCTAATACATGTATATGGAGATTTCTATTTTTAAAAGAATTCCTTTCCACATGAACATGCAAAAAGCACTCACATGAGCACACCAGCCCACTGATATGATCGTGCGTCATTAACTGTTATGCCAAACGCCTCAGGAATGACGTCAACAGCTGCGTAAAGAAGATGAAACACGGGGAACCTAGAACATCGCCAAAAAGTGATCAAAAAAAGGAATTACAGAGCCACCTGATTAGCAGAAGTGATGAACGGAGTCCTAGCACGATGATAACACACGCTGTAACCATGCACAGGTTCATGAACATCTGCGTTTGCAAAAACGTACATTTTTTCCCCCACAGTTAAAATGTTAAATATTTGTATAAGCGTGTGGGCGTGGCCTGACTGTCTTGAAATGTATTAAGTGGGAAGGGCGTCGCGATGCAAGTGTGAACGCATCCCACAATCAAAACTCCAACATTAAAATCATAATCATCATATCATTAATAATAAGTCATACAGTAATAAAACTCTTGTGAAGAAACTTATATATACACATATATTGATAAATCACAGTGTACATTCATTTCTACAAAACTGCCTCATACAAAACCAGAACCGATAAAACGCACAAAAGTACGTTAAAATATCACAATGTGGTTTTTTTTTTTTTTTTCACGTGTACAAAACAGACTGCGTTTGGTCACAGGAGTGAAACGTTTTAACGTATAAAAAGACGGGATGTAAAAGTGACAGCTTTACAGAGCAGTACAATCAGGTACATATGATTGGCAACACATCAGCTTTAGATATTCATTTCTATAAATAACTCATATGATTTGTCCTCTTTTTTTTTTTTTTTTAAAAATTAAAACAAAAACGGAGGATAAAGTGTCCAAGCAAAAAAGAGAAAAGATATACAGCAGTACAGACGTAGAGAAAAGGAGAAAATGATGATTTTCTCGTTAAAAAATAAACAGACTCTGTTCTAACAAGTACGATTCCTGATTTACAAACGAAGCACATATACAGAGAGCGACGATACGCACTTACAGATAAATAAATATCTACACGCTTTAACTTTTTTTTTTTTTCCAGCATGACTCACAGAGCAGTGACATTCAAAGTCTTTTTCACCGTCACAGGAATAATCTTTCAAGAAAAAAATTCAAGAAAATGGAGGATAAACAGCATAAAAACATCTAACCTGCAAACACGTAACCTACAATTTAGCAGCAGTACCAGAAAAATAAAAAATAAAAATGTAAATAAATTAAAAAAAATTTAATTAGTTGTTTAAACCAGGGGTTGTCAAAGTTTTGATGTTTAAAAAAAAAAAAAAAAAAAAAAAAGGAACTTGCTCAGTACAGATTTAATTTTATGAACCTAATCCGAATATTTAAATCTTTAGACTCATTATTTTAATATTATTGAACGTGTCCTTTTCCGTTTTTTTTTTTTTTTTTAATTCAGGGAAGATCACGGAAACGCACTCGGATCCGAGCATCGTCTGAGCGTGATGGTCTCTGACGAGGTCTGGAGTTGCTTCTGAGTGAACTCCAGTGAGAAAGCGACTCGACTCACCTGTGAGTGAATCGACTCACCTGCAGGAAGTGAATCAAACGCGCTGTGTGCTTCGCTCTACGGACGAAAAGAGGAAATAAACTCTGGATGCGACACATAAAATGTTTTAAAGTAGTTATTTATAGAATTATCTAGTCATTTCTTTCGTGGCGGCTCTGTGTTCTCCGCGCTCGGGCGATTTTTTTGCGATTTCTCTGTGCACTTGATAAAGTTTTGTTTGTTTTTTCCCGTCGCTGTATCCATCACCAATGAGTCAAAGAGCGTTACAAGGACATTTTAAGCTCAATACACGCACTGAACACACAGAGCAAAACTGATTATTTTGATTCATTTCACACTGCACGTAATGATTCGTTTCATTAAGTGTAGTGTGAAATGAATCAAACGAATGAAACGAATCATAAGAATCAATTTCGCTCCGATTCAGACTCCTCAGATCGTCCAACAGCGTCCTGAGTTATTGAGGATTAATAACTATGAGAACTCAACGATAAATAGAATAACTTTGATAATGGTGGTGTGTGATTTCCACCACGGTGACCTCCTGACCCCTAGGGGTCCCAACGGGTTAAAACCTTTAACCTTTAAAAGGTGAGGGAGACGCGAGTGGACTCTGCGCCTGCTTCATCACTTTCACGGCCAGATCATGAACTCTAGTTCACTTCTAGCTTGTAACACCGAACACAGAAAAACGTGTCTATTAAAAAGACTTTTGTTCCAGTCACAGTCCCAACTGCATGTCAGCAAAGTTGAAAAAGTTGTCGATGTCCTGCGAGGCTGAGTTTTTATTCTCAGAAACAAACACCTGTGCATAAATAAAAACAAGAAACAGAAAAATACACTGAGTGAGATTTCTACAAATATTAACATCCATTTTTTTTTTAACCAATCGCTGCTTATGATGTCATCAGCGTGCGACTCGGGAGTCCTCCCCCTCCTGAAAATCCTGACACGAAAGCGGCTGCGTATGAATTTGCGTATGGAAGAAACACACGCTGTTATATAGAGGAGATACTGTTACATGCCAACGTTGATTATTTTCCTATAACAGCGCTTCCCGAAGTGTTTTCTTCCTCTTACACATCAGCAACTTGCCCATGATTATAATACGTTATCTATTAAAGAATGACACGCCATACTTTTTTTTTTTTAATCCGTTTATAGTTACAATGCTGCCTCTATCGTGATGTCACATCGCATTTAATGGTTGTTGAAATGAATCCGACTCTCCTAGCTGGAAATCTGTCATCGAGTGGCGTTCCACTGCGCTTTTCCTAGTAGGAAGGATAGTTTCCCAGTTTCCCAGTTTAACAGGAATCCCAAGTGTGTGCATTTAAATGAAGACAACACGGAGCTTTGCCTTTGGAAATACTGTAACACAGGAGGGATTTTACATGACCCGGCTAACACTTACAACAATGTTACACCCAATTCTATGAGCTTCAACACAACAGCTTTCGCACCTGGTGGGAAATTTAGAGTCGGGGGCGCATGCTGATGACATCACAGAGCCACGAGTGCCGAAATGTTTATTCAGGAACAGGGTTTGTTCTGTAGTTACCTTTGTTCCTTTGAACACCTCGTTGGCGATGATCCTGCAGCCTTCCACCACGCCGTCTCCGTTCAGCTCGAGAGCCACGACGGGACCTACACACACACACACACACACACACACACACACACACACACACCATTACACCAAAACAGGAAACTCAAAGGACACACTAAGGCAGCAAGGGCGTCTGAGATGAGCAGATTTCCTGTACCTTTACTTTTCATCTGGTGTGTGTGTGTGTGTGTGTTTTAATTTAATGCTCTTCATGCACTTTATCCCACACTTCAGAATCTCACCGCCTGCTGCACTCCACACATCAGCCGAGGAATGTAGAATGTTTTTTTTTTTTTTTCAGGATACAAGTCTGTAGAAACGTGGACGAAACTACACGAAACAAAGGCACTAACTATAATCAAATATCAGCTTTTTTACGTGCGATGTGAGGAGAGAGCACCGAAAACGTCATATCCGAGAAAGTTCCCTAAAGACTTTCTGACTTTTTGTCGAGGGGGGGAAAAAAAAAAAAAAAAAAAAAAGCATGAACTAGTTCCTTTCGTTCCTTTCTGTATTAAAGGAGCAAGTGGTTATATTTTTATATTCATATTTTATATTCTATATTCATGGCAAGACCAAGGTTATAAATAGATAAATAAATAAATAAACAAATGCAAAGAATTATATTCACAGACACAATAAAATAGGAGACATTTTAAATAATAAAAAAAGGATTTATAAGTGTAAAATATTGCATACTGAGCAAGTTAGAAATCTCTGTGAGAGGTTTCAGATTTATTCGGGATACTTTTTTTTTTTTTATCCATTTATAGTTACAGTTAATGTTGTGAAACGTCCATGAAACAAGGTAGTTCCAGTTCTCACTTACGTTACAGCAGCTGTAAACCGCAGTAAGTGTAAACCCCTTTGTCCTGGAAATGTCAGAAAACTTATAGTTACGGCTTTACTGTTACAAAGCGCCGACACTGGAGACTCCTTCCATACTTCCGGAAGTATGGAAATAACCCACAATTTTTCTGACCAATCAGATTAGAGAATTCAGCCGCACTGTGGTATTACGATGTTATATTTAGCCGTTATCATACAAATCCTGCCCCACCTATTGTTTTAGGGGTTTTTTTTTTTTTTTTTAAAAGGTCTTGAAGACCAATGACTCAAATGTTACATGCACTCAAACCTCAACTTCCTGTCTCTCTGCTGCTCCGCTAAGCTTAAAAACAACCTCAGGTCTGAAGCATCATGGCTTATTTAAAAAAAAAAAAAAAAAAACCCACACCTTTCATTACAAGAGAAATGACATGCTGTGATTTGATAGTGTCGAGTCTGTCGCTCGGTCAAATGGAGGACGGCTCTGACCTTTATCCGTCCACTCGGTGAGCTCCTCTGCGCTGTTCTGGAAAACCCTGTTCACGTCTTCAGGACGCATGGACACCTCTTTGGTCTGGATGAGGACGAAGCCCTTGGCAGTCGCCTGCACGTACAGAACAAGATCGCAACAAGCGCACGTCAAATCTGGAGTAATCTCCCGAGACGGGGTTTGTTCTTGGTTACTATGACAACTATTCCTATTAAAAAAGACGACGATCAGCTTCCTTTTTTTTTTTTTTTTGCTGAATAAATGACATCATTACGACATCTTTACAGACTCTGAAAAACAAGAAGTAAGGTATTAAAACACTCGGTGTTGTGCTGTTACGGGAAAATAATCACCGATGGCCTCGTGCGATGAAGCGGTGTTACTGTACCCGTCACGAGGCTGATTATTTTCCTTTGAAACAGCACATCCTGAAGGGTTTATTCCTCTTTCACCAGAGCGAAAGCATTTGCCAATGATTCGGGTGCGTGTTTATATTTATCGGAGGACTTTTTATCCATTTATAGTTACCTTTAAATGTTCCGTGAAACGAGTCAGTTGCTGTTCTCACTTCTGTTTTGGCAGCTATGAACACCGAAGTGTTCCCTCACCGTCCTCTATTTTTTTTTCTCTCTCTTTTTTTTAATTTTGAGAAACCACAAAGGAAAAACTCGTCGGTCCTGAAGCTGTCAGAAGAATATGCCCAAAAGTATGTGCCCCCCCCCCCGATCATCACTGTGACGACAAAGTTGGAACGTTCAGCAACAAGAACATACGAGTGTGATGATCGAGTGTCCACACACACTTTCAGCCATGACGTAGCAAATTAATAACTGTGATTAATAATCTTGAGTTCGATATGGACCAGATGATCGTGATGAAGGTGTTCGTGTTCGTCACGCAGCCCTGACGGGGCCGTATCGCGTTTCTGATGTAGTAAAGTAACAGCACTGGATACAGTGCTGCTTTTCTCATGATGAGTAAAATCGAGGTGTGTTATATTTGGATGCTGAAATCATTGCTGTAAGTTTCCCCTTTTGACGAAAGCTTCCTGTTCTCAAAAGAAAAAGGAAAAAAAAAAAAGGCAGTTAAAGGGCACACACCGCAGAAAACTGAAATTTTCTTCTTTTTTTCGTGGTGACTATGAATGAAGCATACATCAATACCATTTCCCGAGCACACGCAAAGCCAGGTTTTTCTAGTGCTCATGGATACTCGTGTTATTTGGCTCTGTTTAATCTGTGTGTCCCTGCGTAAGCGGATGATGATACGGTTCCCTTTTCCCCCCCCCGACAATGAAACATTTCATTCTTGGTTTTTTTGTTTTGGTTCCACCATGTATTCGTTCCTACTCCCAGCTCCTAAACCAGTCGGAGCTTGAAGCGTTTGTTTTACCCAAATACTAACGACGCAGAACAGGTTAGCGGCGACGTTATAGACCGCGACGTGGCGTTATCTGTACCCAATCCCGCAGGAAAACAGTTGATTTGGAGACAAAATGGAAAAAGAGTCTCATTTCCAAATGGGTGCTTTTGTACATCAGTGGTGGTTTTAATCGATAATCAGATTTATAAGTCATACTAACAAATACATCCTGTCAGAATTAATTATTTAATACTTAAATATTAATACTTTTTGTACATAAAACCCCTCACACTTGAAAAGTGTACACTTTAAAGTCTAATTAGATTAGCTTTTTTTTTCTCTCCAATAAATCACACTAATTTTAAATGAATGCAGTCTTAAATAGAGCACTTCTCTCTCTCTCTCTCTCTCTCTCTCTCTCTCTCTCTCTCTCTCTCTCTCTCCCTCCCTCCCTCTCTCTCTGGGTGTGGTAAATGGACGAAACTGATTTCATTTCCCAGTGTGGTTAATAAATGCTGCTTTCTGTCCATCTTTTAAAAATAAGACTGCACCAAAACACATCATCAGCCTTTTTTTTTTTTTTTTTTTTTTTTTTTTTAAGAGCTTTAAACATTTTAGTAAAGGAGTAAAGGGAAGTTAGAGAAGTTCCACAGAGAACGACGGAGCATGTGATCATATTTCATGTTAAGACGCGTTTAGAAAGGTCAAAGAAACGGCTGAGAATTTAGAGGAAAGTCTAAAGGTTTACAATAAGTTTAAAAATAAATTATAGTCAGAGCCTGACAAATGTTAACAGAAGTCAATTCTTTATTCTTGCTATTAAACAAGATCATTAGTTTGATCCGTTTAATCCGTTTACGGTGATTATTAATTCTTATTCGGTTTTTTATTAAATCCATTTTAATCATCTTAGTAGCTCTAATTCCATTTAATTCATTTCTGGGGAGGAAAAAAAAAATCCAGAAATTCATTTAATTCTATTCTAATTTCTGCTATTTTCTTTTCTAGAAATGTGGTATTCATTAGAATCCTGTAAATTCGTCAAAAACGTTCATTTCCTCATCGTGCTCCTGAGTGTGTAAATTTATGTAAATTTGGCATTAATTAAAGAATAAAAAATAAAGGAAGCAAACCAACACAACCCCATAAATCAAGACAAACAAAACTAATCGGAGGACGAGTCGGTCTGTCTGCGCAGAGCCGTAACCTGTAAACAAACGTCTCGGCTAACGCGGGATTTAGCGCTCGCATATTATTATTAATATTATATTTTATTAAGTATTCGTATTGGTATAGACGTGAGTCAAAATAACTTCCACTCCTGTTTTTCAGTCTTTACCCCGATTGTTCATTTCGTGCTTCCAGCTGTCTGTGCACATTACCTTTTATGGAGTTTTGTGGGCGTCGCTAAATGCAAATGAGCTGTGTCGAGAACACGCTTTGCACTTTACGGGTGATCATCATGCTTGCACGGATACGAAGAAAACCAGCGTTTCCGAAACTTTTGTAAATCCGGCAGAAAATTTTAGTTTGGATTGACTTACGCAAACATTCACACGCAACTTTACTAAAAAAAAAAAAACTGATAAATGATTACAACAAGAAACCGAATTTCAGCACAATAAACGGTGATATATTTTATGTGAAATTCTGTAAATGTCTCTTCTCCAGCATCACTCTGTACCCCTTACCTCATCGATGAGCTTCCGAGCGTTGGCCGTGGTGTAATCTCCAGCGAAGAAGACGAACAGGCAGGACTCCTCGCTCTCCTTTCTCCTGCCTCCTTTGGTCAACGGGATGATGCTGCGGTTCTTATCAGCGGATATGCGCACGCCCTTGAACTCCGACTCGGGATCGGGAAGAGGGACGTGCTCCAACACGGCGACGTCCTCGGCCATTAGACTCCAGTTGTTCTCTCCTGAAACGGGCGTGAAGTCGTGCACGTTGCTCCAGTTGTTGTTGAAGATGCTCAGCCCTGCGTCTTTGAAGTGGAAGGCCAGCTCGGGGTAATAGTACTGAAAACAGCCGAACTTCATGCCTGTAGAAGACTCGATGATGGGCTGCGTGGCGCAGCACAGAAACACGTCCATTTTCTTGCAGTCCCTCGTGCGGAATTGTTGGCACGCCACCACGCACTTAACGTCCCTGCAATCCCGGAAGAAGACGCTGCCTTTGACGGGGCCGAGCACGATGCGGCAGTTGACGCAGTCGTCGATGGTGACCGTAGCCGAGTGGTCGAGCACGTAGATGTTGCAGTTCTCGCATTCTTGGATGGCGAACTGCTGACCGTTCAGTTTTCCGGGCAGACGGCCCACGGTGGCGTCCTTCAAACCGGTCAGCATGAAGTCTTTGGGATCAACCTGCGTGACGAGAGCCAGGTACAGTCAGCAGCGTCGGTTTAAACGTCACCTGTACTTTATTGTTCTGCATTTTAAACATGGTTTCGCTTTCAGCAAGAGATGAAAGAAAAGAGCAAGCACTTCCTGGAGCGTCTAAAATGTAAAACTAAAAGTAAATGTGTAAAACGAATCCAGTCTGAATAGAGCTTAAATTTGGGTCGATCTGATACGGTGCATCACTATCAGGGCCGATGCTGGCACGAAATGCAGACGCATATTTTTCACGTGAACCTGCCATCGTGCCTCGCATTTCTTCAATTTCAGATGAGGTACTTGACCTCAAAACGCGGCAGCACGTTGTTCGGTTACTAAGGGAAGTCGGTGTCGCCTTTATGAGGGGAATGGGGATGAGGGGGACCCTGACTCCCAAATCTGAGACGTGGGTTCCTCCTGTGCTATTCACTCTACTGTAACTATGAACCTGTTGCTACACAGCAACACCAAGAAACAAACCAGATACTGTACGAATGATATCCTATACATAATTAGATGCAGCTTAGAGTGCTTGTGTAATAAAATGACATACGTGTTGGGTAACATTCTTAAGATTTTACAGAATCTGCTTAAACATTTGCCAGATGTTTTGCTTTAAAGGAAGTATCTTTATAGCTGATGGATAGTGTTGCCAGGTCCATGGTTTTTCCCCTTGACTGTTTTGGGCATTTTGTGCACGAATAAAAAAAGTACATGTATCAGCTGAAGTACGATACGTAACGAATAAATCACTGACGGTTACAAAGCACTGACACTGGAGACTCCTTCCATAAATAATAAACAAACATCTCCTTACAGAAAACTCTTTTCTGTGGTGCGTCTGCCTTGTGAATGAGCTGTTGCTATAGAAACAAGAACGTATTAGCAGTATAAACCTTGATTTGATTTAGAAAATAGAAAGTTAGCCATCAACAACCTTCTGACCAATCAGAATCCAGAAATCAACAGCAGCGTGATACGTGATGTTGATGAAGGGACTATGTAGGGAACTGACATGCTTGAACAACATTAGTCTTAGATGATTATTTGTAAATGTCACTTGGCCGTAAGTCATAAAGTTTAAAAATGTAGAGTTTGTGAAAGAGAAAGTGGCGGATATTATTTTTATTAGGGGGCCAGGCACCAAAGGTGAATAAGCAGCCCACTGTACCTTTTCTTCTTCTTCTTCTCATTATTATTATCATCACTGTTATTATTATTATTACACTTCCACAATGGAAGCCTATAAAACATTTTGTACACTTTTTATGAAATTCGGCACCGTGACAGAGAACAGTGTCAGCTGCCTACATGACAATTTTGGTGGATGCTGCTCAAGCGCTCTAATGCCACCAGCAGGGCATTATATTATAAGAACAACTCGAACAAAACTCACTTCTCAGATTTTTTGATAAGCATGACGAATCATCCTTAATGAGTGAACAAAGGTGACGGTGACATCACTAAGCAGGAAGTGAGGCAATATCTCAACAACAGCCTGACATATTGCCATTAACTTTAGTATTTCCGTGAGAGCAAGCAATGATGGTTCTTCTGGATGTTCTCTGTTTTATTTACCATAAAGGGCCAGAAAAGTGCTTTGCCCCTTAATCGCTGTTTAAAGCTTTATTTCTTCTTCTTCTTTTTTTATTTTTGGGATGCAGATCTGGCAAGCCTGCTGCACTGTTCACGTGTTAATCCGACACAAGTTAGACGTCCTAACCTTACCTTTAATCCGACATTAACACCTGTCTATCATGTAAAATAATGCAAGTCTTCCAACAGATTAACAATGTCACGAATAAACAGATGAAAACAATAACGCCTCAGTCAACATGAACCGCACTGAAACTCTACCTGAGATGTGGTTGGGGAACTTTGCATAACATTTTCTGTGGGTAGTGAATGACATTTGAGATTGGCATCTGGTGTGAAAATTAAACTGCGGTTTAAAAGTGCATAAGATAAGATCAGAAACAAAAAAAAATTAATTAATGTTTTAAAGAAATTCAAGATTGCGGTGAGTCTCAATCAGCTCCCTAGCTCAGCAGTCATGGCACAGATCAGGGTGTCGGCCATTTTAAGGGCTGTCTCAATCACAAAATCCTTCCAGTGCACTGGTACATCCCACAATGCACCACAAAAACCAGGGAAATGACATCATATTTTCTGAAGCCTCTCAGCTCGAAATAAATTGTGGGTGAACTCTTGGCCAACTTCGTCTACAAACCTAAGTAGCTTGTTATCGTTGTCGTAGCTCTTTAAAGCGATTTTTTTTACTTTATATACACGGTTTGTTTGAGTCTAACAACTTTTAGGTGGTTAATGATTTAAATGATTAGGTGGTAATAATTTAAAAAGTTCGCCTGCGATCCTGCTTGAAGCACCATGACAGAAACATGTGTGATTAAACTAACAAATTTGTTGGACATATAATATCAGAAAGATATCGGTCCTGCCTGTTTTTGATAAATGCCAATGGTGACGTTTTACAACGTGATTACGTAGTCACGACGCCTTCACCAGAAATCACATTGAGTCTTCAATGAGTAGCGAGCAAGGGTCCTTACCAGTGTCCGAACTCGTGTACACTATATACTGATTCACCAACTAGGGAGCTGATTGAGACACACCCTAGGTCTCTAATGGTTAAGGTTGGTTTGATATTTGAAATGTTTGTTGTTGTTGTTGTTTTTTAAACCTTGACAAGGAGTGACCAGCCCCATCTCCATTCACAAAGCAGTGACCCACAGAGTGTCTATAACATGACTGACAGAAGGCTCATCCAAACATAAACAAGGATTCCGGACCGGAAAGCAGCTTTCCGAACGGGTTTTCCCAGCCACTTAATACACTTCTGCTAAGACGATGGCCTGACCCATTATTTATTTATCATGTTCTATATATCTTTCAGGTTATTTGTACAAGAAAGAAATTGAGAAAATGGCCTATTGCACCTTTAAAGCAATGCAATCATGTCCACAGGCTTAACTATAGTTACTTCCACTCCTTACCTCCTCTTATTAAGGCTCATTAGGAGACAATATTAGCCGTATGTTTTGGACACAAGAGGCCTCATGGCGCTAATTAGCTCCATCTATTTTTAGAAAGCTTAAACAGGAGGCACATTATCTCTCTCTCTCTCTCTCTCTCTCTCTCTCTCTCACCTTTTCCCGTTTGTCCCAGCTGTACTGTTTGGGTTCCTCTTGGTTACCGTTGGTGTTGTTGGTAGAGACCTCGGAAGCCAGCGCAGGGTCTTTATCCGGAGATTTTCTCCTCGATTTTTTCGAGAAAAAGCACCCCATGTTTCAAATATCACCAAAATAATTACAAAATAACCCACCAAACACCAGCTCTTCCCCACAACCGAGTCAAGCTACCAAATCACTAACGCCCGTAAACCTGAGAGCTTCCCGTTTCTTAGCACTCACAGAGCCAGCCAATCATCAACCACCTAGCGCTCGCGGAAACAGCCAGCCAATCACATGCTGTACTCGCCTCTCTCTCGTGACCATTATTCACCCTTATTTGCATACCGCACTCTGATTGGATGAAACATGAGCGGCGAGAAGAATTCGGGCAAAACGTTCGAAATAGTGAGTCTTTTTCTTTTCTTTTTTTTTTAAGTGAGTCGAGTCACTGAAATGATTCGTTCAGATTTCAATTCATTTGCATGAATGTGAATTTCAAATTTGTATGACTGATTTTTGTAAATTTGTAAGGTTATTCCTTATCAAATGACACATTCTGTGGAGTTTTGTCATTTGAAAAGAATTCGGGCAAACCGTTCGACAAAGTGATTCTTTTGAGTGATTCGAGTCACTAAAATGATTCGTTCCAGTTTCAATTAATTTGCATGAATATAAATTTCAGAAATGCAGAAATCTGTATGACTGAGGTTTTTTAAACTTGTATCGTTATTTCTT
Organism: Pangasius sanitwongsei; assembly: GCA_037576675.1. NCBI lineage: Eukaryota > Metazoa > Chordata > Actinopteri > Siluriformes > Pangasiidae > Pangasius > Pangasius sanitwongsei. The sequence goes on along the minus strand of CM075004.1, from coordinate 1,713,804 downwards.
CTTAAATGAAACATTCTGTGGAGTGAAATGTTTTGTAATTTAAAAATTAGCATGTTATTGCATGTAAGGAATCAGGATTGATTCAACACTTTATTTACTTTTCCTGTAATTCTGCATTTTTAATTCATTTATTGATTCCTCTTCAGTAAGTGCTTTATCCTGGAGCTGGAGTCTAGTGAGACGGTAATACACTTGGAATAGGACGTCAGTCCATCGTAGGGCACCATGCACACAAACATTCACACCTTCACATTTAGCATAGCCTGTCACCTACAGCATGGTGTTGAGAGGAAGGAGGAAACCAGAGAACCCAGAGGAAACCCACGTAGACACTGAGAGTACTGTTGAACTCTACACAGAGACTAACATGAGCTCCGGATTGAACTCTGCTGAAGATCATCTTCTAGCTAGGTTTCTGAAAGCATACTATTCACTAATAACAATTTGTGTACATGGGTGAGAATTAGGACGTATTCAAGGAGGTACTTAAATCATCTTTCTTAACCTATAAAGATCCAAATATGACTGACTAATTCGGACTCATCTTAACTCAGGCAGCTCTAATTTGAATGTACAAAATCTATTTCTTATGAAATTTAATATCCTGATCATTCCATTTAAGTAAACGTTTGCATATACTTAAGGACTGTTTCTACATTCCTACATTTACTATCAGTATTTTATTTATTTATTTTTTTTTGCAGTTTGAATTATGAAAGTTTAATTGCCCTTTAAATGGCAGTGGCTTTCTCAGACTGAACAGAACTGAAACAAGTCTCTAACAGTGCCACCACACGAAGACACAAAGAGACGTCTGACACTCTTCTGAGGTTTAGATGAAACAGCGTGGTATTTTTAATATGTTCCTTGATTATGCACATGCATAGGTTCCTAAACACCTTTTGAGTCTCGTTGATATAACGTGCACAAATACGCGTGTAAAATAAAGATAAACACAGATGTTAAACACAGATAAAGTGTCCTTAACAACAAACTGAATCTCATGCTCGAAACATTACTTTCCACAAGTCATCCATTACAGGTTATGAAAAATATACATTTTAGTTTGTTACCTGAACTCATTCACCCCCTTGAAATACTTGGAACATTCCACAAATCAAGAGTCCCAATTTTCTGAAGATCATGCGAAGAAGAAATTCTTTTTCCTTTATTGTCAATGACCATGTTGGCTGATGAGGTCACTTTCAAAGTACAAACCTGTTACCCGAGTTATAGATCAAAAGGAAATTATTCATTTTGAAAAATGTATTTAAAAAGTAAAGCATTAGAAAGTCCTTAATGAGCACTAACCGTGGATGACACACACTTAAACACATTTTGTATATATCGAATTCTATGCTAAAATTCTCGACCCTGTTGCTTATTTACGAGAGAAAAATGCAGAAAAGAAACCTTGTAAAATATGTGTTAAGGTTACACATTTGCTAAAAACGTAAATATTGTACATATATATATATATATATATATATGAAAAAAGATAGAAAAGTTAAATTTAAGAGTCACGAGCACTAAATGACCCCGTAATCCTGGGTTCATTATCCGGTGTGGTGTAAGACAGCGCCCCTGCTGGTGATGATTCATTACATCTCCGAATTGTCACCATGTGAGAAGCAGAGATTCAGCTCAGCTTTCATTTACACAGATTTCCTCCTGGGATTCATGAACATGATCTACTTTTGGGGCGTCATTTAGACATTTAGGATCCTTCCAAGGCAAGGATGCAGGAAGTAGGAGTGCTGAGAGTGCTGCAGCAGGACTAATTTAACTACAATTACTTAAATACTACTACTACTACTACTACTACTAATAATAATATAGATAAGATAAAGATCAACTTTAAAATAGTGTATTTTGGGTATGGTTTAAATTACTATGTTGAACATTTCTGAAGTATTTTACCGTTGAACTTTTCTTATAAATAGATTTAATGCTACTGAACATCTGCGACACTCGATTCTTCAGGACAGAGGAGTTTACGCTTTCCGGTTTCTCTGTAACATGACAAGCCGCAGTTTAATTTTTTTTTGTCTCATTAACTTCAAGTGAGAGAGAAAAAAAAAAGATTTATAGCTGCTATCAAAATAAGCAGTAACAGGACGAACTCCTGACTGTTACAAAGAAGCACTGACACTGGAGACTCCTTCCATAAAATGTTAAACAAACATCTCCTTACAAAAAAAAAAAAAAAAACTTCACCATGTCAACGACATACACTTCTCTTCATGTTTTTAACCTGTTTATTTTTAAGGTTGGATTATGTCGAGCGTCCGCTGTACACGTCCCTGTGTTGATTAATATAAAATTAATCAACAACGTCTGATTATTATAATCAGTGCTTATTGTCTGTCATGATTTGGTTGTTATGGTTATTATATAGTTATTATAGTTATAAGACTACTTGCCTGGTTAATTAAAACAAAAGGGGTTCATTTAATACTCACTCACTGGAAACAAGAATAAATAATATTAACTTTTAGTGCAGTTTTACTAAAAAAACTTAGAAGTGTTGTTAATATGATGCACAGTGTTTCTACATCTGAGTACATGAGAGTACATTATGAACATGCATTAACAGCGATCCAAAATGACATGTATGACATTCTCAATCAGCATGAGAGGAATGAGACATGAACTGCATTGTTGCTGTGTGTGTGTGTGTGTGTGTGTGTATTCATGTCTTGGTGGGACCAAATGAATATCCGATCATCATCGCAGTCATCTGTCTGGTCCACGTGAAGAAGGTCCTCATAATGATTGTTAGACAAACGTGTGTGTGTGTGTGTGTGTGTGTGTTTGGATATGTGTATCTTAGAGCCTAAAGACTGGAAATCCCACACACGGTTAAAAAAATACCCTTCAAGGAAGTTATGCAAGTATGTTCTTGGAATTCCAGAAACGTGTGGAAGGTATAGACATATCTCCGCATTCTTTTTTGACAGCTTGTGAAGTTGAGTTTTGTTTTTATTCCAGTTTCATCACTTGAGCTCAAACATCTTAACAAAAGTCTTAACATCTGACCTGGGACTAATTCATTTATATCAGTGATAAATAATCATAAACTTTTTCATTCTGTCAACTCATTTCACAATCTGTCTAAAAAAAATGCTGCTACAATCATAAATGACCGAAGCAGCAGGATTAAAGATTAAAGATCCACCTCAAGGTTTTATGTCTTGTGTGTTCCGAGGTGCTTTTCTGCTCACCACGGTTGTAAAGAGTAATTATTTGAGTTACCTGTCAGCTTGAACCAGTCTCACTGGATGTTTTTTTTTTTTTTTTGCTGAGAGAGACTGTTGTGCGTATCTGATGCTTCATGGTCATGTGGTATTCCTTTATCAACTCTGGCCTTAACTCTTTTGGTTGTGCCTGTGTTCAGCATTGAATTTATTTGCAATGTCACACTTCACAGTATGGTTAACGGCTCATAAGAGAGAAGACACTCAGGGCTTTAAGAATTTGGAGTATTTCATAATTTTTTTTTTTACCTAGCCTAACAAGTTTAAATGTTATCATTTTTTGTGGCCGTTGTATATACGGTGATTTACTATCAAAACATCTTTAGTTGTGCTGTTCGTTTGATTTCTGTATCAATGTTATTGTGGAGAGATGTGAATTGTTTGCCCAGCAGGGGGCTCACACTCTTCCCTTCTTCCACATCTCCCTGCTCACCAGCAGCTAAACACAGAGTCATGATACTCTACATACAGAAACCCAACAGTGTCCTGACTAATCTTATAATAGACTTGCGGCGATAAAATAATCCATTTGTTTATGCCGATTGAAAATGTCCGATAAGTTGATTTCCATTTCCACCGGAACGCCAGTGTACCTCGAGAACACGTCACTGTTCAAAGGTGACTTCGAATATTAAATGTTTAATATGAAATCTACCAAATCTTGAGAGATTAGAAACTTCAAGGAAAGTTCAAAGTTTTCAGCTATATCCCAAACTGGAATATTTCACAACCTGGAGCGTATAGGTCGAACAAACTGTAACTTTATTATATTAAAACTATCTAGTAACTGAAATATTCTGAAGTAGCTCTATCAGCTGTGAATGCTTTAATAATATTAGCTTGATATAACAATATTAGCTATTATTATCATCACAGAGCTGATGAGAAGTTTGTTGAAAATGCATTTAAATCGGTTTTGTAAAAGAAGAAGAAGAAGAAGAAGAAAGAAACAAGCCTGTTATAGTTCACTAGACTGTCACTGCTTAAGAACATTTTTGTAAATAGCCTCACATACACCAGAATTTGCTTCTTTTATAAACAGATATAGCACCAGAATGCAGGAAATTATCTTACTAAGTATTTTGGGAGCAAACCCAACTATAAATGAGTAAAAATGTAATTAATTATCAATCTATAAAGGGTATTTAGTCAGAAGGTCAGAGTAAACCTGTTAGCTATTGCTTGATCCCTCATATTAAAAAATGCTGAAGCTGAATTTTAAAGATTGCTTTTGGTAAAAAAATAAAAAAAAAAGGAAACTGCAAAAAAAAAAAAAAAAGAATAATTTTAAGCATCAAAACTGATGACTCCTCGTTTCATTTTGTGCAAAGGAAGCTTGACAGCGTGTAGAGGAAACATGAACGTCCTGTTTGTTCACGCGTATGGCTCCGAGTCAGATTACATATTTTTTTTAAAAACCCCATCTATTTCACTACTAATGCATACTGTATATTAAAGCAGATATGAACTTGTTTCCATGTTCCATGCTCCATGATCAGGTGGAATAAATTTAAATTTTAAAGGTGCGGTATGTAAAATTTGAAAGTGTTTCTAGAGCAGTAATAATATTATGATCTCAAAAATAACTTAGTGCAGTTGTGATTATTAACATGTGATATGTAATATATATATATATAAGGCTAGATTGTTTTCATTTTCCATCCTTTATTTCTCTTTTCTGGTCCCTCCATTCACAACAAAGCAGTCTAGCTCCGCCTTCTTTCCTTATAAGGAAACAATACATGGTCGTGTTAATAGAGGGGGTGGAGTCAGTTAGATAATTCCTACAAACAGCATTATGTGCATTATGGGTATTCTGAATTGCAAAGCATTATGGGATTTCCGAAGTATGGACATACTTAAGATGACATTACTGCAAGTGTGAAACTTACATAGTAGATGTTTGGCACTTCTTATATATAATTTTGTTGATTAAATCTTTAATGCTATGCTTCTTTCTTTTTATGAAAAATATAAATTATAAAAATATAATTTCCTTCTTTGATTATCATTAATAATACATTTATAATAGATCTATGATTGGTGCCTTTTAAATCGATGCATCGATTCAAATCATCGTATCGTCACACCCCTAGTTCCCGCTGAATGCTGTACCGTACATTTCTAAATAACAAAGGATGTTTTTTGTTTCTATAATTAATAAAATAGTAAAGTATTTCAGAAATGTGGAACGTTATAGGATACTGAGAGGTATTTCTCAGGAGATGGGTCTCAAAAAACATAAACAAACACTAAAAACATAATTTTAAAAAACAGCTTTTTTCTCCCCGGATGAGATGTAATGAGCGCAGTGTCCACACGGGGGCGCCATGCTGATGTAAACGCTTCAGCTCCGGGACCGAGTCTCATTTAGAGCTGTTTGATTCCAAAGATTTGGAATCGACTCCGATTATTAAATGAGCAGTGCATTAATACCAAAGTACATTTAATATAATCTCATTATTGAACAGATAAGTAGATAACTCTAATTATTAAATGACAAAGGATCTTTATATGATAGAGCTTGAACATTTATTCACGCTTCAGTTTGAAGACTTGATGCTTTAAAATGACCTTAGCGCCTTAGAATTGGAAGCTTTATTAAGCTTGAGCATTGGTGACCTTGTTTTATTGTAAGCCATTGTACATTTTTGCCATATATGTTTTTTCTTTTTTCATATTTTTCTTTAAGCAAATTAATTTCACTGTATGGAATCGACTCCACATCTTCTGAGTCGATTCACAACTCCCAAAGCCTGTAATTGGAGATTCGAATCTCTTTGAATTCGACTCTGAAGCTGTAGAGTCGATTCCATACAGTGAAATTAAGTTTCAGCGTATGGAATCGACTCCACAGCTTTGGAGTCGATTCACAACTCCCAAACGCCTGTAATTGGAGATTCAAAGATCTCTTTGAAATTGACTCTGAAGCTTTGGAGTCGGTTCCATATGCTGAAACTAATTTCACTGTATAGAATCGACTCCACACCTTCGGAGTCGATTCACAACTCCCAAACGCCTGTAATTGGAGATTCGAATCTTTTTGAAGTCGACTCTGAAGCTTTAGAGTCGATTCCATACACTGAAACTAATTTCACCGTATGGAATCGACTCCAGAGCTTCGGAATCGATTCCATGCGCTGATTTTTTTTTGTTGCCGAAAGACGATATGAAACTGTACACCATTCACCACACAGTATTTAGGCAAAATTGTTTCAGTGTATGGAATCGACTCCAACGCTGTTGAATCGATTCCCAATCCCCCAATGAGTGCGATCGGAGAGTCGAATCTCTTTGGAATCGACTCCCAGCTCTAGTCTGGTTTTCTTGGCGATACCTTGCAGCAGTACCAGGGCCACGGCGCTTTAGCATCACGCATGATGGAGGCAGCCATCAGCCCGAAGGCGTGGAGGAACCTCTGGAGGAGCGGCTCAGGGCTCGCGGCTGGGATGTTGCTGTTAAGCCGAGCGGCTCGGGTCAGCGCGGAAGACGGAGCGATGGAGGAGCTGGCCACGGAGAAGGAGGCAGAGGAAAGTCACCGCCAGGACAGCGTCAATTTACTCACGTTTATCTTGCTGCTGACGCTGACCATTTTGACTATATGGCTCTTCAAACACAGGCGAGTGCGTTTTCTGCACGAAACTGGCCTGGCTATGATTTACGGTAAGAAATTAAGCAAAACAAACAAACAAACAAACAGATGCACCCTTTAACCCTATTATTATTATTATTATTATTATGTATTAGCGGTTTCATATGAATGACGCTGACTAGCCTGCTAGCTGCTGCTAATCCCAACATCAGCTCAGAATCTGCTGAACACCAGATGACACTAAAAAAATAAATGGAAATACTACCCAGAATGATCATATTTAATGTTACAATATTACATTTCATTTTTAAGCCACTTTTTTCTGTTTTCCGGATTAGGACCCTGCTCACCAATTTACAGAACGTTCCAGTACATTGAACGCAGCATGTAACGTTAAATGAGTTCCTAATGCTTCTCAACGCGACATTTGAGTATTATAGACTTTATATCTTTATATCACTGCAGCTCTTTTGTATAAAAAAATAATTCAACATTTCTATATTTTCATGGGGCAATCAGCAAAGCAGTTCCTTGTTAATAATCTGATGTTCATTTTTTTTCGGCTGAAGGTCCTTAGAGACCGTGTTGAACATTGGTGGTGCGTTCACGTGCTCCTGGAATTGATGGTCAATCTGAGTTTAAATTTGTGCACAGGGCTGAAAGAGTGTTGAATTTAAAGCCCATAATGTTCAGACCCGGGAAGTAGATGGCTCAGGGAACATTTTAAATGATACACATTTGTATTAAAGATGACACAGACATTTTTGATACACAGTATGCATGATATTTAGGTTTGCTAGCAAAAGAAGCAAAAACAGAGCCACATTAAAAAAAAACAACACCCAGTGTGCTGGTGTTATTGGGAAATTATCAGTAACAGTATTGGTGTGATGATTATTTTTCTCGAACAGCACGTCATGAAGTGGTTTATTCCTCTTATACCACAGCAATTTGCCAATGATAAATTTTTCTGTTGAATTTAGTATTAAATAATCACACTTTCTTTCTTTCTTTTAGATAGTTCTGTTTCATAATCCTGTCACTGTAAACTTTCTCCATGTGGTGTTCAGTATGACTCTGTGGTGTTGAGTCCGACTCTGTGGTGTTGATTGTGACTCTGGCATTTAATATGATGCTGTGGTGTTTTGTCTGACTCTGGTGTTTAATGTGACTCCGTGGTGTTTCGTCTGACTCTGGCATTTAATATGACTTTATGGCATTTCGTCTGACTCTTTCTTCTTTGTTTCTTTCTTTCTAGACATTCTTTCTTCCTTTCTTTTTGATGAGATGTGATATGTCAGAAAAGCGTATTGTCATGTAGTTTATCATGATATGGATATTGTATCGTTCAGCCGCACTGGTGAGAAGGATGAACATTTATGTGGCTCGTGAGTGAGTTACGTAGAAACGTTAAATTTAGCTAAATATCAGTGCCATGAAGACGCAGTGATGTTTTCTCTATCGATGCATATTTTTCTCGAGAAAATAATCCTGATTCATCCAAACATGGATTATTTTTGCTTCACACAGCGAAAATGAGCGTGTGTCTGTGTGTCTGTGTGTGTGTGTGTGTGTGTGTGTGTGTGTGTGTGTGTGTGGCCGGTTCTGTTGCCTTCATGCATCATGTTTTCCTCCTGCAGTGGCCTGTGTTACAGCATTAAGCTCTATTAGCTGGATTCTAGCCACAGTGTGTGTGTGTGTGTGTGTGTGTGTGTGTGTGTGTGTGTGTGTGTTTTCAAGGTCACTGCTGTTGGCTCGGAGTTTGTTGCTGGGCCTAACCCAATTATTAATAGTGCCCCATGCTGATTTACACCTGTGACCTCACAGCACACACCACATGCACCATTAACTTCCTGTAGTATGCATGTTTGTGTATGTGAGTGTGTGTGCATACGTGTGTGTGTGTGTGTGTGTGAGCCATTACATCCCTATTAAGATTAAAATCTCTGATAGGGACGGAGCCCTTTTATGGGGTGTGTGTATATTTTTTCAACTCACCACCATATAGAGCTGCAAAGGAACAGTCAAACTGATAAACATTAAAATACCTGTAACCATAAATGGCCAAAAAGTTTGATATTTTGTATGTTTTTATTTATTGTTTGCTCAGTTTTGCGGTTGTGTCCTATTAAACAGACAGAATTATTTATAATAAAGTGTTTTTTTTTCTCCATTACCTTGTAAACCCTAATGATTGTAGTAATTACTTGTCAAATTTTAAGAGCCCAAAAATCTAAATAGTTATTAAACGGTTGAATTCTCGAGTCTGAGTCTAGTCAAGAAGGTGTGGATTATTTTCATGTAACAGCGCGGGTAGTTTCGGCCGTAACACGAACGATATTTATATTAATGCGCTCGTTCTAATACGTTATCGTTTCTATAGTAACAGATCATTCACAGGTGGACTCTCCACATCATCTAAGACTAATAATAAACAGATTAAAAAAAAAAAAAAAAAGTTGAAACGTATAAACATTGATGTGGTGACGGTTTTTTGTTAGGAGAGGTTTATTTAACATTAACGGAAGGAGTCTCCAGTGTCAGCGCGTTGTAGCAGTGATGGTGCTTTGCAGCAGAGGAACGTCTTCAGGACTGAGGAGGTTACGATTTCTGGTTTCTTGGTGAAGCTGCGTTTTTTTTTGTTTTGTTTTTTTAAGAGGAAAAGAGAGAGACACTGATGAGGGAACGACTGTTTATCGCAGCTATAACGTAAATAAGAACAGAAACTAACTTGTCTCTCAGAAGTTCCACATCATTAAATCTAACTATAAAAGGTTAAAATGTCTGATGTGTTGTTTATCAATAAATTAAACATTGTGCATCGTTGGAAAATTGCTGTGGTATAAGAGGAATAAAACACTCTGTATGACATCACCCCGGCGTGAATCGTTCTAATATAAGCGCATGGTCTGTCGTGTGTTATTCCTTAGATAATGAACATCAGACGTAGCTACACTTCTGTGGGATGCTTTTTTACGCAAAAAAAATTATAGGGAATAAAATCGTCATAATACTTTTAATCGTAAATATTACATTTATGGATAAATTTAGTTTTTAACCCACTTGTTGCTGACATTTAGCTGAATTCACATTCACAGTGTTCTGCCATGTTTTGAAGACTTTCCCGTGTTGGAAAAGCTTATAGCTTTAAAGCACTGACACTGGAGACTCCTTCCATAAAAGTTAAATAAACATCTAAATAAACTTTAAGAAAACTTTACCATATCAACGATTACACACATTTTTAAATCTGTGTATTATCAGTGGACCGTCTGTTGTACACGTCCCCGTGAACGAGCTGTTACTATAGAAACCATAACGTATTACGTATTAGAATGAGCGCGTTAATATAAACCTGCGCTACGGTCAGAGCTGCTGTGATAGACAATGAATCAACACCTTCCGACCAATCAGAATCCATCCAGAGAGAGAGAAATGCTTGAACAGGTTGTTTCTCCGTGTGATCAGGTTTGCTGGTGGGCGTGATCCTGCGCTACGGAATCCCCTCCACCAGTTACCGCCATCAGACTCCGCCCAGCTGCTCGCTGAAGGAGGGGCCGGTCAGCACACTGCTGCTCAACATCAGCGGCAAGTTCTTCGAGTACACGCTGAAGGGGGAGATCAACTCCCGAGAGATCCACAACGTGGAGCAGAACGACATGCTTCGGAAGGTACGGTTTATTAAAAAAAAGAAAAAGAAAATGTTTTTCGTGTCTGTTCAGAGTGTCGCTATGGAGAGTGGTAACGTGCGGCGCCGCTACGAAACTAAACATAACCACTTCAGATTAACGTCTTTTATAGCTATTTGTAAACACAGACAAGGAAGATCTCTGCATTTTAACCCTCATTAAAAGTCCAGGATCCAGAGAATACGAATATTCATGAATATGCAAATTGGAAATGTCCTGCCGTCCCATAAAACTTATTCTAATAAACTAGCTCACGTTATTCATCGCGTCTCTTCACTTCCTCGCCGTTTAATCTTTGGACTTTGTGGTCAAAATTCAACCTCTTAAAACTGTTTATAAAGCATTTGTCAAATATTTGTCATCAGCTACTTGGAATTTATTGGAATTTTCTTGCTCTTGGAATTGTTTTTGGAATTTATGCTGAGTAAATGTCACTTACGTGAAATTATACTGCTCTTTTTTTAAAAAAAAAAAAAACGCAATTTGTGTTTTATTAGGGATTCTGTTAGACCAAATACCAAATGTTGACGGATTAGCAAAAACTGCTAGGCTAAAAGGTTTAGCTTTAGGAGATACTTGCTTTTTAAGCTGAATCAGCTTCAAAGATAAAATGAAAAGTAACCTAAATAGCAACAATCTAGCTTTACTATCACATCATGAGGCAGCATGAACAGCGCAACAGCATAAAAAATGAAATAAAACCAACATTTCGTTTCCAAACCTGACAGATTCAGTGTGTTCGTGTACATCAGAACATATCGTGTCGCCTCACGGTCATGTGACTTGGTAATATATTTGATGCGTATGCGTACGGTTTTTACATTCCCTGGGGCGCAGCAGAAGGTTAAACCCAGCTACATCTCAAAAAGACCCGAAACTAGTCGGACAAAATCTGTCATTCGGAGCTAGAGACGAATATCTCTTTCTTTTCTCAGTGGAGACCAGTTCACGCGTTTCTGACTTGCACTTCTGATACACTTTCTGCGCTTACACTTCCCCTTTGCTTGCCAAAATCGAAATAGATTTCATTCCGATTGTTTTCTTTACAACAAGATCTTAGCAGCTGTGGACTAGTTTTAAACTAAGTCCAAAAAAACCCCACCATGCACAGACTTGCATTTCCCATCGACAACCTTGTTCCAAAACTAGGCCGAATTGGTGTAAAACCCACCTGTGTGTCTGTGAAAGAAGAGACGTTACCGTGACAACCTCAGTTTTTCTTCATCACTAATGTTAGCTAAGCTAGCATGCACGTTTCAGTGGCTAAAGGTGTCCATCATCATCTAATAATAATAATAATAATAATAATAATAATAATAATACTTTGCATATTGGATCATGATTGGTTAATTTGTGACATCACAACCTGAAGACATGCACAAGCTGCTTTGTAGAGTAGAAGGAATAAAACACTCCGTGTCATGCTGTTACAGGAAAATAATCAACGATGGAGTTACTGTTACCACCCTGAAGTTGATTATTTGCCTGTAGCTGCATGTCCTGGAGTGTTTAATTTCTCTTATATTAGAGAAACATGCTACGTTTTTATTAAAGAACCATATGTTGTACTTTTTTTTTTTATCCATTTATAGTTACATTCCTTTCAGGTTTTTTTTTTTTTGTGTGTGTGTGTCCCAGAAGTCAACATTTAAATGTGTGTGTTTTTATTTTTGTCAGTCTTGTGACACACCATTCGAAGTTTCTGAAGGAAACGCCATATTTGGGGCGGGACTTTGATTCTATCTACCGCGATAAAAACGAGTCATCGTTGTACTGCGAAGGTCCTCTCACCGTCACACCGTCGTCACTTGTCGTCATGGTTACATAGTAGCCGGAGCATCGATTTAGAACTTGCAATATTATCTCGTGCACACCTGCCAGCCAATCAGCACGGAGCATTTGAGTGATATAAGCGTACATAACGTATCTTCTGTATATCTTGTTTTGTTGTGACAGGTGACCTTTGACCCTGAGGTGTTCTTCAACATCCTGCTACCTCCTATCATATTCCACGCCGGGTACAGCCTGAAGAAGGTGAGTGTCGGAGCAGGGGCAGGACGCTCAGGTTTCCTTTAGCGGTTCAGTGGAGCGTTAACGTGTGAAAGATCTCGAGGTTCACGCTTTTGCATTTTTCATTTTGACATTGACACCTGATACTGTTTTTTTTTTTTTGTTGTTGTTGTTTTTTTTTTTTTTTCTTTTCTGCATGAAGGGACATGTCATGTGTTTCAGTTTAGTGGTGCTGATGCTAGTGGCATGTTTTAGGCACTAATTTACAGGAAGCTCAATTCTTTCACTTCCTTTTCTTCAATTTCTAATGCCGTGTGTGTGTGTGTGTGTGTGTGTGTGTCAGAACTGATCTGAAGTTTGAGTAGAAATTTTATAATATTTACATATTCAAAGGCAAAATGATCCAGTCGCTCAAATTCTACTTTTAATTCCCTGATGAAAATGTCCTTATGTCCTGCTTTATTTTCACGTTATGTATTTAAAATAATTAGTTTTATCCATAGTCTGATTATTGTTTTGTGTATCTTGACAAGAACTGGCCACTAGGGGCGCTTTTTGCGAAGAGTGCTTGGACCCCACAGATCGCCTCTTGCGGCTTTCTTATCTCTTCTTCTTATTATTTTTAGTTATTAGTACCTGAATTATTACTTTTTTTTCTATGCTGAACTTGTGCTTGGATGTGAAATCTCATGGTTTGTTTGTTCCACCAGTTGCTGAAGTAAGCTGCAGAGGTTTGACATCAAACCGCTGAATAAGCAGAGAGAGAGGAAGAGAGCAAATATTTTTCAGCTGGCTATGAAGGACAGAGGGCACGAGTGTGAGAGACAAGCGTCATGTCCTGACCTCTAATTCCTACCGAGTTGTCTATAGCCAGCGTTTTTAACTTTGACTGAGTTCCTGAAGCGAAAAAGACAGAATTGAGATCAGATGTTTGGCACTAGACGTTTCTTGGTGAGAGGAAGTAGTGAAACCCTGCGTGGAGTTATTCAGAGTTTTGTGTGTGTGTGTGTGTGTGTGTGTGTGTGTGTGTGTGTGTGAGAGAGAGAGTGGCTTGGATACTGGTCTCGGTGTATTTGGGGATTTCCTGTGTGAGATTCCCCCGAGTTTCTGCAGTAGTAATGGTGAAAGTTCACATAGCAGGACTTTTTTAAACATTTTAAATGAGTAGTCTATAAAAAGGGGCGGGGCTAAGCAGTTCTGTTACAGGTGTGGTCAGAGCTACATTTCAGGGCCAGAAAAACAGGGCTTTAAACTGGCAGTGTCGCAAATCCTGAGTCTGTGTGAAATGATGATGATGATGATGATTATTATTACTATTATTATTATTATTGCAGTCTATTTCAAAATTTGTGAAAATCTCAGATTGCTGAGCCGTCGCTTGTGACGCTGGGTCTGAAATCGCAGCTCTGTGTCATAGTGTAGGGGGAAAAAAAAGATCAGTGTGAAAGCACGAACCACACGTTATATAAATATGTCATAAAAATCCTTTTATTTAAAGTGGTTTTTGCTCTGTACAGCAGATCAATGATGAGTGGATCTGTGGGTTTTTTTTTTTGTTTTTTTTTTCCTCCAGAGACACTTCTTCAGAAACCTGGGCTCCATCATCACATACGCTTTCCTGGGAACCGCCATCTCCTGCTTTGTGATTGGGTAAACGAGACACTTCCTTAAAGGAGTACTCCTTCGTTTTTCAACCTGAACCTCTATCCACTCGCTCTGTTTATTCCAAACTCACTTATAATGTGATTTATGACGTCTAACACTGCGTTCAACACAAGCCGCTCGTATTTCATCCCTTGTGGCTGTGGAGCGAGCGCTGTTGTTGTCTCACGTGGGCGTGTACCATCCGTCCAGCGTTTTTTAACTCCCATGAGAAACGGTCGTAGCTAAATGTACAACCCGCAGCACATGATTTACTACAGCATACAGTTTATTTCTCTTTAAAATGAATTCTAATATTTTAATAAAGTGAAAAAAGTGTGAAAACGAACAGGCTCGGCGTTAGCTTTGTCTCCGTGTCGCGTGTGTACGTAGAAAACACGTTTACAATGTGTGTATATAATGTATATAACTCAAATTCAACATTTTAGCCATTATCTCATGGACGTGAGAGAAAATCTTACCCAAACTGTTCTTCAGGACGTGCAGTTAAAAAAAAAAAGAAATATATATATATATATATAGTTCCGGTTACTTTACACTCTGAAGGTTACGTGATATCCGTACGCTGCTTTACGCTGTTTCTTACACAAGCTTTATACGTGAGTGTGGAGTTTATATCATCTCTTTACTGAAGAATAGAATTCCAGATGATTTGGTAACGACTCCTGATTACCTCGTGGTTATTGTATTTATTTCTCTGTGTGCGTGCCAGGAATCTGATGTACGGCGTGGTGAAGCTGATGAAGGTTGTAGGGCAGCTCACGGATAAATTCTACTACACTGACTGCCTCTTCTTCGGAGCAATCATCTCAGCTACAGACCCCGGTAACGTCCTGTCTGTCTCTATACCGGTCTCTCTCTCGCTGCCTCTCTGTCTCTCTCTCTCTCTCTCTTTTTTTTTTTTTAATTTGTGTCTCTCTTTTTCTGTCTCTGTCTCTTATTTGTGTGCATCTCCTCTTTCTGTCTCTCTCTCTCCATCTCTTATTTGTGTGTCTCTCTCTGCCTCTCTCGCTGTCTCTTATTTGTGTCTCTTTGTCTCTTATTTGTGTGTATCTGTTTGTCTGTCTCACTCTCTTCCTCTCTCCCCCTCTCTCTCTTATTTGCATGTCTTTCTCATTTGTCCCTCTCTCTCCTTCTTTTGTGTCTCTCTCTGTCTCCCTCTGTCTCCCTTATTTTTGTTTCTCTCTCTCTTTCTGTCTTTCTCTCCATCTCTTATGTGTGTCTTTCTCTGTCTGTCTCTTTGTTTCTTTTACGTCTGTGTCTATCTCTGTCTGTCTCTTTAGCTCGTTTATCTGTCTCTCTCTCCATCTATTTGTGTGTCTCTCTCTTTCTGTCTCTATTATCTCTCTCTCTCTCTCTCTCTCTCTCTCTCTCTGTCTGTCTGTTATTTTTGTGTTATTTGTGCGATTTCAGATTGTCTTTAAATCTGAGGATTAAACTGATGTAGGCGATTAAATCGTTAAATCCAGATTGTTGTTAAGTGTAAATTAATATCGTTCATGCTTAAAATGATTAATGTAATCCTAGAGCCTACATTTCATATATACTGTGTGTGCGTGTGCGCGTGCGCGTGCGCGTGTGCGTGTGTGTGTGTGTGTGTGTGTGTGTGCGCGCGCAGTTACTGTGCTGGCTATCTTCAATGAGCTCCATGCTGACGTGGATCTTTATGCCCTGCTGTTCGGCGAGAGTGTCATGAACGACGCTGTGGCCATCGTCCTCTCATCGTACGTCCTTCATTTTACTGAAAAACACACACACACACACACACACACACACACACAAGTACTGACTTTGCACATCCCTGTAAGATCTTTTTGGGTTCTTCTTTTAAACCGAGCTGCTCTTGGTCATTGGATATCAAGCTGAACGTACAATACAGATCTGGAAGCATCTCTTTTTTTTTTTTTTTTTGTTCGGGAACTTTTATTTGAACTTCGTTTTAATTCTGTTAACAAATGCAGTACGACAAATCAGACGCCCCAGAATGTCTGGGCTCTATTTTAAATTACATTTTCCAGTTTCATTTTAAGTCATTAGATTTGCTTTTAGTATTCATGGGCATGAGGCCCGTGATATGAGAGAGCTAACCGCGCTATCCGGTGTCACGCAGAACGGCGTTGAACTGAACTGAAGTAAAATGGACTCAACCATCCAGCACTTCAAAAATACTAAAATGAAACTGTGCATGACTTAAGACTAGGGCTCAAAACTACAATTTATACAAACACACTACACAATACTCACTAAAAAGCAAGAGCAAGTGACAGCCAGGTATTAAAAACTAAATATAGTGTATAGTAGAATATAGTATATTTCAAACTCATATTTATTGAACACATAAGGAGAACATCATCATCATCATCATGCTGACTGATGTGATGTGACGTGTCTCAGTCCAGTACGTGCGATCCAGGTGAGTCTCACAGGTCGTATGGACAAATCTACAGATTTCAGATCATGAGCAAAGTGAGGATGAGGCAGCGGAGGTTTCACAATAAACAGTAAAAATGGTTTTGAGGGAAATTTTCCAGTGATGGAATAACGAGAGTCTGGGGCTGGAGCAGGAACATGGCCACTGTTTGCTAGAAGGGAGGTGAGAAGTACAGTAAGTTTTCACTGGTTTCCTGCAAATCTGGTCCTCTGGCGCCATCTTCTGGTCAGAGAGGTCAGGGATCATTTCTATTCAATTCGTTTCAATTCAGTAACGAATGTTACACGAAACATTGCTGCCCAAGCAAGACGTTTAATAAATATATGAACAGATTGCGTAGCACACACACACATACATCACTTTCATATTAACACACACACACCCACACACACGCGGACTGAAGTGAATAAATTAGAGATGGCGTATTTTACAGAAAGTGATGAATGTCTGATGAAATCTCAAAGCACGCTATTATTTCTGTTTTACTTGGTCTGTTTTTCACTGAAAGGACAGTTCAGATCAAATTTCACACCTGGCCCAATCATAACCTGTCAATAAATGGGTTTAAATATATATATATATATATTTCAAATTGATCCTTTTGTAAGTATTTGGTCTATCGGTAAAGTTCGCACAGGAAATCTCAAATCTCACGATCCCTTGTGTGTAAACAACAATTCCGCAATTCATCTCCACACACGGTCCATGGCCGTGCCGTTTTTTTTTTTCACCACAAAGGAACGTGCAGATTCCATATTTCACTTCTTGAATGATGCGTAACGTTATTTGAAGCGATTGTCTTTAACTGATTTTGCTAAAAAATTAATGCAAATTACTTACTTGCAGCTGTTGATCCCTAGCACATGCGATTTTCTACAATGTGGTCACTTCTAAATGATAAAAAAAAAAAAAGTGGCTCCGGCGATGCAAACCTCACGAGCGTTACTCCTCCTTACAGCGGGGTTCCTTAAATCTGGATTAACTGATAATCCAAAATCCTTCCCAGATGATGGTAATAGCAACAAGGTGGTTATGAGTTAAATTTCCTGTGCGATTCAGTGTCAGTGAATCCGTCTTTTGATGAACAGCGAGGGGTTTTGCTAACGTTTCACAGGTGGACAGACGAACATGTCACGTTCGCACCTCGGATAAAGCATCGTTTCCGGTATTGTGGGATCGTTGTTATTATTTTCGTACGTTGATCGCAATCTGCTCTAGTATTCCTCAAGTGCTCGGTTTGATCTGCTGGAATATTTCACTGGGTCCAAGTCCACGTGAATACCTGAATATGATCACTTTATTAAAAAACTTAATTTCATTTGTATTTGTTTCTTTTGCTTAAAAGTGCGGTTTGTAACATTTTAATAAAATCTGAAATAATCATACAGTTTCAAATACACCTTTTTAAAAACTGTGATTTACAGTATTACCATGTGACTGTTCATGCTAGTTTTTCATTTAAAGCTTCTGTTTCATATTTTTTCTGGCCCAGACCTTTGCTCCGCCCCTAGCTCAATATGGACTGCT
Organism: Pangasius sanitwongsei; assembly: GCA_037576675.1. Lineage (NCBI taxonomy): Eukaryota > Metazoa > Chordata > Actinopteri > Siluriformes > Pangasiidae > Pangasius > Pangasius sanitwongsei. The sequence continues at coordinate 1,695,636 of CM075004.1, read as the reverse complement.
CAGCCCCACCCCCTTTTCCTTAAAAGGCAGCTCATTAGTATCGACAGAGTGGGTGGAGTCAGCTGGGGAAAGGGATACAGACTGCTCCTTTAAAACACGTCCTGGACAATTTTGCATTTTTTTTTAAACCTCTTGTATGCATTTTACTGTGTTTATTGTTTATAATGTAATATATTATTGATAATATTTTTGTTGGTGTGTTGTTTTTTTTAAAGCTCTATCGTGGCCTACCAGCCCAGCGGCGCAAACACACACACGTTCGACGCCTCGGCCTTTTTTAAATCCGTCGGCATTTTCATCGGGATCTTCAGCGGATCCTTTGCCATGGGTGCGGTCACCGGAGTCGTCACTGCCCTCATATCCTTTCAGCAGCTCTCACAGCAGATCATAAATCTCAGATTAAGTGTAGATTAAGTGTATGATGAGCTCTGTGTAATGGCTGCAGATGATATGGATTAAAAATGATTATTACTTTATTATAATCCCGATACTGAACGAGTCACCTGTAACAAAGCATTTTATTATTGTGTGCCGTGATGAATGAGTGACAGTGTGCACGTAATCCATTCAGTCTTTAAACTCGTCACGTGAAAGTCTAAAGTTTTGTGTAATACGTCAGGCTGCATGTTGACTGCTTGAGCAGGTCGAATCAGTGGATTCGTCACAAGATCGATTCCTTAAAGCATGTGCAGTAACTTCACCACCACGGGGTAAAAAAGTACAGAAAAGTCATTAAATCCTTTTTTTTTAAATTAACTTTAACGTATAAACTGAGATTAACAGAACCAAAAATGATTGGTTGTGGTGGCCAGATTATGAATGTGTTCGGACGCTTTAAATCTAGTTAATAACTAAAGTAAATAAAATGTACTGAAACTTGGCAAATGAATTAGTTAATAAAATAAAAAAAATTGTACAGAAAGTGGGTGAATGAATTAGTTAATAAAGTAAATTAAAATATGCAGAAACTGTGGAAATTAATTAGTTAATAAAATAAAAAAAACAAACTGAGCACAATAAATAAATATATAAGTAAATTAGTTAAATAATTAAGTAAATTAATTAATAAATATTAAAAAAAAATATATATATAATAACTGAGAATTAATTAAGTAAACTTTAAAAATTTGCAAAAACAGGGAAAATTATAAACAGACAAATACATACATAAATAAGGATGCTGTGCTTTTGAATTCTGGATTCTTATTGGTCAGACGGTGTTGATCACGGCCTTTATTTCAGTCTTTAAACTTTAAACTTGCTGTTGTAGGAAAATAATCAACGATGCATGTATGAGTGCGGTTTCTTGACAGTGATGTGCGTGTATTGTTCAGTCGTACTGTTTAAAGCTTTAACTCCATGGTCACGTCACCAAGTTCACCAAGCTGCACTGTTTCCCTCTGCTGGAGACGGCGCTCTTCTTCCTCATGTCCTGGAGCACCTTCCTGTTGGCCGAGGCATGTGGCTTCACAGGTGTGTGTGTGTGTGTGCGTTATCTTTAATTAGCATGAAAAAAAGTGTTAGAGGGTCCTATCACAGCTGACACATAATCCTGAGATGTTATAGAGTAAAAACACGCAAACATCCGCAGCTAAAAAGGCGTTTTTCAAATGTTTATGGAGCACAGAAGAAGGGAAAAGCATCGAGGGTCATGTTTTCTCATAAAGAGCCGTCAGTGAGGAATTTGGAATTTAAGCTCATCTTCACATGTAGTGATAAATATCCGTTGGTGGTCTGCGGGGGAAACCCGGATCATCACTGGAATTCCCCGGCGTCTATTTACAAACATGCTCCGTATGTCCTGCAGGTGTTGTAGCAGTGTTATTCTGTGGGATCACGCAGGCTCACTACACCTACAACAATCTGTCAGAGGAGTCGACCAAACGCACCAAACAGGTACTTCACCTCCTTTCTCGAGCATCCTCCGTCCTTCATTTCTTCTTTCTTATAGAGAATATTTTCCCGCTGGACTGTACAGTACACTATCTTTATTTTGGATATCTTATCGTGTGTGTGTGTGTGTGTGTGTGTCAGTTTGGCATCACATCACATCGCACTAACTGGGAAAGTCATGAAATAAAAATACTACAAAATCAGAAATATTTCATTCAGCATGTCATAGATCGTTTATCACTTATTCTAATGGTGGCATGGGTGCCAATACTTTTATCTCGGTCCAGAGTCTGAGAGCAGACATTAAAATACAACAAAAACGTGCATTTTCAGAATGGCCGAATGTGAATTGGTGTTCTGTCGTTCATGTCGTGCGCACAGCACCGTTATAGTGTACACCCTGTGTAGTGAGCGAGTATAGTGAATAGGAAGCCATTTTGGATGATGATTTTTACACGGATAGGAGCAAGAAATTGAAATTCAAGTTAAAAAAAAAAAAGTATTACTCTGTGAAATAGATCAAAACAGCAAATTAGAAGCATGCTGTATCTATGTCCTTTATTTAATATCAGGGTGAGCATTTTGTTTGGCCAATCAGCAGCGTGCGCTATTGAAAGCTCCGCCCACATGGAGTTCAGCAGGGATGCTCAGTCAGCGATGCAGGACGTGCGTAGAAAATAAACTCCGTCGTGTGCTAGTGTGGATGCGGGTTAACAGGGACTCGGGGGTTTGTGACGGCCGCCAGGGTGCAGCGTTGAGCTAGCTTCAGCTCTGCCGGTTGTTTATGAGGTATGAGTCACTTGATGACATTTTCAAGCGATCAGTCATCTGTGAAAGTACGCAGACATCAAATAATCTACAGAGAGCTGAAATTTAAAGAGAGAGGAAGTGAAATTGAAGAAGTGAAATAATCTGTATTTTAAGGTGCCTTACATCTGGAACAGCTGGCTTCAGCAATTTCGAGCGCTGTCTTTACTTTTTGCAAGCTTTGAAAAAAAAATATTTGGTAATGGGGGGGGAAACTCCAGGCTCACAAGCTGATTGACAGCCTGTAAAACATTCGATACTGTACAGTTGAGTGCAAAAGTTTTTACCCCCCATGATGGGATGTGTGTGTGTGTGTGCATATCTCTATTTTACAATGTAAAATGCTAAGGAGTTAGAAATAAGCTATCAATACATCATACAACAAATCAAAACATATTTTTGGTGGGAAAAAAGTAAAAACAGAAACATTTTGCCAGGATCTTCTCAGGAGTGTGCAAACTTTTGGCAAACCGGAGCCTTAACACAATATGGACACTGAAATATAGAGACTGTGTTTAACTTTTGAGTGATTTTAGTGACTGTTATCAGCAGCTGCACAGTTAATCACAATTTAATCCCTAGTAATTAAACAATAACAGAGATTTAAGATAATTGTTAATTAATTGGTTATTAAATCTGGTGAATTATGAACTTCCATTTCATGTTTTTCAGCATATTTATTTATTTATTTATTTTTAATTTGATTATTAGTCGAAATGTGATTGTTCTTGAGCTAAGAAAACTCAACAGCTTTGTTCTGCTTCATATATTCATCCATGTGAAGGAAAACAGGCTGATTAATGTACAGTGTGGGAAAAGGCTTTGATCAATAAACATGATTTTAAAATAAAATCTTTAAAAAAAGATAATAATTTCATTCTTCATCTTCATTTCAGCTGTTTGAGGTGCTGCACTTCCTGGCGGAGAACTTTATCTTCTCCTACATGGGTCTGGCTCTGTTTACCTTCCAGAACCACGTCTTCAGCCCCATCTTCATCATGGGAGCATTCGTATCCTACAATAATAATAATAATAATAATAATAATAATAATAATAATACTGGCAGGCAGCAGAAGGCACTAAACATCACACACCGCTCCTCTAAGAAACCTCTTAGGCGATAGAGGGCGCTAAATATCGCACACTGCTGCTTTAAGAAACTTCTCAGGTAGCAGAAGGTGCTAAACATCACACACTGCTGCTTTAAGAAGCCACACAGGCAGCAGAGGGCGCTATAGATCACACAGCACTCCTTTAAGAAACTTCTTAGGCAGCAGAGGGCGCTAAACATTACACACTGCTGCTTTAAGAAACCGTGTAGGCAGCAGAGGGCGCTAAACATCACACACTGCTGCTTTAAGAAACCTCTTAGGCGATAGAGGGCGCTAAACGTTACACACTGCTGCTTTAAGAAACCTCTTAGGCGATAGAGGGCGCTAAACGTTACACACTGCTGCTTTAAGAAACCTCTTAGGC
>CM075004.1:1648286-1667473 GCA_037576675.1 Pangasius sanitwongsei | reverse complement strand
TGAGCGAGCAGGAAACTTTATGAGCGAGCAGGAGACTTTATGAGCGAGCAGGTGACTGAATGAGCGAGCAGGTGACTTTATGAGCGAGCAGGTGACTTTATGAGCGAGCAGGAAACTTTATGAGCGAGCAGGAGACTTTATGAGCGAGCAGGTGACTGAATGAGCGAGCAGGTGACTTTATGAGCGAGCAGGTGACTTTATGAGCGAGCAGGAAACTTTATGAGCGAGCAGGAGACTTTATGAGCGAGCAGGTGACTGAATGAGCGAGCAGGTGACTGAATGAGCGAGCAGGAGACTTTATGAGCGAGCAGGTGACTTTGTGAACGAGCAGGTGACTGAATGAGCGAGCAGGTGACTTTATGAGCGTGCAGGTGACTGAATGAAGGTGTCCGAGAATAGAGTTGATTAATTATTAGTGATAAAATGTCTGAGGAGGTTGAGTACTTGTGTGTATGTGTGTGTGAAAACTGTGTGAAGATTCCTGTATGATGTTAATTACAGGTTTAAAGGCCAGCGATGTACAGGTCATATTTCACCAGAGAACCATGTGCCTGAGAGTTTATTTGCAGTCACGGTTCAGTTTGGCGTTTTCTTTTCCTGCCATGTGAAACGTTATGTGAGCAGTCTGATAAGCCGTTGTGGCATTCCTGTGGGGTTACAGAACGTCGGAAGAACCCACGTGAGCGTCACGTGACTCCGGTGGAATGTATCGACTGGTTTAATTGTCTTTAATATTCACAAACACGTCCTAATGAGAACTAATATTTGTCTTTGTAATGGCAGTGTGTGTGTGTGTGTGTGAGTGAGTGAGAGTGTGTGAGTGTGAGTTAGAAGATAACTCAATAATCATGTGCTCTTGCCCTTGATACTGAGTTATCTGCATGCACACACACACCATCACATGACACTGGTGAAATGTATCAACTTGTTTAATTACCGTTAATATTCACAAACACGTCCTAATGAGAACTGGTATTTGTAATGCACTGTGTGTGTGTGTGTGTGTGTGTGTGTGTGTGTGTGTGGATAGAGACCACATGGCTCAGGATATTGGCAGGAACTCAGGAATGTGTGAGAGAGAAAGAGAGAGTGAGTGTAGGATTCTTGGTTTGGTCAGACTGAAATGGATCACATGAGTGTCAGGGCAATTAAAGCACTGTGTTCCAATATCAAGGCTCACTAGTTAGGCAGCCTGGTACCAAGTGCGTGTTTTTTGGTACTCATCATTACTGACATAGATACCGAATTGAGGTACTGATCTATCAAGTGATCAGAGATTGTTTTATTCAGCTTTATTTAGCAGTTGATGCTAAGTGCGATCACAGTGTAATTTTAGTAGCACAAAATTGTTTTTTTAGTAATTTATTAACAGATCTGAGTGAAATGTTGACGTTCCTGACTGTTCTGTCTCATTTCTGTTGTCGCAGTGCCTTTCCATCGTCCATATACAGACTTAATAACTATGTTCACGCTAGCCTCCATCGTTGCTTGGTGTCCATATTACCTAGTTGCCTAGCAACAGTGTTCCCACAACCATGAGCACTAGATAATCAAGTATATTGCACTGCATGTATCGATTCGACTAAAGGGTATATTTGCAAATGTCACAAATTTCCTGTTTGTTTGTATTGTGTGTATTTATGTGGTGGTTAAAATTAACCACATGATGTTACGTAATCTCACAGGATTTGTAGCTAGCTTGCTAGGCACACAGCTAGAAATATCTCATCATCTGCAGAACTCCCTTATGAGACTATAGAAAATAAATAAACAATTTTTCATTTAGCGGTTGATGCTAACTTTGATTACAGTGTAATTTTAATAGTTTTTTTTGTTTGTTTTAGTGATTTACCATCATTTCTGAGGGAAATGTTGACATTCTTGATAAATTTGTCTTATTTCTATTTTCATCCAACCTTTACATTGTGTAAAAAACACACTTGCTAGTTAAATTTTTAGCATTAGCTATTACCCCCTGTATATCTTGTTTGCTTAGCAGGAGTGTAACAACTGAGGACTTGTACACTGTATCATGCATTCGCCTGTTGAACGTGCCATTAAATATACATATTCATACACCAACAATATATGAAATGTATAATTAATTAATGTGTGTGTTGAAGGTGTTTGAAGTGTTTTTTTTTTTTTTTTTCACGAGACTTATCTATAGTCTTTATTTCTTTCAGAGTTGGCGTGGACCCTGATCAAGATCTTCAGCCATGTGGAGACAGCTTCCAGGTCCTTCAAGGGGTAAATACACTCCTAAATATCTTCAAGATGTTGTCAGTTGAAATGAAAAATTACTCTGATGAAGTAACTTGCTGCGAAGGTCTTTTACTTCTTAAAGCTCAAATTAGCAGAGCTTGCTAAAACAATCAACACCTTTCAGACTAACACTTTGATTGCAAGAAAGTGTTGCTACCTTTTCCATTTTGCATATGACTAAGATTATTGCACAACCGTAAGTGTAGTTCTATCAAAAACAAGAACGGAAAACCCTGACCACATCTTTTTGTGTACACACACGCGCGCACGCACACACACTTTATAAGAAGCTATGCACCTGCTATTACATGTGAACAGCGTTGCAAAAAAAAAAAAAAAATTATGCATCTCTCATCTGACATTTCACTTAAATTGGTATCTTGCTCAGGTCTGGAAGGTTGGAATTGAGTAGAAGCATGGAAATGTATAAACAATTTAAAAAAATTGTAGCTTCCTGACTGCATATCACACTTCACGCTTTCCCTTTTCATGCTATATTTAATTCTCTTTAAACCATCATATTAAAATGATTGCACATGAACTGTAAGTTGGAAAAGTAGCGCTAGTTTATATCGTTTTCCTTGTTGTGATGTCTCTCCTCTCTTAGATCAGAAGGGAGTTAATGAAACTGAAATATTTTGAATATGGTCAGCATGGGAGGAAATTGCTAAGCAGTGTGGCTATGAAACAAGTTCTCCATTAGAGAACGTAGATGTTTAAATGTTTATTTTACGTCGTCAGCATTAGTCTGACACGAGAAAAGAGCACGTTTTATTTTATATAACATTTCTATAACATTTTACATATTACATCATTTAGGAAAGTGAGGAATTAAGTAATAGAGTGTTTTACAGATGAAATATAAGATAAAAATAAAGATTAAAAATGTAACTGAGGCTGTTCTGGGATTTTACGTGCACACACAAAAGCAACTGAGATTTATATTTTATGGCTAAATATAATATTATTTAATTAAAAAACCCATTCATTTGATTATTTTTTTACAGAATTTTTTTTACATGCACCCAGGACTTTGAACTGTATTGTATTTACATGTTAACTGTATGTTACTGTTAACTATAATGTCCTACAACTAAAAGAAAAGTTTCTGTGAGATGTAGATGGTTCCACATGGATACTCTAAAGATTTACACTCGCACCATCACTTTAGTGTTTAATTTCACCTGATTGTGTAGATTTGTACCTGAGAACTGCTGCTGTAATCGTAAAGACTCTCCTGTCGCTCATCCCAGGACTCTTATTCACAATCTGCTCATCCTGTAAACACACTCACTCCTGTCTGGCTTTACTTTTCTACACCTGTATACAGTGATGATTTATAATCACACTATCCGGTGTCACTCAGAAGAGGCTGGGTTCCATTTTGAGCGCCCTTAAGGGTTCTTCATGGATATCTTCCTCGCCGCTGTCGCCTCTGGCTTGTTCATTATCCTACGTTCGCACTATCAAGTGACAAGTGTTGCTTGTAGCTTGTCACTTGCAGTCGTGGACTGTCCAGCGCTATTTTGACACAGTAATAGCGAGTAAAATACAAATTAAATACTCCGCTGATCAGTATGAAAATTCTTTCTTTGATTTGCATGTTACATGCTCAGATTTGTCCTAGCATTGTTCTCAGATTAGATTAGCAAAGCAAGCTAACTGTACTAGCTACAGTTGAGGCCGAATGTTTGCATGCACCTCAGCTGAAGACACACCTTTCCTCTGACAGATTTATTAGGGTTGTAAATCTGTTGTAAATCTTTCTGGATCAGTTTTACCAGAAGTAAGATGACTGAAGAATCAGGAGACCAAGAGCCACGGTATAATAAAAGAGATGGTTTATTGCATGCATGCGTAAAAAGACAGCCGGGACGCTCCATCATCTAAACATAAGTTGGACACAGTTTTTTATACTAATTTTATACTAATGGGTATGTGCAAAGGACACACTCAAGAACATATAGATAATACCCAAGCCTGGTAAGCACTGTGACCCAAAAAAAACAGATACGTGTACATTATGAGTGAACAAAGGACAGACAAGTATGCATCATGAGTAAGCAAAAATCTTAAATGACTAAATCTTTCATCACATAATCATGGAAAAACAGAAACACCTGCACAACATGATGCTGCCACCCCCATGCTTCACAGTTGAGATGGTGTTCTTCAGACTAAAGCCTTCTTCACCCTCACCCTTTTTCCTACATACGTAGCACTGATCATTGTAGCCAAACGGTTCGATTTTTGTTTCATCTAAACAGAGAACACTCCTCCCAATGGCTGCTGATCACGTGCAAACTTTTTTTGATTTAAAGCTTTTTCCTTACGTGACCGCCTTTCAGGCTATATAGGATTCTCATAATAGTGGATGTCCATCCACCACCATACTTTGGTACCTGATGCCTCCAACTCCTTCAGCAGTTCTTTTATTGTAGTCTTGGGGTTGGGTAACTCCAGTCGGCCAATCAGAATCTTCTAAAAGTAATTAGATAATTTTCTGGGCTCTTCCAGCCTGTTTAAAGGGTGGAACTTGGAGTATGTAAAAGTAATATTGTAATATTAAATGTGTGGAGTTGTTAAAAATTGAGTTTTAATAACTTTAGCCTAGGTGTGTGTAAACTGCCTCGACTGTGTGTATACTCACTACAGGCACCACTGATCTCTGCTACTTTCTAACAAGCTTTATGTTTCTTTATATTTCTCTAGGCATCTCAGTACACATTTAATGCAAGGTTGTTTATAATACAATAAGATGAAACCACAGTTTGTTCCATTTTTGCATGTCAGACAGTAAAAGGGAACTAACTGCACTTCGGAACTGAAGTTGTGCGTGGGAAACTGTAGAAATTTCGAATCATTCGAGCCGATTGTTTGGATTTATTGTTTTACTGTGTGTTTTCTAATTTGCATACAACTGAAAAAATAAAATGTCACCAATGCCTCTGTTGTCTCTGTCGCTGAAATGGTGACTAAGTGTCTCATGCAAATAAAAACCGAATTGAATTGTTGTGAATGAAGATGTCGCTTAGAGACTCGGGTGCATTTTATCTCCTCTCCTTTCTGTTCTCTGTAGGATGGAAGCCAGCAGGAGGGCCAGAGCAAGACGAAGCAGGAGAGCGCCTGGCTCTTCAGGCTGTGGTACACTTTTGACCACAAGTATCCTTTCAGCATTTTGGAGTTGAGCAGCTCTTGAAACAGTACACACCCTGCACTTCACTTCACTTCATCTTTTCTTTCCTTTTTTTTCCTTTCTTTCCTTCGTCTCACTCACCTCAGTCAGTTCAGCTCTGTGTAAACAGAATGAACAGAAGGCACTTGACGTCTGCTGCCACGTGTCGAGAAGGAAGAGTGCAGCATGCAGCGACAGGCTCTGGGAGAACGGGTCAGGGTGAATATCGCGGTTGGGTTTTGTGTGAGGAATCAAGTTGAGGGATAAAGAGAGACAGAACGAAAAGAAAGGAAGAGAAGAAATCCGGGTGTTAATAATGTCTCAACTAAAGGAAATCATCCTACCTGAGGAGCTTAGGAAATTCAAATATTATGCCACAGTGCTGTTGATTTCTGGATTCTGATTGGTCAGAAAGTGTTGATTAGTGTAGCTTAAGCTGCTGGATAGATGGCCTCACATTTGTCTCAAGAATATTCTGGTATAAAGTGGAGTTTATTGTTGTCTCAATGACTGCAAGTTTGCCAGGTCCTGTGGGTGTAGAACAAGTCTCAATCATCACCCTTCCACCACCATGCTTGTACACTGTGTTTGGTTTCCCCAACCCTGAACTTCCTCACCTTGGTCTCATCTGTTCAAAGGATATTGTTCCAGAACTTTTGTGGTTTGTTCAGATGCAATTTTGCAAACTTAAGTTGTGCTTCACTTGTTCTATTTTTGGAGAGAACAGGCTTTTTCCTTGCCACCCTTCCATGAAAACCATACTTGTTTGGTCTTTTTCTGATTGTGCCATCATGAACATAAACATTTAATATGCTTACACAGGCCTGTTGGTCACATGATGTAGCTCTTGGGCTTTTCTTTAAATCTTTCAGCATTAAATGGTCTGACCTTGGACAGAATTTGCTGGGACACAAAGGCTCTCCATTTGTAAACAATTCTTCTCACTGTAAAGTGGTGAATTTCAAATAGTTTGGAGATGGCCTTATAACTCTTCCCAATATGATGAACAACAACAGTTGTTTCTCTGGGGTCAAGGCTGATGTCCTTTCTTTTTGGCATGATGTGGACACACGACTGAGTGGTCCAGAACATCAAACTGCCAAAAGTTCTGCTTTTATAGAGCTAGTCACACTTCTTGATGATTAACAAATCTTGTGCATTTCATTAGTACTGCCTGGCTGTACTTACTTTTTCCCACCTGGTTTCTGAAAGTTGGTTTACCTTTTGGGAAAAAAATGACTACATATTGAAATCTGTTGTGTTTTTTTGTTGTCACCTGAAGTCATTTGTTTGGTTATAGGAGTCGGTGAGGACCACACAATTAATATTTAGGCCCTGATAAATAAAAACATAGAACTTTTTCCCATGACTGTATATTAATGAGCGCTTTCTAATTTGTTATTGTTTCTATAGCAATAGCTCATTCACAGCAGTCGCTCATCGTTGATATGATGAAGTTTCCTTAAAGTGAGGAGATGTTTGTTTAATGTTTTTGTAAGGAGTCTCCAGTGTCAGAGCTTTGAAACAGTCAGTTGTGCCTCAGGCTATAAACAGGAAAGAAAACGTATAATGATGTGATGACTACTAGCATCTTAACCAATCGGAACAAAGAGGCGTCTCTCCTAACCTGTCAATCAGACGGTCATGTGTTTTAGGGGCGTGGCTTTAGAAGAAACAATAACAAGAGTGAAAATCATTGACTGTATCTTTAACTAGCTGAATGTTTTCTGCTTTGGGAATTGGAACAAGAGGCAGGTGTTGTACTTAATTGTAGCACTTATTAAATTAATGTTCATGTTTTCATGTTCGTCTTCCACTTCCTGCACAGCTGAGTCTACGAGCTCCCCAGGTGACTTACAGGTGTTTATCACAGATGAGCCACATGTGTGTCTGTGCTTGTAGTAACATGGGACGTTGACATAATAACGCTCGCTTTAGCGTGTGTGTTTCAGGGCATGACTTTCTGTGGGCTGATATTTTTTTCACTTGGTTTGTGTGAAAGTTTGGTTCATGTGTACCAAAATTCCATTTATATATTTTACATTTGTGCGATCTTTTAATTATTTATTTCTTTACTTATTTATTTATAATCCAGTCTTTCGTTTTACACAGGAAGAATTCATTCAGGTCATGTCTTCCTATTCACTATATGTAAATAAGAGCCTGTTGAAAATTGAATACTTAGAAGTAATAGAATATAGTAATGTTATATACATAATAAATACTTACAGTTGATATAGTAAGTTGAGGACATTATTTTATTTATTAGAACATGTAAAATATGTCAAAATAAACCACAAATGACATAAGATTATGCTTTTTTGTTCTTTCATCAAGCAATACAAGATTTATTCATGTATGCATTAAAAATAAGTGAACAGAAGCTGTTCTGTTTTAACTTTTGCTGCGTGTTGCTTCAGTCATTAAATGGGGCAATGAAAAATACGTCATGTGGCGCAACCACTCATTGACGTTTATGAAAGGGTTCTAAGTCAGGATGGATAGTTGTATTGTAAGGAGATAAATCATTAGCGATTCAAATCTGTCTTCTGTTTGAATGGATTCTCACAGCAACAAAGCAGAGGACAGCCTTCTGAAAGCCATTAAGCTAAATGTGCATTTGAATAGCTTTAGCAGACTGAGCTTCGGAGTGCTGAGGAAAGCACGTGCCAAGAGATGAGCCTGTGTGTGTGTGTGCGTGTGTGAGTGCATGTGTGCGCTCTTAATGAGTAACTACTGAAGACATCACGAGCGTCTGAGAACCTGATTGTGTTCCTGACATGAGTTTGCCTTGGAGGACGGTGACATGTGGTTTACTCGTAGAGAAATTAACCAGTTTTAACCAGAGTGGGAAAAAAAAATCAGCTCTTGAAATATTAGCACAGTTAAAGAGAATGTGCAGGAATGTTTATATAAAATAAATCACGCACAGGTTTATATTACAGCCCTCGTTCTGATACGTTATCGTTTCTGTGGTAACAGCGGTAACATGCACAGGGACTTGTACAGCGGACGCTCCGCTTTATAAAGGGATTTTGAAAGTCGTTGATATGATGACGTTTTCTGTAAAGAGAGGTTTATTTAACATTTAGAAGGTGGAGGAGTCTCCAGTGTCAGAGTTTTGTAACAGTCAGAGGTAAAGCTGTAACTTTAAGTTTTCCAACATACAGAACAGAGGAGTTTTTTTGACGCTTTGTGGTTTCTCGGTAACATGACGAGCTGTTAAATAAACATGACCGTTTTATTTAATCTGTGGTCGCACCACCTGACGTTTTTAAGGAAAAATGACTAACTTTGTTTATTCAAAATTGTTGTGGTATATGAGCACTTCAGGACGTGCAATTATAAGAAATAAAGAACTTTTGGTTGGTTAATATACACATTACACATTACAGACTCTGCAATTGATTATTGCTCTATAAAGAGTGTTTTATTCCTCACTTACCAACTAGGAACATTAATAAAGAGCAAATGTGGAATTTGAAAGTAAGCTGTAGAGAATTTTTGTTCATTAGTGGTAAGAAGAGACTCTTAGTTGTACTGCTGTTTGTAGAAAAGACGTGATATTGATTAACGTAAATTAGAAACGGTTGAGGTGTGTGTCAGGCTTGTTTCTGTTCTCCTCCTTAACTGTAAACACAGCTACCTGAAACCCATCCTGACCCACAGCGGGCCTCCTCTCACCACCACCTTACCGGCCTGCTGTGGACCGCTGGCACGCTGCCTGACCAGCCCTCAGGCTTATGAGGTAAAACACACACAGTGTAAACACATGGCTGAGACATTCCCATATGGTGTGTGTGTGTGTGTGTGTGTTGTGTTGTATTCATGGCTCAAACCATCAGTAGTACATCAAACTTCTCCATATTCAGACCAGATGGGTTTTTTTTTTTTTTGGGTGTAATGCAGTTCAAAGTGCTTTAAAGAGGAAGAAAGGTAATAAAAAAAATCATGAGGGAGGAAGCAAGAAATAGAGAAAATAAGAATATAATAGAAATTCTAAAAATAAATAATTCCTAAAATAACAAGCCTGAACGATGCTGTTAGGGACAATGTGACGTAGTGTAAAGGTAAGAGAGGGGACAAAATAAAATAAAATACAAATAAGAAAGAGGTTAAAGATTAAAATCTAATAGTAGCTGAATGTTTTGAGAAAATATTGAGGTTGATAGTCATAAGTATTTCTTTTTTTTCCCCCCAAATTTGTCTGAATATAAGACACCATCCTGATGCCATGGTGGCATACACTAGTCTTGTGCAATATAACGATATAATCATCTCTGTATGATATTACGCTTCCACGTTACGTTACCGTTACGTTAACTGCGATTATATTATATTATCAGATTTTACGCATTTTTTTTGTAGAAGTTCCGCAATTTAACATCGAAGTACACTAATAGGAATTATCACTAAATATTTGAAGGCTTTTTCTCCCCAGTAAAGCAGGAGATGAGCCATTCGACGTACGAGTCTGGAATTATTTGCGTAAGTCTTTCGAACACTTTGGTATTAACTGACACAATGTGGAAGCCCCGCCCCCTTCCTCCATCCCACATGCCCTCGACTGGACTGGAGGGCCGCTCTCGCTTTTTGTCATGGAGAATGTTTTGAGTTCATTAATGTGAAATAAAATCTATGAATGTATGCTCGATTTAGCTAGCATCAGCTACTCTATTTATGCGGGATGCCATTTAAAAATTTGGTCAAAAAGCGGCGTTTCGATTTTCAGCTGAAAGAGAAGAAAGGAAGATTGTGGAAGATTAAACAGGTCAACAGCGAAGCGTCTAATCTAACAAATGTTAATGGTGATGATAATTAAAGTTAATAATTGCACTAATCAGATACATTCATACACTTTGAGCAGCAGATCAACAGAGAAAACGGCAGCCAGGTCGTCCATAGCAAGCGATTTATATCACAAGCAGGGAAAAATGAATATCAGACAAGTATACAGCAGATTCTGTAATAACAAAGACAGAGTGAAGCTTAGCGGTGAAAAACGCTCTTACATCATGATTATTAATTTCATAATGTCATACTTGCATATTATACAGTGTAATATCTTCCTTAAATGACATTTACATTAACATATGAAGTTACAACAAATAGTCAGACATTAGTACCGGATTCGGTAGAGTTAATTTCCAGACTGGAGTTGATGACAAAGTTACAGAGATTTCAGAAGGTCAAACCTTTAAAATATTTACATCTGGTTTAATTTAACTCGAGACTACCACACAAGTTAAATTTATCTTTATAGTACGTGACTGACAGAGCGTTAACTGGAACACACTGTGCTGTTTTGCATGTGCGAATTTGACTGCTTCCTGTTATCACATCCTGTCACTCAACTACAGCCATAACTCCGTTTACATGGCTTAATTTATCAAAATGTATTTAATATAAAAACACAAGTTTGTTTGGCATTGCAATCTCGGTGAATCTGGAGCACGCTCGTCAAACGCTGCGGCGAGTTCACTCCTTTTTTCATTCCGCTGAAGTTCTCTCATCTGTTAATGTTACTGTCTCGCCCTCGGATGCATTTAACGGACTGAGTCATCAGTTTTGCTGTTGTCGCTTAATAATAGTGATTAGTAATAACAAACTTTCTTTACATAGCATCTTTCATGCATTAGAATGCAGCTCAGTGTGCTTTACAAAGGAAAAAAAATTATAAGGAAAGGAGCATAAAAAAATAGATGGAATAGGAATTTTCAAAATAAATCATGTAAAATATAACTGAAAAAAAAAATAGATACAAATAATAACAAATTGGATAAACAAGGAATCGGAGCGCAGACAAAACGCATTAAAATTAAGTATTTCATACAAATTTAAGCAAATTAATAAATGAACGTCAAATAATACAACAAATATGAAACTAGGGAAAGTAAAAAAATGTTTTGTCCCAAGTAGCAGACTCGATCCGATAAAACACATTTATTCTCTTTTTGTTTGTTTAAAAGTCCAATCATATTGTTGCTAATCATTGAAGAGTGGCACAACGTGATTCCTAAGCGTTCACTCTCACCACGGCAAACACACTCGGGTTGTTCATTTGCTACACAACCCAAGCGTTTAGCGTTATATTTAACCTCCGAGTTAGATTCGTATTCAGATGCAGTGCCGCTGCTTGAACTTTTAAGCAGCTTTGCTTGGAACTGCTAATCAGGACGATGCTGAAGGTTGAGTAAGCCTGAATATGGCATAGTGTAGGTCCTGAATTCACAATATTGATCATCAGTGCTGTCAGACGATTTCTGCTTAAAGCAGAGAGACAGTGTTAATAACGCAGGCTCTCTGTGCTGCAGCCAAATAAATTAGCGTCAATACTTCGAGGAGCAAAAGTGAGTCATCGCATAAGAAAAGGTTACAGGAAGTTGCATTGATGGCTGTCTGAGCAATAAAGCGATAGACCTAGAATATAAATATATATCAATGTAAATGTAAATCCACCTCCGCTGATGGACGTTCAACATTTTATTATACTTAAAGCAAAACTCCACATTAAACGAAACACTTTAAATCTGTCTATATTGAATTTTTTGTGATGTGTTTAGTGGTGTTAATTTGTTCATTGAGTTATTCCTGTGAGACGTTTTTGCGGTTGTGTGCCGCTCTGATGTCACAGATGGACATTCGTTATTCAGTGATTTCGAACGTAAGTGAGAACGCTCAGGTTTCACCGTCAGCTCCTAAAAACACAAGAGCAAGAGCTTCTTCTCTCTCACCATTTTCCAGTGATGTCATATTCAACAGCATTTTAATGAGAAATCCAGCGTAGAAGCAGTGGTGCAAACGTTGAATTCAGAGTCCCAGAATGCAATGCAGCAATGAGGCTCAGCTAGTTAGTTGATGGCGGTATTAGGATAAAAGTTTGAGGATCAGATTAGGATCTGTTTGAGCAGCGGACACGAGAGAGCTGGACAGACTAAAGGATTAAAGCGCCGCTGCATCACTCTCTTTGGGTAGAAGGATAAGTCACCACTGCACCACTATCAGCTGGAAGTTGAATGGCATTGTGGGTAATGTAGGAAACTGTTAACCAAAGTGAAAATAGATCAACATGTCAGATTTTAATTTCAAGACATTAACTAAAGATGATGGACCGTCCAGCATATAATCACTACATTCTACATTTTATAGGATTTTGGTTCCCCTTCTTGCCAGGGTGCCAAGAAGACCAAAATAGGGACGTGTGGGTGGAGCCAGAAATAGTGCAGACCACTGATTGGTCAAATGCGATCATCAGGAGTCGTCAGTCAAGGCAGATAATCGCCATTTTGAAAAACACCAAAGTCTTAGAAAAAGCTTCCTAAGTCCTCTTTACTACAGAAACATCCTGTGATAGGGTTCTGCATAGAACTATTAAGTTTCCTGCTGGTGAACAGGCCAAAGAACCTTGAAGGGTTCTAGATTTTAAAACAAAATGATGTTGGAAGTGATGCTGTTGCAATTTGAATCTTCTACAGATTAAAAAAACGTGAGTAATCATTGATATGGTGAATGGAAGGAGTCTCCAGTGTCACCGCTTTGTAACAGTCAGAGGTAAAGCTGTGTCTTGAAGTTTTCTGTCATCTTCAGGACAGTGGAGTTTATGTTATGTGGTTTCTCAGTAACTTCAAGAGAGAGAAAAAAAGAGAGGCTGGTGAGGGAAAAGCCGTTTATAGCTGCTATAATAATATACGTGGACGTTAAATGAACTATAAATGGATGGAAAAAGTATGTTGTTCTTTAATCAATAAACACTGTAGTTGTTGGAAAATTGCTGTGGTGTAAGAGTAATAAAATGTTTTGGGATGTTCTGTCACTCTGCTTCATCACACCGCCCTGTCAAGGGTGCCATTATTTTTTGTACTGGTGCCAATACTGAGTTCCAGTGTCAGCACGCAGAAAGTGGAGTCAATGGCGCGTTACTGCTCTCACTGACACTCGAACTAATGTTTATCCAGAGTTTATTAAACCTCCTTCCTCTCACGGATCTCGGGAGGAAGTGGCTCTTGGCGAGTTCTTTAGTATCGAGGCTCTATTCTGACTGAAGATGTTTTTGTGCTGCTGTGAAAGGTGTTGTAAAAGGCTTAGAGAGAGAAAGGCACAAATCCAGACTCGGACTGAAGGGAGAAGATGCGCTCCGGGTTCTCCATCACACAAAAGAGGCTTTCAGCGCCGGCACCCCGTGAGCCGTCCGCTTCTAATATCCGAGATGTGAAGAACGCAGCTATTCACTGCGCAGTCACAGTCCAATGCATTCTGGCAAATTCCACTGTTCGTCTCAATGCTGATACTGTAGCTGCGGGGACGCTTGGCTGATTTCACAAATGTCTCACAGTCCGCCATTGTGCTCCTCACACACAATGAGCTGAATGTCTCTCCGGCCCGTGTCCTCCTGCCCACCCTCCTCACTTTTATTGCGAATGGACAAAAGCAAAGTCAGTGATTGTCTGTCACAGCTCTAAATATAATGTCACTGTGACAGCGTTGGCTTTGAGAAAGCATTTCACCCTCCAGCGTCACATGGACAGTAATTGCCTGAGATAGGCTTCATCAGTGCTGTTTATTTTGAGTACATAGCTGCCCAAAGGCGTCAACCTTTATGCTAGCGGACCGTCAATTCACAGCTGTACTATATAGAGCATATATATAGAGCACTATTTTCCCCCGTATTCTGTTAATGGCGGTCATAAATATAACTTGCCCAAGTTATTGCCCAGTTCTTATTAATGTGATGTCTGGGGGTTTGGGGGTGTGTCCTTTCATCGCCAGCTCACCGATTTCGCTATCCATGATGAGAACTCACGGTGGAAAAGTGTTTCAGTGGAGAAGCACCGCTATTACAAAACGTCACAGAGAAAGAAGACGAGTCGGTTTGCTGAGTCCGAATCAAAGCATAAATTTACACTTTTGGGCTCATTTGCTGTTTAGTTTGGTTTCATTCCACACTACACATAAATAACTGAAGTGGTCAAAAAAGCATAAACAAGACCAAAGCAATGGTGCGTGTAGAGCTGAAAACATTCCTGTAGAACTTTTTTCACTCATTGGTCAGAAATATAACGATGGAAAAATGGAGAAGAGTCTGCGCCCAATAAATGATGGGGCCAAGCTTTCTTTTTTTGTGAACGTATGTCCAAATTTGCCCTATTGGTGGCACTAGAGCGCTTGAGCAGCGATGAGAGGCGATAAGACTTGCCTCTGTCACTGGGCCAAATTTCATAAAAAGCATATAAAGTATTCTATGGACTAGTCCCATGTGGAAGTATAATAATAATAATGATAAAAATAATTATAATAATAAGAGGAAGAAGAAGATATACAGTTCCAACAGGGTGCCTATACGCTTTCGGTGCTTGGCCCCCTAACTAGTTATAGCATCTAGTGTATCGTCCAGAGTTTATTTTCTCTTTTTTCTTTGTTGGTCCAAATCCCTACAGGCATGGCATTTCTGTAGCACTACAGCTCTGTCCTTTGGCCCAGTTTAGGAGCTCCAAAAAAAAAAAAAAGCTTTCCTAAGTCTGCTGTTTAGTTCAAGTGAGAACACACAAATCAGACTCGGGTCCGAGAGCATGTGAGCGAAGTGTTCTCGCTCTGCTTCCATTACAGTGAGAAAGCGATTCAACTCTGAATCGACTCGACTACAGAAAGTGAATCAAACGCGCCGTGTGTTTTGGATCGTAGCTTTGTCTTTTGTTCTCTTTTTGGTAGCTGTGAGCTGCTAAACTGAGCCAAAGGACAGAGCTGTAGAGCTGCAGAAATGCCACGTGTTCTGGAGATTTGAACAAGCAAATGAGAAAATGAATTCTGGGTGATACACAAAATGTTTTAAACTAGTTATTCATATATTTATATATTTATATTTATTTAGCGCCAGCTCGATGTTCTTTGTTCTCGGGGGATTTTTGCGATTTCTACGCACACTTTCCCTTTTTTCCCCATCACTTTGTTCCATGACTAATGAATGAAAAAGTTTTATGGGAATGTTTTCAGCACTTTTAACTTCTGCTTCATTTAATTATGTAACTAAACCACATAGCAAATGAACCAGAAGTATAAATTTGGCCTTGGTATTGATTCAGATTCTGCAATCAGATTAATAGGCCTGAAAGCGTCCTAACGCGTTTGTCATTATTGGCTGCATCACACTTCCTGTGCACCTCCGTACTATGCTGTTGTTTTCTCTCTCTCTCTCTGTCTCTCTCTCTCTCTCTCTCTCTCTCTCTCTCTCTCTCTCTGTACCTCTTTAACAGCTTGAGAATGATGAACTCATCACTTGGTCATTATCCTGTATCAGTTGTTGGTCTGTTGTGAGTGTGTGTGTGTGTGTGTGTGAACCAGCAGTCAGCACCTCATCAATCTGCCCCATTGATTTGCCCATTGAGGTCAGTGCATGTGTGTGTGGTCCATTTATTCCTCATCCTTTGTATCTTTCTGTTCTTTTGTTGTCATCTTTGATTCTTTCATTTGTTTCATCTCTTAAGAAATGAAATGAAACATGAATTTTTTTTTGTACTTTAACAAAGAAAACTCTATAAAGCCTCTGTATAAAGATGTTTCTTTAATTTATGGAAGGAGTCTACAGTGTCAGTGCTTTTTTTTAAATAGTTTTAAAGTTCAAAGCGTAAGTGGTTTCGCTGTAATCCCAGAAAGTTCTAGCTTCATGGAGGTTATGTCAGAACATGCTGGCTGAGGAACACGTTTACTAACGTAACATAATTATCGCACTGTTTAAGTAATCTTCGCATCATCATGTGGAAGTGACAGATCCACTGTTTATGTGGTTATATTTGCAGCCAAGTAAAAGATGGAATTAAAAAAATGATTCAAAATCACAATATTGCAGAAAGCAAGCGTTCCTCAATACTAGTTCTTTGAATAGTTCTTCTCTTCCTAACCATCTGTTGTACTTAGAACTTCCTCTAGCGGGACAAACCGGTGATGGTTCATTTAAGGTTCTAATTATGATTTCTTTCTCTAAAAATGCTTGTTGTGTATTATTTAAAACGCTGTGACGTAAAGTTATGTTTACGAACGCTGGAAGTCATTTTCTTGGCTTGATTTATCTCAATAATGTAATGTGAATGGACAGGAAGTGTGTATAACTTTTTGAATAAGGGGTGTGTGTGTGTGTGTGAGAGAGAGAGAGTGTGTGTGTGTGTGTGTGTGTGTGTGTATTTACTCTTATGTAAAAAGCTCTAAGTCTAGCTCCACTCTTTACTCTTGTGTGTTTCCACAGTGTCCTTCATGATCCTTTGTTTTAAGCTTGTGTGTGTGTGTGTGTGTGTGTGTGTGTGTGTGTGTGTGTGTGTGTGTGTGCACCTGAGCACCCCACCCCTCTCGCCCGCTTCATCTCCCGCTTGTCCCTGTGCTCCGCAGAACAGCGAACAGCTTCGGGACACTGACTCGGACCTCATCCTGACGGATGGGGACCTGACGCTGACGTACGGCGACACGGCCATCACGGTTAACGGCGCCTCATCGTCTTCATCAGCGTCGGGGCCGAAGAGCGGTAAACGCAACGGCAGCACATCCGAGGAGGCGCTGGAAAGAGAGCTGGACTCGCGGGAGCAGGAGCTCCTAAGCCGGGGCACGCGGCTGGTTTTCCCCATGGAAGATCACGCCTGAGACTCCGCCCCCAACACGCTGACCACTCCCCCTGCACATTCCTGCACATCTCTCTCTTTCTCTCTCTCTCTCTCTATCTCCATGCCTAGGACATCTCACTCCATCTGATCCTCCTGTGCTGCTTTAAAGACTTCCGGCAGGGGAGAGGGAAAGCGAGAGATAAAGAGTCTGAGCGAGAAGATCTCATGTGTTTATTGAACTGCACAAGGCGCAGAACATTGGCGATACTGTGATTCGAGACAATAAACAATAGGAAACCTGCATTTTCGGAGCGTGGCGAGGAACTTTGAGGAAGTTTGGGCATGCTGGAGGACATGTGGGTCATGATTGGCTGTAGGTGGGGACATTTTTTTTTTTTTTTTTTCCGTCAGCCATCACCCACACTGAACAGCTAAAAATGTGAACCTTAGTATGTGAAGTCTGTCTGCCTCACAAGCCAAGTGTAGCTCTTTTTATTTCCCACGCGCGCACACACACACACACATACACACACACACACACGTTTTCTTTGGAAGAAGAATTACAGCAAGTCTTACCGCTGGATTCATTCAGAATATCCCTAGCCTTCATTACATGCCTCGCTTTTCATTATTCATATGTTGGTTGAGGTGCTTGTATGTAAATATGCAAAGCGCACGCCAGCGATTTTGTGAGCTGCACAATGAGACGTTCTTTCAGCATTCAAATGATATAATCTGCTGTGTCTGAGAGTTTCCGCATTACCAGAGCCTACTGTCTGATCTCCTGAAGCACTATGGCCAAGATCAGGGGTGGGAAAAGTTCTGACGAAGTGTACTTAAGTAGCAGTGGGAGTATGGAGGCAACAGTCTACTTGAGTGAAAGTCAAAAAAGTATCAATGTTTAAATACACACAAGTATTCGAGAGTAAAAACTAAATCACTCTCTTCTACTGCTAACATAAGCAGATACACGTCTGTGACACCTGTTTGCGATAAACGATGCAAAATACAAACATTTCGAAAGGATTTTATTTCAGTCACCCACATACAAAACTCAACCAACTAGCTAATTTAAGAAAATACATTACGAAACTTAACTGGCTAGTTAATTTAACCAGCTAAATTAAAAAACTGAACTAGCTGATTTACCAAACTCAAAATTAACTTCTTTAGTTTGGTCACAAATTTTAAAGACCAATGTTTCATTTTTCATTTCTTTTATATTTAATAACCCTCTTGGAATGAATGCTAAGTCGCAACAAAAACAAAACTTAACTAGCTAGCTAATTTAATGAGCTAATTTACAAAATTAGCTTTAAAATACAATTTACAAAACTCATCAAGCCAATTTAACAAACTAAATTAAACCCCTAGCTAGCTAAGTTTACAAGTTAATTTACAAAGCTTAACTAGCTAGCTAATTTAACAACCTAAATTGCCAAACTGAACTAGGTAGCTAATCTTATGAGCTAATTTACAAACCTTGAGAAAATTTCTAGCTAATTTAACCAGCTACATTACAAAACTTAAATAGCTAATTTATAAACTTACAGTTAATATAACTCACGTGAATTGTACAGACCATTTCATTCCTTACATGTTTAATCATCCTTTCGGAATGAATGCTAAGTCACATTAGCTATGGAAAAAAAAACATAACTAGCTAGAAATTTAGTTATCTAAATTTAAAAAAAACCTAACTAGCTAGCTAATTTAACAAACTAAATTACAAAACTGAACTAGCTAACTTACCAAACTTAAAGTTAAAATATAGTAACTGTAGTAAAGTCTTAGTAAGAAAAAAAAAATGAAAAAGAACATTTTCATGCAGCTTGAGATTTGTAACGAGGATCTTGAAGGTCAAAATGAAGATGTAAGGAGTAAAAAGTGTTTTTTTTTTGTTTGTTTTTTTTCCTGTGGTAACTGGACTTGAGTAAGAGTGCGTAAGTATTAAACGTTAATAATATTTAAGTGAAGTAAAAGTATAGTAACAAAGTAGAAGTACTCAGTATTTTCCACCCCGGATACACAGACGTCTGTGTTATGATAGTTGGTATATCAGAAAACCTAAAAAAAGAAATATTCAAAAGTTTATAAGGAACAACTTATAAATAAGGATTTTATATAATATAATATATATATATATATATATATATATATATATC
>CM075004.1:1637253-1648186 GCA_037576675.1 Pangasius sanitwongsei | reverse complement strand
AAACACATAAATACACAAAACTAAATCACAACAAACATATAAATATCTTTTATATATTATATATATATATATATATATATATATATATATATATATATATATATATATATATATATATCACATGACCCCCTCCAGCTCATCTTCAGCGCTTCAGTGTTTACGTGTCACTCCTGCAACATTAACATGCACACGCAGCATTTACACGCTGCGTTCCCACTTATCTGTTTTCACCCAGACGTGAGTGATGTGCACAGCTGTGGCTCCGCCCCTCTACCCCAGTGCGACGATGACTCACGCTTTCACAACGCACTGCTGTGTCCGTGTTGTATCTCCCGAGTGTTTTTCTCCCGCTAGGCCACATAAACATGAGCAGCGAGTGCCGTGTGATTCGGGTGTACGCTTAGCTGCAGGAGTCTGAGTTGTCGCAGCTGCTTTTAAAAAAATAAATAAATAAAAAAATAAAAAAATAAAAAAAAGCTCCTCTAACATCTGCGCCAGAATTCTGAGCGGTATGTGAATAACTGAATCTCTGAATGCAGTCCTTTATGTCCAAATTCTCTGCAGGACGGATTGTACAAGATGCCACTGTCTGAATCCTCGTCATACATTCGGAAAGTTGCTTGTTACAATCAGTCCACTTCCTCCACCTCCTGATAGAAACCCCGAGCAGTTACATTCGGCCTGTCACGGTTAGGATTTCAGCTGAAAACCTTAACAGAAGCATAATCGTAGATGTTTATCAACTTTGAACATGTACGGAAATTCATTTTTCTTTTTACACTGTAAAATATTACAAAAGTATGATGTCAAATTATACATTTAAAAAATTATATAAAAATGATAAATAAAAATGTAAAGAAAATATACATATATATATATATATATATAAAAATTCTATATATATCTCAAAGTGCTTAACCTGAAAGAATAAAGTTAAGACAAAGAATGAATCAATAAGCGATATGTATAAGTAGAAATTATAAATTAAAAATTATAATTACATATAGAAATTATAAATAACTGTCTAGTTATTTATTTATGAAACATAACTAGCTAGCTAATTTAAACAAAACTAAATTACAAAAACCAACTCGCTAGCTAATTTACAAAATGTAACTAGCTAGCTAATTTAATCAAAACTAAATTATAAAACTCAATTTGCTAGCTAATTTAATGAGCTAATTTACAAAGCGTAACAAGAGTTAATTTAACAAACTAAGCTACAAAACTTGCATAGCTAGTTAATATAATGAGCTAATTTACAAAAACGTGACTAGCTAGCTCATTTATCTAGCAAAATTACAAATCCTAATTCACCAAACTTAAAGTTCACTTAAATTCTTTCGTGAATTTTAAAGACAGATATTTTGTTTTTCATTTCATGTATCTTTAATAACCATTTTGGATTGAATACTAAGTCACATTAGCACCAAAAGCAAAACTTAGCTAGCTAATTTAACAAACTAAAGTACAAAACCGATTGAAAATGAAAGTAGAAATAAAAAAAATGTATAAATAACTAAATAAATAATAAAAAATAAAAGTAAAAGTACTTACAAATATATAAATGACAAAGCAAAACAAAGAAACACAGTGAAAGATAAAAGCTAAATGATATTTAGTAGAACAAATAAAATATTATTTAAAAAAACAAAAAAAAACAATCCACAATTAGCAAAACATTACATCTATAGCTTTTAAAAACTCAAAAGATGTTTCACAATCACAGATAAGGCCATTTGAACAGGTAGTTGTGTAACCTGGATTGTGAATGTGGTGTGTGTTCAAGTGGTTTTGGTTGGAAGAAATGGACAGCATGAGACTTTTATTTATTTTTTGGTTTCATCATCAGGAAGTTGTTTAGTTAGCCTTACTGAAAGAATAAATCTTTAAATCTTTCCATCTGTTGTAGACGTCACATTCATCTTTCTTTTTGGCGGGTGCCATGACTTCGCCACTGACACGCCCTTGACTCGTAAAAGTCGAGTTTCCGAGTGGTAATTACGACATTGTAGTGGCGTTCAAGTGCGTTTACCTCGTAATTACGATGTTTATTATCTGACAGGACTTGAAAGCAGCATATTATATGACTTATTACCGCGTTACACAAAACAGTTTCAGAGCTCTCGAGTGCTGCAAAAGAAAAGATTTGGCCTTTTTGTCAGAAAAATCACGATCAAGCTACTGGTGTCCGCGGCTGAGGAACAAGTTTGGGTTAGTCCCTGTCAATCAGAGCGACACTAGCCAATCCTGTGCGTCTGTGAGCTCTTGTATGTGGAAGAGGGCAGATAGCACTTTCCTCTGGGTTTGTTACAAAGCATGAGCAGCAGTTTGGGAAAAAAAAAAAAAAAAAAAAAACATGGCTGCCTTCCCGTGTCTCAGAGGAAGCATGCGTTCGCTTTCACACTCCCTGATTGCTACACATATCTGTTATGAGTTATGTATGTTTTTTCCGGCGCTTAAGTAAAGTGAGTTACATATTTTTGCTTATGAACGATGTTATGATGCTGTCATGATAGAGCTATGTACTGTGTGTTTTCTCTGGCCCATAAGTAAAGTTACATATTTCTGCTTATAGCCAATCGTGAGCTCATGTATGCGGAAGAGGGCAGATAGCGTGTTCCTCAGAGCGTGTTACGCCGACCTGTGATGCAGCATGACCAACAGATTAAAAAAAAAAAAAAAAAAAGAAGTGGTTGGCTGGCTTCACGTGTCTCAGAAGAAGCACGTGTTCGTCTTCACCACCCTCTGGTCGGTAGCCGTGGTATCGTAGACGAGAGCTGGCTGGTGGTGACCAAACTGGGAAGAAATTTGGGGAAATTGTTTCAAAGCTGTTTTCCAAGAGCAGGTTAATTACGTAAGCGTGACCTCGTTTTTGAGCAACGATCATGATGTGATGATTGCGACAGGCCTGAGCTATATTAATGTGGGTTTAAATCAATGATGAATCCATTTATTATTAAGATTATTAAGAATCCATTTAAAAGAGGAAGAACACATCCTTCATCTCCTCTCATAGATTTGAAGCTAGAAGCACCAAGCCTGGCTATCCCACGATAAAGCTGATGCTGCGCTACAGGCTGTGAAGCAAAACTGTATTGACTTGTACTTTTATTCATGATGCGTTTCTTTTTTAAGTAACTTTCACGCTTGGCTTCTCTAAAACATCTTGGTTTCTTTATATATTTTTCTTAATGAAAGCCTCCTGCGTTGTGACCTTATCGCTGGACGATCCCAGACCTGAGCGAAAACTGTGAAAACATCCTCATCCTGTGAAACATTTCACGTTTGACCTCAGAATGGACTGCTGAAGCTAACATCAGGATGGAAATGTCATCACGGCTAGTTGCACTTTGGATTTCTGGGGTGGATCTGGATCCAGCTGTGACTTAAAGAGACTTAAAGAGACTTCCGGGACTTCCTGCAGCTGCTTTTCCGAGGCGTCCAGAGTAATCCAGCGGATTTGTACATACGTCTAGATTTATCCTTACGCTCTCCCGTAGCTGTCGGCTCGTACCTCGCCGTCCTGCATGTGTCCGTCTCCGTCCAGATATACTCAGTAAAGAGGGATGCCATGTTGAATGTGTGTGATGTATCTATATTCCAAGACGACAGCGTCGACGCTTATTACTCCTTATTACATGTGAAATTGCACTCGAGCCTGTCTGACAAAAAGTGTGTGTATGCATTAAAGACAACTGTACATTTCAAACCATATATCAATGTATTCAACTAAACTGACCTGGTTTACAGTAGCAATATATCAAATATGAGGGAATTGCTTTGTTACTGAATAAAAACAGAGACAATGTTTACTACAAAAAAAAAACCTCTTTATTTACAAAATGTATTCATAAATATCCATTTTGTTCACAGAACGAGTTCATCGACTCGACGTAGTTCGTGTTAGTTCGTTATGAGATGATAATGTTTTTTTTTTTTTTGCAGTATAATACTGTCTTCACATAGAAATCATTAATTTAATAAACATTCGATAACATTTTGCTTCAGAGCAGTGTTCATAAGGCTATACGACAGCTGACAAACCTACACACATTTATAAAGGCATCATCAAATTGCTTTCATCGCTTTTTATGTTGACTTAACACACGTGTCAGGTGACATAAGGCTGTGTTACGGCACCATGGAATGATTTACGCAAGAGCATCGTGACACTAAACAGAGTTATGTATATTTCCTCAGATCCTTAGTAAGGAAAGTGAGGTTCGTATTATGAACACCTATGAGCAAGTTGTTACACTGTAATAACACGGCTATGTAGTTCTCAATCCTTTACAATTAATTTCATAATTTGCCTTATAACATTTTTATGAATACCTATGATCATGTCATGTTAGAGCTATATATATATTTTAAGTAAACTGAGTTTCATATTTCTGCTTATAACATCTTTATGGGCACCTTTGACCATTTCATGACGCTGTCATGACACGGTCATATTTTTGCTTATAAGTGTTCTATGAACACCTATGGTCATGTCATGACACCGTAATAACAGAGTTTTTATATATATAATTACACTGAATTTCATATTTCTGTTGAAAACATTTTTTATGACTACACAGGACCATGTCATAACAAAGCTCTATTTATTTTCTCTAGCCCTTAAATAAAGTTTCAGATTTCTGTTTATAACATCTTTATGTATACCTATGACCATGACATGACACTGCCATGCCAGAGTTCTGTATATTTTCTCTAGCCCTTAAGCAAAGCTTCTTATTTTTGCTTACAAGATTTTATGATCACCATATGACCATGTCGTGACAGAGTTTTGTATATTTTCTATCTATATTTTTCTGCTTATAATATTTTTATGAATTCATACGACAATTTCTCTTATAACAGAGTTATGAATATTTTGACCAGAGTCATCTTAATGACAGCTGATGCTAATTGCAATTAGCCACATAAATGTCTATGTAAGTGTATATCAGATAGCAGGAAGAGCCATCTGACATATGAAACCTTATGAACACTGCTCTTAGGTATTGTGTTACCAAACGTTCAAATGTTTGACCAACATGTAACCTGTGCTAAGAGGCGCTACCTGTCGCTCAGGATACACCACTGTGCACTGTTTCAGATGTCAATGAAATCCCTACACTGCATTATTAAGTGTTTATAAACGTCTCTGTTCAGAAGGCTTCTGAAAGAATATGGTGTTTAACAAACTTTCCATTGCTCATGTATGTGAAAGATAAAGTGTGACAGTGAAATGGCACTTCAGTTTTCATATCACAGGCTAAACACACACACACACACACACACACACACACACACACACAATGAAGCCCAGAGCTCTGAGCTCTATGTCCTGTAGCTGATTAAGGGAATTGGAGGATTAGCGCTGATCAAACATGGCCGACGATCCATACACGGCCTGCTCGGTCATCTCCTAGGCGTCTCAGCGTCAATGTCATAGTTAGTGTTTAATCTCCTCCAGGTTATAATCAGTGTCCTCGGAAGCCTCGGTGTCGGACTCGGACTCGCGCCGCTGTGGAGCGTCTGCCCTCAGACTGGAACTGTTCCTAGTGTCAATCCTCCACAGACCGGTGACGGACGGTGTTCCTGCATCTCGCTGTAGCTTCACTTCAGCCTGTTCTCTTCACTCACAGTCCTCATTCTCCTCTTTAGGCTTCTGGAACACACACACACACACACACACACACACATAATCATTTATTGCATATGAGCTCATATAATGACTCACCAAGACGTTCCCACTGCACATGTACCATCCGGGCAAAGTAACAGTGGCAGTTTAGTGAAGTATAAACAACAATGAAGTATTGTTTATGTATAAAGCATAATGTATAGAATATACTCTAAAAGTATAAAGTATAATGCATAACTTGTATAGTATAATGAAGCATAAATTATAATGATTGTACAATGAAGTATAATAAGGCATATTAGTATAATAAGGCATTATGTATATAATATATATGAAGTATAATGCATATACGGTAAAGTGTCAAGTTTCATACAAAATGCTTTCATAATTTTTTTTATCCCATTTTAAGTTGAATTAACACATGCATAAGGTTGCATTATGACACTTTATGACAACTACGTAGGACCTATATGACAACTGTCGAACATACTGTACTGTACATTTATAAGGTTTTTTTCCCCAACAGTTGTCCTGTGTAAAACTGTGTCAACACTGACTGAACACCTATGTCAGATGACATAAGGTGACATAAGGTTGTTCTGTGACACTGATTTATGTTAGAACATCATGACACTGTAACAACAGAGTTATGTGTGCCTTCTCTTACCCTTAAGTAGCGCATCTTTTATATTTTTGCACCTCTTTTGAACACCTACGGCCATCTCATGACACTGTAATAACAGAGTTGTGTATATTTTCTGTTATTTCTGGCTCTTAAGTAAAGTGAGTTTGAGCTGTGAAGGAAAATCATGTGAAAGTCATTCCATGAGTAATTCACTCCGTTTGTTAGCGTGTTATTTACAACTGAAATGCGAGTGTTCTGAATCGGGCGGTACGTGAAATAAAATCCGACTGCACAGAGCTCACGTTAATCATGTCACCGGTCACAAAAATGGATACAGTCATAAAATATTATATTAAAGGAAGCACAGAGGATCCGGTACAGTGGAACTGGCCCACACTGGACCCGTCTACAACCAACCAGGTCCAGTAACAGAGCAGACTAAATGTATTATGAACATGTTACTCTTTTTTATTTTTATTTATGCTGAATTTAGCACTTTTATAGCGTTCATAGTTACGGTTGCTTCACATTTATGATGTTAAAGTATTTCCAGATACACCTTTACAGCCGTGGGGTTTAGTGTGTTTGAATTAAACCTTCAGAAAAAAGGTGAATCAATTTGGGCAGAAGGAACAAAACAGCCTCAAAGGCTCGAGTTCATAAAACTGTTTTTTTTTGTTTTTTTTTATGGTTTGCCCACAGTCACATTTTCAGTCCATTTCGCAAAAGTTTCCCACCCAAAACGAAACAAGAACTCCATAGATGTTTTTTTTTTTAAATTATGCGCTTTTTCTTTTTTTTTTTCACAAGACATTTATTCATTTATACATTTAGTTTTATGTCATTTTTTTTTCGTCTTCAATACAATAAAACACTAGTGATGGGAATTTCATCATGACTGTCTGCCATTTTTCCCCTCAAAACCAGCCAAAGTGGCTCCTTGTGATGATCAAAATCGCTTTAAACTTTGTATTGGGTTTGTTTCAAAATCTATTTATTTCAATGGAAACACAGCACGCTACATTTCAGATCCAATATCACTCCTGCACTAATTTGCATCTCCTCATGTTATTACCATTGATCTAAAACCCTCTTGTGGGTTAGTACAGCATGAAACTTTTTTTTTTTTTTTTTCGTAAATGGATATTTAAATTGATTTTTTAAAATTAATATTGTTGTGTGCTGTATTGAGGCACATGTTGCTGTTGAACAGAGAAAACTGCGACAGTGAGCTCGGAAAATCTGATACCAAACTGGAAATTTGGGAATTTAGACGGTATAGAAACAGTAAATAAACAGAAAGTATTGAATTTTATAAATAAATAAGTAAAATAAACAAAGGAACTACAGTACATTCTCCACTATTTCTAGGTTGCTATTTAATTTAAACAAATTTGTTTTTAAATCTTTAATTATTCAAAATATTATTCGTAATGAACATTTTCTTAGACAATCGTGAAAATAACAATGCTGGTAAATTTCCAGTGAAAGTGTCACAGGTTCTATCCGAACTGTCGCCATTTCCAAATAAATATACCTCTTCGGAGATGTGAGTCAGCTCAAAGAGTCGCAAACAAACAACACGTCGCTATAAAACACCTCACGCTAAAAAAAAACCTAATTCAGAAACCAGTGTTTCAATAAGTTCCGCCATCTTGGAATTGACAAAACCACATGACAATCACACGTCAGCGTTTTCGAAAAGCTTTGTTTTTTCGCCATCCACACAACAACAGCGGAGGAAAGCGGATTCAACACGCTGTTTTCAGTCGCCGTTTTTTTTTTCTATAAGGCGATGTTTATGTCACATTTATGGAAGGAGTCTCCAGTGTCAGCGCTTCGTAACAGTCGGAGGTAAAGCTATAGCATTAAGTTATCGGACATCTTCAGGACAGAGGAGTTTACGCTTTGCGATTTCTCTGTAACATGACAACCTGCGTGGTTTTTTTTGTCTTATTAACTTCAAGGACGCTATGAGAGGAGTTTAAAAACCACGTCTATTGTTCCGGCCAGGTTTGATTTCAAACCTGAGTGAGATTTCCCAGAGTGAAGTCCTGCCAGGTTGCTTTCAAACAAACCACAGGAGTGCCACAATCCCTAAAAAGGGAATGTTACACAACAAGTTTCCTTTTTTGTGGTTGGGAAAACTGAATATATTTAACCGGATTATGATCGTGTCCATCTGCGCTGCTGACGCTGATGTTAAATTAAACCATTTCAGAGAGACTTTTATACTCCTTTCTTTTCTTTTTTTTTACTCCGTAAATACAGAGCGCAGTAAGTCCGCTTTCAGAGTTGGTGTTTTACATGTAATCCTACAGGAAGTGCCTGTTTTTTGTCACAGTGGAGAGTCAAGGAAAGGTCAGAAAAGTGCAGAGTTACATCAAGCACTTTTTTACATCCAGACCAATCAGAACGCAAGCAGGAGAAAATGCGAGAAAAACAGCCATCGAAGACAAAGTGCTGGTGAAAAACCGAGTCTTGTTAGCGAGTGAACACGACATTTTTGCGAGATTCATTGGTACGTGATGTGACGCCACACTTTAACCGTCGCTGGTTAAGGGTTGGGCGATATGACCAAAACATCATATCACGATATCACAATACTATAAGTTTCACAGTATATAGATTTCCTTGCAAACTGTCATCTAAACAGCAGCGTCGCATTTAAAAATGAACCTTTATATGGATGAAACGTTTACCTACAAAAATTAATTAACACTGAAAAAGAGGAGTAAAAAAAAAAAATTCTTAACATGTGACAAGTTTATGGAGTCAAACGGTAGGAAACATTACCACATCGGCTGCTGGTTATTGTCGTTTTTAAAGTTATAAAAAGATTCTCACGATATCTCAGAAGAGTGTATGGTGACATCATTTATCACGACTATATCATCATATATATATATATTTGACTAACACTTGCATGTTTTTGTTTATATAGTATCTATTATACTTTTCATATTATATACTTTTTATATTATAACCTAGTGTAATACCACTGATATTGTTATCTGCTCAATAAGCTACTGCACATATTCACCACCCAAAGCCCAATTTTATTATATACGCCTGAATTTGTTTTATATATATACTACTGTGCGACGACAATAAAGTTCTATCTATCTATCTAGCTAGCTAACTAGCTAGCTATATCGACTCAGCCCTAGCCCTGCATTTTCTTCTTTCAAAGCTACAGTAAAAACAAATAACCTACTCATCACTAGAGTTACAGTCATCACTAAGAAAACTACAGCTAAACTACAGGGTGTTCCATAAGACCAGCGTCATAGGAGATAATTTAAAAATAAATAAATAAATAAAAAACTGCTTTTATTTTCAGAATTTGCTCAATACATCCAGCATTTTTCTCAGTACACAAATTCCTACGAGGAGAATTATTTCTTCCTCGCTCAGATAACATCACGGTGTGTAAAAACAGAACAACATACGTTATCTCTGTGATGCTGGACTTATGGGCCGGCGTGTACGGAGTAAACTAGGCTAGCTGTGACTAGCTAGGACGGGGAAGAGTGTTGTGCGTCACGTGAGCTGGTTTTTCGTTTCAGCACATGAAAAGCACATTTCAGCACAAATGGCACTCGGGTAAGCCTCTTTTTCTCTAAGGAATCGGAAATAAATCCTGAGAAAATGCAACATCGGCACTTTCCTAGTTTCAAAAGCTGAGATGAATTAATGCTGCAAGCCATTGTAATCGAAAGTCGGAAAGTTCCGAGTTGATTTTCCGATCTAAAAGCACTCCAGTGATTCAGCTCAGAAAAACATGGATGCCCAGAGCACGTTCATATTTGTATGCCTGGTCTAAGACGGTCGACAATTATTTCTAAAACGGCTTTTCACAACACAAACACTACATACCCAGTAAAATCAAGTTTTCTCACGTAAACAAAGGGAGATCTGTTTACTGTTGACTGTGTGCACCGCCATGTTGTTGTGTCTTTAGGTTTGTTCGATGAACGACTCTTTTTTTCTGTGTCAGAGGTCAGATTTTTCTGAGTACAAATGAATTGCAGTAGAATAAACAACTAATTGCTTCATATTTTTATAATAAACCTTCTTTGGATGACTGGAAACTTCACTGTATTAACAATTATCCATTTTTTTAATTAAATAACGAAACATTTTTAATAGCGTGTAGCGTGTCGCTGTGAGTGAGCTGTTGCTATAGTGACGGGGTGAGCGAAGTGGTTCACTGCTGCCAGCTTTACCATCGATTCTCACCTGTTCACAGCGAGGAAACCTCTGAAATCTCACCGGCTGTTACGTCACTCTGTCACATTTCACAGCTGAGTAATGGCTCATCAGTTTCTAAGTGCAACTGCATACAGATGTAAATTACACAGCTGGGCCGCTTTCCTCACCCTTTGCTCCGGAGCTGTATAATTTTATTGCCTTTATCTACATTCACATTGGACTACGTCCCTATAAACACGACTTCAGTGCATTTAGTTTCTTAATGCGAGTATATTTTTCACTCAGATACTTATGTATTTGTATGGGGGCAGTCGTGGCCTAATGGTCCGAGAGTCGGACTTGTAACCCGAAGGTGAACCCGAAGGTCCTGGGTTCGATTCTCGGGTCCGGCAGGGATTGTAGGTGGGGGGAGTGAATGACCAGCGCTCTCTTCCTCCCTCAATACCACGACTGAG
>CM075004.1:1617034-1637153 GCA_037576675.1 Pangasius sanitwongsei | reverse complement strand
TGGGTTAAATGCAGAGCACAAATTCCGAGTATGGGTCACCGTACTTGGCCACAAGTCACTTCACTTCACTTCACTTATTGTGAAGTACGACTCAAACATTTAACAAGTCTCTAAGGTCGTTCTGTTAAACTGAAAGACTCGTTTTTGACGAAAGCAGTGCCATGGCATGTTTTGTGGAGTGGAGAGGAACAGAAAAAACTATACGGTGTACAAAAGTACATGCTGAGAAAGAAAGCCGCAGAACATTTCGGTCACATGTGGTTTTGGTGACAAATGCAGCCACAGAGGAGCGAGTTGCACGACTGAAAACAGATCTGCATGCTGTAATGTCACGTTTAGTAGTGAAGAAAACAACGATAAATGAATACAGGGCTGAATAAACGGTGTTCTTCAAGATCCTGAGATGTGTTTGCTCGGTTCTTTTTTTCCACCCATTTTCTCCACCACGCACTCGTAGAAAACAACCTGTCTGGAATCTATCTGACGTAGACTCGGCACTGGAGAGGAGTGAAGCTGTCATCTTTAAACGCTTTACAGACACAGGATATGTGCTGTTCCTTTGTTCTCTCTAAGAGGGTTTTTCCTCTCGCTTGTCACCCCGGGCCTGCTCTTTTCAGATTAACATCTGCATATTCACAAAGTGGCTTAATGTCTCAGATCTAAATATGTAAGCAATAAACCACTCTACGTCACACTGTTATTGGAAGTTAAGGCATGAAAAGTGTTTCACTCCTCTTACACCACAGAGATCTGACAATGATTACAATTTTTATTAATTAAAGAATGAAAAAAATCATACTTTTTTATCCATTTATAGTCACAATTAATGCTGTGGAACATCTATTAAAAACAAGTTAGCAGCTATAAACAGTCATTCACTCACCAGCCTGTCTTTTTTCTTTCTTGAAGTTAATAAGACAAAAAAAAAAACCCACTTCCTTACAGAAGACTTCACCGTATCAACGATTACACGCGCTATTTAATCCGTTTATGCGGAGCGTCCACCGTACAAGTCCCTGTGAATGAACTGTTACTATAGAAACAATAACTTAGTGTCTCAGATGTAGCACTCTCGAATCTGACTGGTCAGAAGGTGTTGATTAATTTTCTATAACAGCAGCTCTTACAGTAGTGCAGGTTTATATTGATGCGTACGTTATCGTTTCTATAGTAACAGCTCAGTCACAGGGACGTGTACGGCGGACGCTCCGCGTAAACAGATTAAAAAAAAAAATCAACATTTACAGAAGGAGTCTCCAGTGTCAGAGGTAAAGCTGTGACTTTAAGTCTTCTGACATCTTCAGGACATTACGTGTCTTTGTGGTTTCTCAGTAACATAACAAGCTGCATTTTTTTTGTCTTATCTTCAAGAGAGAGAGAAAAAAAGAGGGAACGACTGTTTATAGCTGAAGGAAGGATAGGAAGTAACTTGTTTGTGGGTGTTCCATAACATCAAAGTTAGCTATAAACGGAGAAAACGTATGCTGTGTTGTTCTTTAATTAATTAAAAAGTGTAACCGTCGGCAAATTGCTGTGGTATAAGAGGAAAAAAGAGGAAAATTACAACTTTGCTTCATTTCACCACTGCATTGTTGATTATTTTACTATAACAGCATGACACGGAGTGTGTTATTCCTCACATATGAAGCTAGTTTTGCATCACAGAGTATCTCTTACGGGTGAATAGTTCGCCCTGGACCTGACTTGTGGTCGTTATGAAAAAGCTCTCTTACTGTAGCTCTGCTCCAAGTTCCTCTTTTCGTATCCCAGGTGGCGCATCACCTCGCTGCAGTAAGCCTCCACCTGGCCCACCTGCTCCACGCTCAGCCTCTCTCTCCAGGCGAAGATGGCTTCCTTGGCGTCCCTCGCAGAGATGAGGAAGGGCCGGTCTGAGGAGTATCCCTGTCCTCGCGTCATGTTCATCACAAACTGCTCCAGCTCTGGAGATGAGCTCAGGCTGGCGAAGCGGTAGAGTCGGTGCAGCTCGCTGGTCGGATGCAGCACCAGGTCCTCGTAGCGGATCTGCAGGTAGTTGCGCTTGAGCCATGGAGGTGCACTGTTCACCAGGAGCATGTCACTGAGCCAGTTGTCGCAGATGAGCTCCATGGCACCGGCCACGTAGCTCTCAGCACGGTTCACCCTGTTCCCAGGCGACAGCAGCCGCTTGTACTTGTCACTCTGCTTCTTGCTCCGCAGAATCTGGATGCTTTCACGCACTAGCGCCAGCTTGGACTTGAGCCTGGAGTTGTGCACGGCACGGGGATCCCTGAACAGCTGGATGATCTGTAAATTGAGTGTAGGGTCTCGCATCAGAGGCACCAGCACTCCCAGATCTAACACTCTGACATCCTTAATAACCACCACGGGATATTTTTTGCACTCCCTCTCCAGCTCTCGGATGTCTCTGGGCGCGCACTTGGCGCACACGTCTCCTTGGACGAGTCCCACTTGGTGCTTTTTGTACGCTGCACACAGAGGCTGGGAGCAGATCACTTTGTTAGTCTTCCAGCCGAAGATAAACGAGGTGCTGATGTTGGCCGAGCCCGCGTACAGCCTGAGCACGGAGAAGTCGCAGCGGAACAGCGAGTTCATCATGTCCCGCACTGCGCCCTGCAGACTCCCCGCGTCGCCCGGATACAGCGCCTGCCACATGTTCCACATCGGCTCGTACAGGTAGAACACGTCCGGGTGCTGGTTAAACAGCTCCCCTAGGAAGGACGAGCCTGTTCTCCATGTGGCGTGGAGATAGATGTGCGTTTTGGTGCGGTTCCTGGTTCCTGCGCTCTCCTCCGCGGGCTCGGTCGCGTTCCACAGCGCCATGGTGTTCTCCAGATCCGGACACCGCTGCTGCTGCTGCCGCTGCTCCCGAGCTCCATGTCGCACCTGAGCCGACTTGCTGTGGTAGTCCAACACGTACGGGATGAGGAGCAAGACCACGGAATAGCCGAGGATTAGGAGGATATACTTCTTGTGCAGCCGCCGCTTCATTTCCTCGGCGAGCCTCGGCTGGGTGTCTCCTCTCCTCTCCACTCCTCTCCTCTGGCTTCAGCGCCTCTACACCAACATCAGCTGCCCCAAGCAGGAGCGACCTGGGGCGTGGAAATGTGTTCAAGAACACGCCCACAACTAACAAAACGTCACTTCATCCAAACCACGCCCCCTTCAGGTGGAAAAACACTGGTGTAACAGTCACAATGGTGTTTTTTTTGTCCCTAAATGAGTGCTCTACTGTGTACAAACTTTTCTTTGCAACATAATATTTATAAGAAATAAACAGCATTTATTTAAACCACTATAGCTTTTTCAATAAAAAAAAAAAATGAAGACATTTACTTATAAAGTAAATAAAGTCTTAGGGCTACTTTACTATTGATAAAGGACACTTTTTTCCATCATTTCAATATCCTATAATCTAACAGGACACTTTTATAGAAAACCTAAAAGCTTTATTACACTATATTATATTGTAATATATAACAATTATAATATTATAAAGTGGGACACAATTTCTTTAGGACAGATGATGATAATATAATTAACACATTATTTGGCATGTAATTTGCACGAATATTTCACAATCCTTTGTGTGTGTGTGTGTGTGTGTAGCACAGGTGTGAACTTTATTACTTTTGAAAACTGGAAATATATCATTTAAAAAACCTCTAAATGAAGAAGTAAGAAATTTTCTGTGACTTTTTATCTTAGCAGATTTTATTTCCTAGGCTAATGCGTCAAAGTCAAAACTTGTACTGATAGAAATAAAATGATTTAATCCACGTGACATCATCTAAGTGGGCGTGGTCAGCATTAAAAAACAAAGTTGATCCCAAAAATCTTGAGGCAATAAAAATCACACGTAGTTTGGCTAGTTTTTTTTTTTTTAAAGGTTATAACTAATATATAAAACTAATATATTCCACATATTTATGATGCATATATACAAAAAGATGTACTACTGTAACAAAATTAAGCATAAAATTTATTCAAATCATGTTTATTATTTAATCATTATCATGAAACGAAGTAATTAATGTGTAATCGAGTAATTGAGGATGTCTAAAGGTCTAAACTAATGAAAATACGTGTCCAAAATTACCAAACGTCATTAAACGTGTCATTCGGTCAGTCTTGACATAAAGGTAATCCATGCTTCTTTAAAAAAAAATGATATAAACATTTTAACTTCACATGTAGATAGTCAACACCTTGAGGATTTCAGACATATATCATGTGTTGTACATGGTTTTATTAATGGCAAGAAAGTTAAGACAATTTTCAAAATGTATAACCTGTCCAAGTATTCACTCTATTTATTACAGCTGTACTCACACAGTAATATAATTTATGCTCTTGGAATGTTATTAGTATATTTTATATTGCTTGCAGATGAAAAACGTTGCTACTAGGATACACAACACCAATTTTAATCTGCATTTATAATTAAGGCTGTAGAACTCAAAAGGTTTTCTGTATTGACTTGGTTGGATTTATTGGCATTTGTACTTGGTCTTGGGCGTCGGTCTCAACCAAGACAAGTTTGTAAAAATAATGTTTGTGTTGCCTTTCCTGACAAGACGTAATTCTTGCTCTAGAAAAAAGCCTAATCATTGGTGCAGTGCACAGATGAATCCGATTAGTTGAAGTTAAGTTAAAGCTTGGCTTTGAAAATGATATGATGGTTTTTGGTCTTGATCTTGACTCTTTTTTTGCTTTCATTTGGACTTGACTCGGTCTTGACCCAAGTCTCGGCTAGTCCTGGTCTCAGATTTGGCGATTGCGGTCTTGATTACAGCTCTATCTTTTTCATTTCCATTTACTCTCTTTCTCTGCCGTCAATCACAGCGACACTAGGCAATCGTGGGTGTCTGTGAGTTCGTGTATGCGGAAGAGGGTGGATAGCGTTTTCCTCCGAGTGTGTTTCAGAAGTTCAGAAGTTCAGTGTGTTTGAGAAGACCCGGTTTGCTTGCTTCAGGGGTCTTGGAGGAATCATGTGTTAACCTTCACCTTACCTGATTGGTAGCTGTCGAATGATAGAGGACAGTTGGCTGGTGGATGGGAATTGGCAGGTTATTTAAAAAAAGGGGGAGAAAAAGCTACATTATACCATTTTTACGTGTATTGTTTAAAACTAAACCCTCCCAAACCACAGGGGGCGACAATGAGCTGTCAGTAACTCCGCCTTTCCTCTAGAGGGCAATAATGAGCTGTCAATAAAACCGCCTTTCCTCTAGAGGGCGATAATGAGCTGTCAGTAACTCCGCCTTTCCTCCAGAGGGCGATAATGAGCTGTGAGCAGCTTCGGTTTTCACCACAGAAGCAGCACCATAACAACCGAAGCGCCAAGACGAGAACAGGGAAGCGATCGAGACATTTCTGTGTCTGAATTTAGATTTATAATCAAAGTGGACGACGTAAAAAGAGCATTATTTGGCATTTCAGGCGCCTTAAATGTGGCGCAGTGTTGAATTTAAGAGTTTAGGAGCTTGTGCTAGCTTAATAAAAGCTAAAATGTGGGTAACGGTTAACGGTGGCTAGCTGGATTCACTAGCATGTCTACTCTGAATGCTAGCAGCTTAGCAGATCAAATAGATGTGTGTATCAGGGAGAGGTGAAGTATTATAGCTTTCATATTAACACACACACACACACACAAACACACACACACACACAGAGCTAGAGAGCTCAGGATGGCACACTGGACTAAATTTGAGAAGGATCTGGAGCAGGAGGTGAAGAAGCTCATCATGCACCTGAGTGGGATAGAGGATGAAGAGGACCAGAACTTCCAGATGGCTCTCAAATTCGCCTGGTCCAATTTCAAGTGAGGATTCAGAGCAAATAAAAAGACTCTCTGCATGTCAGAAGTGTATTTAAACATTTTTACAGTACAGGATTTTACTTAAATATTGGCTATACAGTCGAGTGCAAAAGTTTGTACACCCCCCGTAAACGCTCATTGGTGGAGAAATGAAAATGCAATGTCCAGTCACCTTTAATAAGTTTTACTTCTTTAATTGTAGACCTGGAAAAAAAATTCTTACAGTGTAATAAAACTATTTAGGAATAAAGTTTAGATTTTTCCCCCCACTCCTAATGTGATCGTGAAGGAAGAAGAGAGCAAACTGTTGGCTGAAGTTTTCTTTCTTATGGTTCGCAGGTTTCACCGCTTCCTGGACGCGAGCAGTCACAAAGTGCAGCGCTCAATAAAAGGGTGAGAATTTCAGCACATTGTCAACACCGTATATCACCACAGTTTCTATATATCTATAGAAACAGCCTGAAAAATTATTATTGCTGTTTTGATTAAATATTTTTTTTACTTTGCATCTACAGAAACGATTAAAAAGAGATGGAGAGGGGGGAAAAAAAACCATACGATTGAACATCCAATCAGTGGACTCGTTTTGATTAGTAACAGTGTTATAATGACTTAAAGCAGAATGATGTAAGCTGACGTAGAGATAATAGAATAGTGAAAGATGTGCTGTTATAGATGATAAACCATCGCTTACGTTATTAGCAGCTATTTACGTTATTAGCTACATATAAACATGTAAGGAAATACATTGAGAGGAAAGAAAAAAAGACAAATAACCACGCAAAAGTACGTTAAGAGTAAAGAAAGAAAGGGAAAGAAAGTAAGAAAGAAAGAAATAGTCAAGTAAACACACAACATACATTAAGAGAAAAGAAAGAAAGAAAGAAAGAAAGAAAAAGGCAAGTGAGTACATTAAGAAAAAAGAAATAAATTTTTTGTCTCCACGTTTGATAGTAATTTGCTAGTGTTATCATTATTAATATTTTTATTTGTATAAACATTTCTGTAGAATTAAAATTACTAAAAAGTGAAGCAGAACAGATAACGTATCAGAAACGAGTGCGTTAATATAAACCTGCGATATTTACCAGCTGCACTACAGTCAGAGCTGCTGTTATAGAGAATTCATCACCTTCTGACCAATCAGAGCCCAGGATTCAGCAGCGCTGCGCTGTGGATCATAATACCGTTAGCGTTATCGGTAGTCGATATGAGATGCAGCCCCGGCGAGTGAGTTCGATGAGTTGTGTTTGCTCATTTCAGGATTTACGAAAAGCTGATGGTGCACTCTGACGTGTGTAAAGCGGAGAGCTGGATGAGACTGACCAGCGAGTTCCTGCGCTCTCCTCTCCCTCACACTGAGGGCTTCATGGTGAGATCCCGTGAACCCGCAGCAGCAGGACTGAATCCGTACAGCGCCGTGTGTTTCTGCGCTAACGTTTCACCCTTTCTTTCCGTTTCCTCCAGACCGATGTCCATCACAGTATTTTGTCCTTGTTGCTGCTTTTATCTGATTCTCCGTCCAACACGAGCTACAGCGAGCGACCCCGGCTGAAAGAAGCGGGTGAGTGCCGAGTGCCTCGTGTCTCGTGCCTCGTGTCTCGTGCCTCGTGCCTCGCTGTTAATGAGACAAATATTAACGATATTTCTCTCTGCAGACAAAGAGGACAAGTTCGACTGGGCGAAGTATCTAATGGAAGGAGAAGATATCGACACAGGGCCGTTTCCAGACACTCCGGTGAGGACCACACAGTCCTGGGTTCTGATTGGTCAGGAGGTGTTGATTAATTCTCTATAACAGCAGGTCTGACGGTAGCGCAGGTTTATATTAACGCGCTCGTTCTGATACGTTAGCGTTCCTATAGTAACAGGTATGTATGGTGGACGCTCCGTATAAACGGATTAAACGGCACGTGTTCGTTTTCTGTAAGGAGACTTTTTTTTAAAAAATATTTATGGAAGGAGTCTCCAGTTTCAGAGCTAAAGATGTAACTTTGTTTAACTGACATCTTCAGGATATACGTTTTTCTCAGTAACATGACGAGCTGTTTTTTTTTGTTTTTTTTTTGTCTTATTAACTTAAAGAGAGAGAAAAAAAAGAGAGGCTGGTGAAAGAATGACTGTTTATAGATTCTGTAACGTAAGCGAGAACTCGTCTCTTGGAACATTAAATGTAACTATAAATGGATAAAAAAAAAGTATGACAGTCTTTAAGAAATAAAAACTGTAATTGTTCGCACATTGCTGTTGTATAAGAGGAATAAAACACTTCAGGGCACGCTGTTACGGGAAAAACGATCAACTTTGCCGTTGGTAACGGCAACGCCGCTTCATCACAATTTCCTGTCGTTGATTATTTTCCTGTAAGAGCACCACACAGAGTGTTTTATTCCTTACATAAATGCTGGGTATACAGTAGAGTACAAGTTATTAGAAAATATTTCTGACATATACAAAAGAAACGCTACATTCGTTGTTATTATTATTATTATTATTATTATTGTTATTAATACTAGTGCTAATGTTAGGGGTCCAAGCACCGACAGATAATGTGGCGCGTAACGCCGCTGTTATTGTTGTGATACTTAAAGAAAGCGAACACATGAAATTAAATATCTTTGTGCTCCTCATTTTTGTTCTAAAGGGAATACAGACTTTTGAAATCAACTGGTTTTGTTCTGACAACAAGAAGAAATCAGATTTTTGGCAACAATCCCATCAACATGTTTACCTGTCCTTATGAAATGTGATCCTGGGGAAAAAAAAAAAAAGTAATATCGGGTCTTGACAAGACAATCACTGAGTAACCAAACTGTAAATAATTAAATACATGTATATACCGGAATTAGGTGCTAATTGTATTATGAGTGTGTAGTTTAATCTGTTACTATTGTGTTTAATTTATTGCTATTGATGAAATGTTATGTTACAAGTTAAATAAATGTAAACCGTCGCCACTGGATTTAGTAAAGCGTGCTGTGTATGTGAACTTAACTCGGGAGTATGTGTGTTTGTTGTTCAGGAGTGGTCTGAAGAAGAGAGTGAGGAGGAAGAGAGTCAGCAGCCCATCAGCAGAGAGGATTCTGGGATACAGGTGGACAGAACGCCACAGGAAGATCAGGAGCAGAACGATAAGATGGTGCAG
Source organism: Pangasius sanitwongsei (assembly GCA_037576675.1). Lineage (NCBI taxonomy): Eukaryota > Metazoa > Chordata > Actinopteri > Siluriformes > Pangasiidae > Pangasius > Pangasius sanitwongsei. The sequence goes on along the minus strand of CM075004.1, from coordinate 1,628,190 downwards.
GTCACCTGGACAGGTAAGAGGACTCGTTTAGCTGGTGAAGCAGTGAGACAGCGTGGACCGGGTCAGTTCACCGACCGTGTTTATTACAGTGGGGGAACCGGATGCCAGGGCTTGGCTGGAGATGCACGTGGTGACTCCATACTGGGTTCCTCACTCGTCACGCTTTCCACACAGCCTCCATCTGCACTCCAACCTGCTTAACGTCTGGTGAGAAGAAACCTTCCTGTACAGCCATCTACCATCTCTCCTGCTTCAATCCATCCAATTGACTCCATTTAATCCTGTAATTCTATCCTTATGACTGCATGCAGCTGAATGATTTCAGGATTTGTATCACTTTAAATTAAAAAAACAAAAAAAAAACCCCAGCACATTTGTGTTACACAAAGCGACAGGTTACACATCATTTGTACCGATTTGTAAAGATTTATTCCTCTTATAGTGTGTTTTATTCCTCTTATACCTCAGCAGTTTGCCGGTCATTACGATATTTTATTAATTAAAGAAAATTAAAGAAAAACACATTGTACTTTTATCCATTTAGGGTTATGTTAAATGTTTTGGGAATTCCACGTAAGCAAGTTTTCCTGTTTTCACTTACGCTATAGCAGCTATAAACAGAATAAAAGGACAGCACATGTACTCCTGAACCGTTATGATCTGAATTATGTTTATAGAGTTGTAGCCTGGCTTCCTAGCGGCTGAATGGCCTGTCGTTTAGCTAGTGATGCTAACATACTAATTATCAGAGCTTGGAAAACTCAATTTAAAAAACAAAACAAAACAAAAAAAACAGCGATTGCGCTCTTGAACATCCTCATGAATCATTATGAGCCAGATTTTGTGTGTTTGTAGAGTTATAACTCAAGCACTTGAATGTCTGATTGCGCTTGAGAGTGCTGTCATGACGGTCCTTGCTAATGGCAAAAAAACAGGTTCTGGGGGCGGAGCTTTGTGTACATGGGCGGGAATAAGGGGAACGGGCTTAAGGAGTAAAATAAAATAATTCGAATCGTATTCAGCTCCACCTGTTTAACCTTTGGAGATGTAATCTTGCCAAATTTTGACCAAACTTACCTAATGCCCCTTTAACTAGTCCAAAAAAAAGAAACATCCATACACGTGAAGTGCGTGTGAACGAGCCGTTACTGTAGAAACGATAACGTATTAAACGAGCACGTTGATATAAACCTGCAGCTGCACTGTGGTATAATGAATATTAATGAACGTCAGGCTCTGATTTCTGGATGATAATTCATAAATCAGTGACGAATCGGTTACAGCTTGATGGTTAGTGCAGTGAGTTTCTGTAATGTTTGTGTGCAGGGATCAGCATCTCTACAACACAGACCCGCTCTATCTGCCTGAGGAGAAAGCTTTCGTCACTGAAACCCAAGTGATTCGAGAGACTCTGTGGTAATGCTGGATGATAATAGCTCCAGTTTAGCTACCCTGGCATTCTTAATTAATATATTAGAGCTTATATTAAACACTTAACTCAATTCAATTCACTGTTTGTTTGTTTTTTTTTTTTGGTCAGGCTTTTATCAGGGGTGAAGAGGCTTTTCATATTTCAGCACCATGATGGCAAAGTCAGCGTGAGGAACGATGTAGTAGTCACACACTTAACCAACGTGAGCAACGGTTGTTGTTTTTTTTTTCTTTTCCGTTTCTTTCTCTTCTTCCGAAAGGTTTGGGAATGTGTGCAATATTAAAGTACAGAAACTGGCAACGTTTTAGAAAAAAATAGTATAGATATTTTAAGTTTAATACCTAAGATGTTTAGAGAACTTAAGATATTTTAAGAATATAATCTTAAATCTATCGTCTTTAGACTTTTTGATATTCTTAGTGCAATAAAAAAAAAATAAATAAATTAAAAAAAAATAAAATTTGAACATTTATAGTCTGTTAAAAAGTTGTAAACTGATCTGGATTTTTTATTTATTTATTTATTTATTTATTTATTTATTTATTTATTTTTGCAAGGAATAGACAAGAACCCCAAGTCAAATCCATATAATAAACGTTAAACTTTATTTATATAGCATTGTTCATACATCAAAATGCAGCTCAAAGTCATTTTCAAAAATAAATAAATACATAAAATGCAATAAATAAATAAATATATAAAATAGTACAAATTTAAAAAGGAAAGAGCAAAGAAAATAAAAAAGTAATAGAAGTCCTAACGGTATGTATTTCTAAAAAAAAAAAAAAAAGAATACATGTAAAATAATTAACCATAATATAAGATAACGTAAATTAAAAATTAAATAAAATAAGGCGTGGGTTAAGGAACGGATTCGTAGCTCAAGGGAAAAAAAAAATTGAGTTAAATATTTAATCCAAATTTGGAAAAAAAAAAAAAAAAAAGTGAATAGCTAATTGTTTATAAAATATTAAACGATACAACAAATATAAAAATAGAGAAATGTTGGGGTTTCTTTGGAGCATAAACACTAAAAGCAGCCTTATCACTTCCTGTACACCAAAAGTGGGCAGATTATTAGGTACACCTACTTGGAGATTATGACTTTGTTTAAAGACTATTTTATCAGATGTGCATGCTGTAGAGGTGTTTAGTTAATGACCGTAGCACATCTGTAGCTCTGTAAAATGTATTGGCCCCCCCCCCCCCCCCCCCCACCCTGTGGAGCACCGCTGAACAGATATTATAATTATATATATTTAGAATAATAATTTATGTTATCTTTTTAATGGTTGTAAATTGCAGAACTGCTTGCGCTCGATTCTGGAGCATGTCGCAGCGTACGGCCAGGCGGTGTTCCGTCTCCAGAGGTTCATCGATGAGGTGACTGGTCACAGCATGGAGCCGTGTCCTCCCGGCCTCAACTCTTCCTCCTCTTCATCCTCCAAGAAGAGCTCGGAGCCTCCGTTCAGGACCTACCAGGCGTTTGTGTGGGCGCTGTACAAGTACTTCAGCAGCTTTAAGGAGGAGCTCTCTGCTATCGAGAGAGATATCATCAGCAAAGGTGAGTCATGCTGAGTTTAAAACGTATGTCAGGGTTTACATTTTTTTCGCCATTGTAATATGATGTAGCATAATAACGAGAAATAGTACAAATATAGATGAATGAGAAGATGGAGAGCGTTGAAACAAATATGTGTTAGTATTTTGCTGCGTGAATAGTCCTAGTTGTATTTATCACATTAATCACTGGTTTAATTTTACAAAATGGCTTCCACGCTCATTATTCAGCAGCGCATAGAATAGCACTTGATCCAGCACATCCTGTCATTTTGCATTTTATTTTTTATAACACACTCAGTTACTCGTACACAAAACTTAATGACCCCACGAGAGAACAAAACGAGGTCAGTAAATCATCATTTGTGTGTGCATGGGACGTGGGCTATTTTATCTTTTTTTTTCTTTTTTTTTTCTTTTTTTTGCTTGTTTGTTGTAATTGTAAAGCAAGCGAGAAAGGCACAATATAAATTAAACACTATTATTATTATTATTATTTAGTTCACTATTTTGTATCAAATCAGTAAAATAATGGTAATGCTTTTGTTCATTCGATGCGCTCTCCTGTAAGGAAAATGTGCCCATGCTTTGAAGGATAAGCTGACCAAGCACTCATCTGCTGCACTTACAGCTCACTTTTTAGTTCATTCTTAATTTTATCCATAAAAATCCTCTGGATGAAAAATATCTCAGTTTAAGATGCATCTCTTCTGTGTTTATCCTCAGTGTGAAAAAGTCTTTTTGTGGACTTTAAAGGAATATTATTAATGAATAGTGTCATATTTGCGTATGTATTTAATATCGGCCTCAAATGGCATTCCATAGTGTTTTTTTTAGCGTGTTTACAGCCAAAACATAAATTTCGGCATGACCTATTGCAGTTACATCAAACTGGCAGATGGTGGCGTTGCTCCTGCCTTAAGCTGATATTATACAAGGGGGAAAAAAAAGCTTAAGTTAAAGTTCAGAATCGTGCTTAACTGAGACACGCGTCTGTTTTACGCAAACTGACTCTGATCACGGCCCAAATGCTGGGGTTTGTTTGTTTGTTTGTTTGTTTGTTTGTTTGAATCAAGGATTCAGCTTTTGCATGCAAAACTGTTTGCATTTTTCGGTGTGTAGATGAGACTGTGACTTTGTCGGCTGTGTTGGAGCGCCTCAGCCCTCACCTGGCGCAGATCACCGTGCTGCACAGGGTTTTCTGCACCGGCGTGGCTGAGGTCCCTTCCGGCACGCCCAACGTGGTACGAGCCTCGCACCTCCTCAACACCCTGTACAAAGCCATCATCGAGTACGACAGTGTCGGCGAAGCTTCAGTACAGGCAGTAAGTCTGCATGGGGATGATTTAATCTGCTTTTTCAACCCGATAAGAAGTTGCAGATAAAACGTATATAAGATGCGATGCTCAGTTTCTTTCTGTGTGACCAGGTGGCGCTGCTCTTCTCTCTCTGGGTTGAAACGGTCAGGCCCTACCTCGAGATAGTGGACGAGTGGATTGTTCACGGTCACTTGTTCGACCCCGCTAAAGAGTTTATAATCCAGAGGTAATAAATGCAGATGTCTGCATCAGGATACATTTGTCAGAATAAATTGAACAATATTTATGTATTCAAACGCAAATCCACATCTAAATGTTTATTTATGATTTAATCATTTAATGTACAGGTAAGAAGAGTGAAATACATATTTAACTAGACTCATGCAGCGAGGTATTCCTTTAACTGTTATAAAATTTCCAATTATTTAATTTTTTTACATTTTGCACAATAATATTTTAGCTACTTACTGGAGCACTAGAGATTTTTCTTCACTTTCAACTCATAGATTTGGATTTGAACCCATTCAATTTAAGGGACTAGTTAAGAACTTTATAATAAATATAATAACTTTAATAAGGGTTGGTTTAAACCGATGTAAACAAGACAAAAACAAAAATCACAGACCTTTTGATTCCTCAGTTAAAACTTACATTTACGGCTTTGCCTGTTACAAAGCGCTGACACTGGAGACTCCTTCCATAAATGTTAAACAAACGTCTACATACATTATGAGAACTTCATCATATCAACGTTTACACAAGTTTCTTTGTTATATAACACCATATTTGTTTTATGTGTTGATGTGGAGTGTACATCTCCTTCACAAGTCCCTGTGAATGAGTTGTTACTGTTCTGTATTTTAAAAAAATCGACACAGTTTTAAACTACTGGCAATAAAAACAGATTTACTTAAACTCTACGGCAGCTTGAATTTACAGTCTCATTAATATTCAAATCTGTTCAATCATTAAACTTTTATTCTACACGTTAAATGTGATATTTACACACTCCAAACTATAGTGTCTTAAGTCACCACTTTAGGGAAAAGTGTTTGTTTATCTTTTGTGTAACAATCGATAACATAGACACTCGTATTTTGGCATAAAAGTCTCAACAGAGTGACAAAAGTGGTATTAGAGCTGAATATTTCTTTAGGACACAAGCGGTAAATATCAAACATGAAGTGACCTCGTATAACCCCGCTTTGCCCACGTGTGCGTCAGGAACAAGGACGTACCGGTGAACCACAGGGATTTCTGGTACGCCACCTACACCCTGTACAGCGTGTCCGAGGCCGTGGACAGCGAGGAGAGGCTGAGCGACACGGCCAGCGGCAGCTCGGGAGGAGATCAGAGCTCCAGCAGCAGGCAGCACACCATGGTGTCCTTCCTCAAACCCGTCCTCAAGCAGATCATCATGGCGGGGAAATCCATGCAGCTGCTCAAGAACCTGGACTGTAAAGACGCCGAGCAGGCTGACGGTTCCTCCAGAGGTGAGAAAGCCATGATTTAAAACACACACACACACACACACACACACACAGATCAGTTATGTTAGCTTCTTACTGCTGAGCTGTTACCTACATCACCATCGGTGAATCGTGATTTTTTTTTTTTCTCCTTTTATCAGTTATTTTTGTTTTATAGTCAGTTTGCGGTGGGCGGTGTTGTAGATGATAGCATGTAACCCCGTGTTTTAATCAGAATAAGCAATTACAAACCAAAACGGCTTCTTTCTTGCTCACTCAGCCTTTTTTTAAGTGAAGACGCACGAATGATCCAAACTGCTCCTAGCTAATATTCTTAACATTTTATACACATTATTTTCAGCGCAATATTTAGCAGTCTCTAGACTACAGCTAGTTAATCGCGACCTCCAGCAGTCACCCTACACGTTTACTCTGGTGTGTTTTAGTCACAGTTGAGGTAGGTATGTAAGGATGAGCGTTTTTACCGTGACGTTGATGCGACGTTATCAGTGTCAAGGTGTCTAATGTAAGCGACGTGTGCTAATCAGAGCAGTGTTACAAATATGTACACCAAAACGGCCGTGTTTATGACTGTTTATGACTTTGTGTAGCACTTTTAACTATCAAAATTGCCATAAAGCAGCTTTATAGAAACCCGGATAGAGACATGATCGAGAAAGAACCCTTGAGAGGAACAGACTCAAAAGTTAACACGTCCTCTTCTGGGTCACACCGGAGAGCGCGATTATAAATCTTTACAGTGTACAGGTGTGGAAGAGTAAAGCCAGACAGGAGTGAGTGTGTTTACAGGATTTAACTGATTATACAATACTGACTTATATAATACACTCATTTGACATGTTTTTCTCTCTCTTTCAATCTCAGATGCAGAGAGGAAAAGTCTGTACACACTCTTCCTGGAGTCAGTGCAGACACGTCTCCGCCGCGGAGAAGATTCCCCCACGGATACGGTAACCGAGCAACAAGCCACCAAGAGGAGCCTTATTAAGATGCAGTCCATCGTGGCGCGTCACCTGGAGCTGGATGACATCCACGACCCGCTGTTGGCCATCAACTTCGCCAGGTGATCGTCTCATCTCATCAGTACAAAGTATTGATTAAAAAAATAATAAATCGAAGCCGTATTTCACTGAAATCTGTTCGTTCATAAAGCTGATATACTAAATGTAATTTAATAAAAGCCAGTAATTGTAATTATTTGGAATAATCCACAGTGCAGTGATTCCAAAAAGCATAAAAATGGAAAATTTTTACATTTTTCCTATTTTAGATTTTAGACATCCTTTTTTTTCTTTGCCTCCTTTTGAAGTAAGGAATAAAACAATCTGTGTGTTGTGCTGTTAAAGAAAAATAATCAACGACGGGGTGGTGTGATGAAGCAGGGTTGCTGTTTCCACCCCGAAGATGATTCTTTTCCAATAACAGCGCGTCCTGAATCCTCTTGTAATGCAGCAATTTGCCAACGCTGGCAATTAAACATCGCCACGTCATACTTTTTATCTGGTTATAGCTACATTTAATGTCGTGGAATGTCCACAGAACAAGTTAGTTCCTGTTATAACTTACATTATAGCTGTTATAAGCACTCGTTCCCTCATCAGCCTCTCTCTTGAAGTTAATAATAATAAAAATTAAAAAAAAACACAAAACGTGAACTCTTCTGTCCTGAAAATTAATCAACATCTTCCGACCAATCAGAGTCGAGAATTCAGCAGCACTGTGGTGTAATGAAGACTAAAGCATTACGTTTGGCTTCTTCTCACAGGTTGTATTTGGAGCAGAAAGACTTCCACGAGAAGTTCTCCGGCGCCGACGTGATCGTGGATCGGTCGTCCGAGTCGGTGACGTGTCAGACGTTCGAGCTGACTCTGCGCTCCTGCCTGTATCCACACATCGAGAGGAGATACATCGAGTGCTGCGGGAATCTCATGAGAACCCTAAAAAAGGACTACAGGTGAGATTTAGTCCATTTAGCAGCTGCTGCGAAGTACAGGAAGTTAAGGAAGCAGAAAACCTCGAAAAGATCTCGAGGGCGGGCCCTATCATCAACTGTTTATTGATTGGTTGAAGCTAAGTCATCACATGTGCAACAACATAAACACAAACATACACCAGATAAAAGGAAAAAAAAGTTTTTTGTTTCAAACCAGGGACCCAGCTGAGCTGAGTTCGTTCAGTTAATTTATTCTCTTCCTCTCTCAGGCTGCTGGGATACCTCCAGGCCATGAGAAACTATTTCCTGTTGGAGGCGGGCGACACCATGTATGACTTCTACACCGCCATCTTTGACAAGGTTCTGGAGAAGGAGAGCTGGCAGCAGCTGGCGTTCCTCAACGTGCAGCTGCAGGAGGCTGTGGGACAGCGCCACCCGGTGGACAGCAGCCGGTAATGCACCAGCGTTAACAAACGGCTTTGGTTAACGTCTTCGTTTCGTGTCTCACCTCCGTGTTTTTCGCAGACTGTCAATCTTTCTGGAGGCGATTGATCCCGCAAAGAAAAAACAGCCAATCAATAACCTCGATGGTCTCACGCTGAGTTATAAGGTAACCTAACAAACACTTTTCAGAATGTTAACCACTAATGATAGTTTTTTTTTATAGTATTATATTTCATTTCTCTGTGTATCCTTGCCAGGTTCCGTGGCCTGTAGATATTGTCATTAGTTCAGAGTGTCAGAAAATCTACAATCAGGTCTTCCTGCTGCTTCTACAAATAAAATGGGCCAAATACAGTCTGGACACGCTGAGATTCAGCGGTGAGTGATGATCAAGTGATCTGAGTGTTTTGTATTAATTTTGATGTTGGATGGTCACGTGAAACCCGAGACATCATCAGCATGCATTATTGTTGTGCAGGATGTGACGTAAAAGAGTCAAAATGGCAGAGAGAGAGCCTTTATTTCCAGAGATTTCTTTTCTTTTGTTGTTTACTTTGTAGACTTTAGGCTTCTTCTCTTGTTACTTGTTGCTTTGTGATGCATTCACATTGAGAACTGAAGCAAGCAGCTTCTCTTATATCACAGTAATTTACCAATGATTACCAAAATTTAAGTTACTTCCTGTTCCGCTTACTTAAATTATATAAGCAGCTATAAACAGTCGCACCCTCTCCAGCCTCTGTTTTTCTCTCTCTTGACATTAATAAGACAAAAAAAAAAGGTTTCTGAGAAACTCTTCTGTCCTGAAGATGTCGGAAAACTCAGAGTTACAGCTTTACCTCTGACGATGGAGACTCCTCAACATCTCTTTATAGAAAACATCACCATATCAATGGTCATGTGGAACGTCTGTCCTTGAGAATGAGCTGTTACTATAGAAACGATAACGTATTAGAACGAGCACGAGCCGCGCTGCTAATACCATGATAATGTTTTAAATAAGTCGCTGATCCTCTTTTGTGCTGCTAACATACTGGCTCCTGTTCACCCCTAAGCCATCTGATCATTTCTGGAGCCTTGTGCTTGGTCTCCTCGCAATCGAGCGCTACGTCAGGATCTTGACTCTGAACTCCGTCCTGCTTTATTATGATGGCCACCAAAAGTACCAAACGTGATATTTCTCGTTTGACAGATTTAACGGTAGCTGCGAAACGGCACGAAGCAAGTCCGTCGGAAGAGCACGCAGCCAAGGAGCCGATACACCAGCAGATCCACAGGATGTTTCTCCTCAGGGTCAAGCTAATGCATTTCGTTAACAGTCTTCACAACTACATCATGACCAGAGTGGGTTTTTTCCTTTTGTTCCAGTGGATTTGTGTCCGACTTATCGGTTGATGGATGTCTACCAGGATCACATTTTTCTTCTGTGCATCTATTTTCAGATCTTACACAGCACAGGATTGGAATTTCAGCACCAGGTGCAGGAGGCAAAAGATTTGGACCAGCTTATAAAGATCCATTACAGATATCTGTCCACTATCCACGACCGCTGCCTTCTCAGAGAAAAGGTACCTCACACACTCACACTCGCGTACACCTCGCGTCTCTGCGTCTGTCGGGGTGCTACGTGATTTTTTTTTTAAAGCTCCCCAGATAAAGATGCAGTTTCTCTCCACTGTGTTAAAGCTTCAGTGTCACTTCATAAGAAAACATAACTGTGCTATAACTACAAATTAATTATAGTTAAATGCTACTCCAGATTACTTCCTGATTAAAAACTGTGTGGGCGTGTCAGATCACATGATTGACAGTGGCATCTCCTGGGCGACGTAAGGAACCTGCAGAAGTGCCACCGTCTGTGGTTTAGCCGTAGCATTTACAATTGTGTCTTGTTGCTATGGCGATTTGGGAGACAAAGCAGTCACCTTAGACTAAGCGGCAGTAAGAAAGTATAGAGAGGCTTTAATGCGGTGTTTATATATTTTTAAAATAAATAAAAATTGTTGGTAAATTTCCGTGCTGTAGCGTAAGAGGAATAAAACACCTGGAGACATGCCGTTATTGGAAACGAATCAACTCCTCTTCGACACACCTATAACACTGTTGTGTGTATTGTGTGTTTTCAGGTGAGTTTTGTCAAAGAAGCCATCATGAAGGTCCTTAATCTGGTTCTCATCTTCTCTGACCGCTGGCAGGCTGGCTTCGGAGCGTGGAAGTAAGTTAGAATACATTTGAAAAGAAATCTTTTAAATTTAAATATATTTAAAAAAATGATTGCATAAAAAACATGAAGCTTAAGTGGCCAGCTTCTCTTGTATAACTGATTCTGATTATATACTTTTGGGGGTGTGAGTCGAATTTGGTCACATCTTTCCATTTAAAAACAGATTTTTTTTGTACTTCTGTATTAATTTAAGTTGATTAGATCCTCAAAAAGTTATCACTCGTGACTGATATGCAAATTAGAAGAGGTTTCTAATTAGCATGTTCATGCATATTCATAGCTCCTGGCATTTTTAATGAGGGTGAGGGTATAGAGACGCTCCACGCCCACTTTAATAAAACATACTAACATATTATGATGCGTGGATTATTTAACATTTATTTAAAATGACACTTTCGGACGTCCTGCTCCTTTTTCTGTCTTTCAGGATCGAATCTATCGACAAAATGGAGTCGGATTTTAAGAACTGTCACATGTTCTTGGTGACCATTCTGAACAAAGCCGTGTGCAGAGGATCGTTTCCTCATCGTGAGTCTGCAGCCGAGTTTAAACTGCTTCCTCTTTAATCCGTCACAAACGTGTCGCTGCGGTCTGAGTTTCTCATCTGCAAACCTGCAGCTTTATGCCAAGTGAAGTTTCATGGCTTGAATTTGTGTGCAAGGGTTCAGATTAAATTGTATAGTAACCAGGTGTAGAGAATTCTAATCCACTTCTGTAGTAACCAGGTGTAGAGAATTCTAATCCACTTCTATAG
>CM075004.1:1579445-1607578 GCA_037576675.1 Pangasius sanitwongsei | reverse complement strand
CATTGTGGTGGTGTATAGAGCCAAAAATGTTAGAATTGTGTCAATGTCCCAATATTTATGGACCTGACTGTATATAAGAAAAAAAAGAAAATGAAAAATTATTTTTCTTGAAATAAAAATGTGTTTTTCTATTTATTTTTATAACAAAAAAAAACAAATATACTTTAAATATCTTCAGAATTTACTGTTTTGTCAGAAAAACAAAAAGGGAAATTAATTCACATTTGGTTTTAATTATTTTTGTTAGATTTAGAGGCAACTCTTTTAGAGGCAATTTATTTTTAGTGTGTGTTTTTGTTTTTTTTTTTGTTATTTGGACAAATGATATTTAAACGTGTCGATGTTCCTCCATCAACAGCCCAACTTCAACACCAACTTTGAAGATCGCAACGCGTTTGTGACCGGCATCGCTCGCTACATCGAGCAGGCCACTGTCCACTCCAGCATGGTAAACCTCACCCTGCCTCGCCTCAGTGTCTGCTCTGACTCGCCTCAGTGTCTGCTCTATCTCACTCTGACTCGCCTCAGTGTCTGCTCTGTCTCACTCTGACTCGCCTCAGTGTCTGCTCTGACTCGCCTCTGTATCTGCTCTCTCACTCTGACTCGCCTCAGTGTCTGCTCTGTCTCACCCTGCCTCGCCTCAGTGTCTGCTCTTTCAGTCTGACTCGCCTCAGTGTCTGCTCTGTCTCACTCTGACTCGTCTCAGTGTCTGCTCTGACTTGCCTCTGTATCTGCTCTGTCTCACTCTGACTTGCCTCTGTATCTGCTCTGTCTCACTCTGACTCGCCTCAGTGTCTGCTCTGACTCGCCTGTGTATCTGCTCTGTCTCACTCTGACTCGCCTCTGTATCTGCTCTATCGCACTCTGACTCGCCTCAGTGTCTGCTCTGACTCGCCTCAGTGTCTGCTCTGACTCGCCTCAGTGTCTGCTCTGTCTCACTCTGACTCTGACTTCTTCAGTCACCACTTTTTTTTTATTTGTGAACTATTCTGCAGACTGTTTATATGTATATATGTATTTCCACCTACTTTAACTTAGGGAATATTTTGTGAAGTTATATTCTGTCTAGTTTTCCTCCAGTAACACCACAAAATGTGTAAAAGGGGGTGAATACTTATGCAAAGGCAGTGTATATAGTGAACAGGAAGCCATCACATGGCTGTATTGTTGTGTAGGTTTATGAGGTATAAAAGCATAGGGTAGGGCTGTTGCTAATTAATATTGGCACCCCTGCCAGTTAAACTGCGGTTCACTTGGTCTTTCATGTTGAGTGTTACTCATATGAGATGTCTTTTTATTATTATTTTCTGTTGTGTACAGAACGAGATGTTGGAGGAGGGCCAGGAGTACGCTGTGATGCTCTACACGTGGAGAAGCTGCTCCCGGGCCATCCCTCAGGTAACACACACAGTGCTCACGTCGCTTGTAGTCGCTATTTATTTTGCATTTTCATGTTTTTTTTTTTTGTCAACGTTTTCTTTCAGGTGAAGTGCAACGAGCAGCCCAACAGAGTGGAGATCTACGAGAAGACCGTGGAGGTGCTGGAGCCTGAGGTCACCAAGCTGATGAACTTCATGTACTTCCAGGTAACGACCGCTGATGTCGGGTTGTTGTCATGGCGACAGTGTTCCCTGAAGCAGCATCATCTTGTCCGTAAAAAAAAAAAAAAAAAAAAAGGTGTATCAGTGTGTAATTGCTTCAGATGACCAAAGGATGACACTAATAACCGAACAACGATCGTCTTCTTTCCCAGCGCACTGCAATCGATCGTTTCTGCGGTGAGGTGCGTCGCCTGTGTCACGCCGAGCGCAGGAAGGACTTCGTATCCGAGGCTTACCTGCTCACCCTGGGAAAGTTCATCAACATGTTTGCCGTGCTGGACGAGCTGAAGAACATGAAGTGCAGCGTCAAGAACGACCACTCGGCCTACAAACGGTGCGCGTTACACTCACATCCACTCACAGAAAAAGATTAGGGATTGCCCCGATCCGAGTCATTTAATATTGAGTATTTATGTAATTTTTTTCCCCTTTTTTTCCTGTTTGGAAGTCAGGAGTTATGAGTTACAACATCTAGTTGACGTTTGTTGCTGGTAGCAGTTGCATAAACGTTGCACTAACTTTACCTAGGTGAACTTTGACCTGTGATTTCGCAGTTAACAATCTTGTGAGCCAATAGGAAACAGGAATGAGCTCCTGAGTGGCGCAAAGGAGAAACCGCTCGGCCTGCTGTCGTGTTTGAATCCTGAAGACGCAACATCCATGTAGATAGGTAGCTGTTGTCTGATGGGGCAAATGACCAAACTCTGGAGAAAATCAGGTTTTAAAAAAAAAATGGAGGAGCTGCTTATCATCAGTAGCGTCACGCTGAATATTTGCGTCAGCCATCTCGTTCAGCTCGGATGTTCTTGTTAGCACCGCTGTAGTCCCGGCATTCCACAAACACGTTCCAGCACGTTGACCATGTTAACTTTCACCCAAAAGCTTTTGCTACGATTGCACTATACTCAATGGCTCATGGCTCACGTACGTACGTACGTACGTGTGTGTTCGTGCGAGACTGATAACGTGGAGGACTAATACATCACTTCCTGTCTCCCTAAATAAAAAGTCAGTACCACTAACATAAACTAGATGGCACTGCATACTGTAAGAAATAATATATTCTCTAACACCAGAGACTTCTTCCATAAATGTCAAATAATCATCTCCTTAGAGAAAACTTCACCATATCGACGACTTGTTTATTCGTCGATAAAGTCGAGAAACGATATCGTATTTGAACCGGTGCACTAAATGCAGTTGTGCTGCTGCTGTTATAGAAAATTATTTAATATCTTCTGACCAATCGGAATCATGAATTCAGCAGCGCCATTGTATAAAAATCCTTATGAACGTATTAGGGGAAGTTTGACTGCTTTGCTTTACTTTTTTTTTTTTTTATTATAATATCATGTGTATTGTGCTTTAGTAATAAAGGGGTCCAAGCATTAAAGTCTTCTCTATCTGACAGAGCGGCGCAGTTCCTGAGGAAAATGTCCGAGCCGTCTTCTATTCAGGAGTCTCAGAACTTATCCATGTTCCTGGCCAACCACAACAAGATCACACAGGTACCACAGCTCACTGACCGTCCTCTACGCCGCACCGATGTTCTACTAGCCAGCATGTTTAAGTGTGTGTGTGTGTGTGTGTGTGTGTGTGTGTGTGCGTGCTTCAGTCCCTCCAGCAGCAGTTAGAGGTGATTAATGGTTACGAAGAGCTCCTGGCAGACATCGTGAACCTGTGCGTGGACTACTACGAGAACAAGATGTACCTCACGCCCGACGAGAAGCACATGCTGCTCAAAGTAAGACACCACATTGACAGACAAAGGGTTAATTTATTTATTTTATGTTTATTTTTCGGACCATGGTGATTGTAATGAAGTTCTTCGTCATTCCTTTCAGGTCATGGGCTTCGGGTTGTACCTGATGGATGGAACCAACAGCAACATCTACAAACTGGATGCTAAGAAGAGAATCAACCTCGCCAAAATCGACAAATTTTTCAAGGTGTGTGTGCGGTGCGGAGTGTGTGCGCGGTGTGGTGTACTGAGAAAAGAACAGAAAAGGCGACTGAATATCTTCTATAAATCATAGCAGTGTGGAATTTAAAAAAAAAAAAAAAAAAAAAAAACCCAACCAAAATAATACTGAAAGATTTAGTTTGATGATACGTTTTATTATTTGTTTAAATAAAATTATAATGTGTGCAAAGCATTATTTTACATGCATGCAGTATATAAATAAATATTTACCTGGAAAAAAAAGGGGGGAAATCTGTTTAAAAAAAAAAAAAAAAAAAAGTATGTTTTAGCTTTTAAAATGTTAGACTATCTGCTTACAATTAATTTGTGATTATTTAAAAAAAAAAAAAAAAGAAAACATTCCTAAAAATATATGCAATAATTAATATTAATAGCAAAAACATTTTCAAGAAAACAGCAAAAAAAAATATAGAATAAATAATATAAAAAATAATATTAAAATAAAAAAATAACAGAATAAATAATATAAATAATAAAAAAACGACAAAATTATTTTAAAATATTGTTGAATAATTTATGATATAGATAATAGTATATTGTCATATTGCTCAGCTCTGGATACCTTGACAAGTAAGGAGTTATTATTGATGAAATATTTGTTCATTTATTTATTTATTGCTTTTTTCTATTAAAAGTAAACCAATAAAATATAACTCGTTAAGCTCAGCCATTCCAGCTGACTAGCCTTAGCGAGATTATGAATGTGTGTATATATATATATATATATATGTATGTTCATATCTGCCGGAGTTTGTCGTATTTCATTTTAAACACTAATCGTTTCTTTTCTCTCGTGTGTGAACCGCAGCAGCTGCAGGTCGTGCCCCTGTTCGGGGACATGCAGATCGAGCTGTCGCGTTACATCAAGACCAGCGCTCACTTCGAAGAAAACAAATCCAGGTAAGGCATAAACCATGTCATTACACATAACGCCAAATTATTTCTTTCTTTTTCCCCCCAATATAGTGCAACATTGTTAAAAAAAAAAAAAAGCTTCATCAAGACGTTCAGCTCAGATGTTTGACATTTCGCTCCCTTCCCTGTTGCATGGCTTTCATTTGCATATTGGAACCTGATTGGCTGCGACATCTCACGAGGTGACAACGCTTCTGTTTACGGCGACGTTTTTCACTTAAATGAGTTCAATCTAAAAAAAAAAAAAAAAAAGAGATAAAAAGGTTTTATCATGTAGACGTGGTTTTAAAAAAAAAAACGTAATCATTCCATCCTAAAAGGGCATTTTTTAATATTTCTTAAAAAGCATTTTATTGTATTTATGTTTATATTTAAGGGAAATTTTCAATAAAGGCAAAGCAGTGAGTGTTTCAGTCTGTATTAAGCTGTTGTTTTAATGTGTGTGTGTGTGTGTGTGTGTGTGTCCCAGGTGGTCTTGTACATCTACAGGCAGCAGTCCTCAGTATAATATCTGTGAGCAGATGATTCAGATCCGTGAGGATCACATGCGATTCATCTCCGAATTGGCTCGCTACAGCAACAGAGAGGTGAGTCCCTCGATCCAGGCGGCCATTTTTTTATTTTTTAAACATTTTTTTATTCATTCTCATGATTGATATATCAAGTTTACGGCATTTAGCGGACGCCAATTATCTAGAACGGCTTGTAGACGTGTTACAACTCCTCAGAGACCAAATGGAACAGAAATGAACTGTTAAAGCTCTGAATTGTGATTTCTTCGGCAATTGCGCTCGTGTTACTAGTTTAGCCGTCGAACCCTGGATAATTTCCTTAATTTAAACCACAGCAACATTACGGGAGCGTTCACGTTCCTTCACACCGTATTTGTGTGTTATTTTATTCAGTTTTTTTTTTTTTTTTATGGCCGTCACACATTCTGCTTACATTCACACCGCGATCGCTACAATCACGTTTCGTATGTTTTTTTTTGTTTTTTTTCTACTTAGCATCTTATTTTTATTTACTTATTTACTGTATTGGTACTCCATCCATCCATCTGTACCTATTAGTTCGGTTGCCGGAACAGAGCAAAATTTTATACTTTTGATTTGTTTGCTATTTGGTTTGGTTTGTTTTCACACGGTACATCATTAAAAGAACCCCCAAAAAAAAAAAAAAAATCATAAAAACTGTGACTGTGGTACATGTAAGACTGAAAAACCCACACTTAAAACTCACTCATTCGTTGGTCAGAAATATAACAGTGGAAAAAAGTAAACAAACCTTTTCCCAAGTGCGCGCAGAACGAGCTTCCCAAGGGAAAAATTCCCAAATTTCTTCTTGGGGATCAATGTCTGTCTATCTATCCGTCTGTCTTTCTATCTGTTTATCTAGAAAATCATAAATATCACTCAAACACAAAGAATGTGGAGCAAATAAACAAATGACTACATAATTACAGAAAATAGCCAGTTTTAAACAATATGTGTTTCACATCGACTGTTTATTTTCTTTCTTTCTTTCATTCTTTTTTTTTTTTTTTTTGGTCAGTCCATATCTCCAGAACACATCACATTTCCGCAGGATTTCAGCTCTCATTTGATCATTTTATCAGCTCTACATGTCAAAAAAATGACCCCGGTTTGGTTCGCTTCATGCAGTTGGACTGATTTAGGATTAAATCGCTTTCTTGCTGCAGTCGAACTGCACCTGAGGAGAAATATGAAAACCCACCAGGGTTCGAGTCAAACACTGCATGTGTGAAAGCACCTTTAAAAAAAAGAAGAAGAAGAAAGAAAGCAGGGAGAAAACATCAGCGTCCACGTGCAGGAACGATGCCTGGATATTCAGGATTTACATATTATTTTAATAGTGCATTAAGGTTGCATTTGAATATCTTACTTTCTCACTCAATCCTCTCTGTGTGTGTGTGTGTGTGTGTGTGTGTGTGTGTGTAAAGGTGGTGACAGGATCAGGACGTCAAGACGCCCAGAAGACGGATGCCGAATACAGGAAGTTGTGTGACCTGGCCTTGCAGGGCCTTCAGCTGCTCTCTCAGTGGAGTGCTCAAGTCATGGAAGTGGTGAGTGTGTGTGTGTGTGTGTGTACACGGCGGACACTCTGCTTTATGAACGCATTAAACAATCTTTGATGCGGTGAAGTTTTCTGTAAGGAGACGTTTAGAAAACATTTATGGAAGGAGTCTCCAGTGTCAGCGCTTTGTACCAGTAAAGCTGTAGCTGTAGCTTTAAGTTTTCCGACATCTTCAGGACAGAAGAGTTTACACTCTGCGGTTTCACAGAAACACTTTTTCTGACGATATTACTTCTTTTTGGCAGTATTCGTGGAAGCTGGTGCATCCGACAGACAAATATTCCAATAAGGAATGTCCCGACAACGCGGAGGAGTACGAGCGAGCCACCAGATACAACTACACCAGTGAAGAGAAGTTCGCTCTGGTGGAGGTCGGTGTCTGATTCTGAAAAATATGTGTGTGTGTGTGTGTGTCAGAGTGTAATCCAGATGGAACAGTGGTTTCTGAGTGACTGAGGGTTTGGTTCTGATTGGGTCCAGGTCATTGCCATGATAAAGGGACTGCAGGTGCTGATGGGTCGCATGGAGAGCGTGTTTAACCACGCCATCCGCCACACCATCTACTCCGCCCTGCAGGACTTCGCCCAGGTCACACTGCGCGACCCGCTGCGCCAGGCTATTAAGAAGAAGAAGAATGTCATCCAGAGGTGTGTGTGTGTGTGTATGTGTGTGTGTGTGTTTACACGCTGTATGAAAGTCAGATCTCTACAGAGACTGTATATTTCTCTTTTTAAAGCATAAGTGTTGAAACTTATTGTACACTTAGTCCGAAATCAGTTTACTGGCCATTAACACGTCCACAAATCCTATACATTTTGAACACACAAACAATAATATGAACATAGTCTCGCCAGCCAAATTATTAGGAACACTTGCCCACCTACTCAATCACGCAATCATCTTCTGTGATTTTCGCACACTTTAAACTCTCTAAGGTTTGCACAGAGTGGTGTGAAAAACAAAAAAAGAGATATGACCCTTTAGATGTGAGCTGTTCGAGCTGACAGGAAGGCTACGGTAGCACAAATAACCACTCTGTACGACCGTGGTGAGCAGAAAAGCATCTCGGCACGTCGAAACCTGAGGCAGATGGTCTATGACAGCAGGAGACAATATCAGGTTCTGTTTTTGGCACTCATAGACCTCGAGGACAGTCTCTCACACTCTTTATATAAATATTGCGGATGTTAAAGGACTACCCTGACCACACGCCTGATCCAGAAAAATCATCGCGATGTCATCATCATCATCATCATCATGCTTTCACTTAACCTCATGCATAAATAAACACTTTGTTCTCATAACGGCGACTGATTTGCCGTTGCAGTGTCCTCCAGGCCATCCGTAAGACCATCTGTGACTGGGAGACGGGACGAGAGCCTCATAACGACCCAGCTCTGCGAGGAGAAAAGGATCCCAAAGGAGGGTTTGATATCAAAGTTCCCCGTCGCGCCGTGGGTCCTTCTAGCACTCAGGTGTGTCCGTGGAATTTATTTATTTATTCGTCGATCGAGATCCAAGCGGGTAGCTTCGAGCTTTGCTTATTAATCCGATCTTTTCCCTGTGCAGCTGTACATGGTGAGGACGATGCTGGAGTCTCTGGTAGCAGATAAGAGCGGCTCTAAGAAGACGCTGCGCAGCGGCCTAGAAGGACCGACCATCCTGGACATCGAGAAGTTCCACCGGGAATCCTTCTTTTACACTCACCTGCTCAATTTCAGCGGTAAGAACCGCGTCGTCTGTCAGCCATGACTCGGGTTTCAGTAACGAAATGCGCTCTGTGTTTATCCTTTTTTTTATATGTACATCTCACTTATTAAAGTGTACACCGGATATCAGATTTATATCAGACTGAGTCTAAACTGGATCTTTTGGTACTGGATACAGTTTTACTTCAGTTACTTTTATGCAGTGTGTACAAAAAAATACACCATTTTCCAAAGAGATTGATGAGACTCAAGAATTTAGGAGACAGGAAAATCCTTAGTCTTGAAGAGAGTAGGAGAGTTGATCGAGGGTTGATGAAGAGGTAAATGGAGGTTGTGTGTGTGTGTGTGTGTGTGTGTGTGTGTGTGTGTCCCGTCGCAGAGACCCTGCAGCAGTGCTGTGATCTGTCCCAGCTGTGGTTCCGCGAGTTCTTCCTGGAGCTCACCATGGGTCGTCGGATCCAGTTCCCCATCGAGATGTCCATGCCCTGGATCCTCACCGATCACATCCTGGACATGAAAGAGGCCTCCATGATGGAGTAAGTGACACCACTGGGTTCTGAAAAGATCTGAACATAAAGATAGAAACATGTAATTGGTCAGACTTGTGGGGAAACGTTCCATAGCATTCATTTAACATTTTAAATTATCATAATCGATATGACAAAAATATCATATCACGATTCTCATTTCTACAATACACAGTATGTATCACTATATTTGGACTTGTTTTTATAAAAATGTTGTTTGTATTTATAATAAAAGTGTTTGACATTGAAAATTAAAATCTGTAAAAAAAAATAATAATAAAAATAATTACATTTTAAAGATTAGGTTCAAAATATCCACGATATCTGTTAAAAAAATTTTTTTTTAAAAAAGCATGACATAATTTATCACAATATCGATATTATATCGTCATATCGCCCAGCCCTCATTTTAATATTTAATATTTAAAGCAATTGAAAATGTATAAGAAATTTATAAGAAATTTGTGAACATTAGCAGAACACAAACTTTGCTTTTTTTTTTTTTAACAAAGAAAATCACTAGGAAGCAACTTAAATTAAAAGTAAAATTAATTTAAAAATAAACTTGAATGAATTTTGTTACAGTCTACATTTTTTTATTTATTTTATTTATTTACGCACGGGAACGTTTTCTTGTTTCTGCCACATGTGATCAGCGTAAAAATACAGCATCGTAGTGTTGCGCGGTTGTTTTTTATTTTTATTTATTTATTTTTTTAACCTCAAACACACCGTGAGGCTGAATCCCAATTTTTTTTTTTTTTTTTTTTTTTTAAATTATAGGTGCTCACTACATGGGGTATATAAATAGCGGTGCTGTAGAACATCGCTTGAGTTTCGCAGAGAAACAAACAGCATCTTGCTACATGTAATGTCATGTTTAGGGACATGTTGTGCTTTTTAAAATATTTAATTAGAATACTGATGTGTAATTAAAAGAAATATGTAAAATAAAAAAAAAAAAGACAAGACACATGAATAAATAATTTTTCTGTGTTGTTAATTGACTTTTTTTTGTTTACGTTTAAAGATTAAATTTAAAAAATGAATGTTATAAAGTGATTCACGTTTCATTTACAGCCTTTTTTTTTACTAAATCCAGTAAGACGGATCATTCTGCCAGAAAGTTTTTGTGGAGTTTTAATTAGTTGTGCGTATTTTAAAACTGAAGAAGCACTTTTATTGTGAAATGGCGGCTCTCCGCAGGTACGTGCTGTATCCTCTGGACCTGTACAATGACAGTGCACACTACGCTCTCACCAAGTTCAAGAAGCAGTTCCTGTACGATGAGATCGAGGCGGAGGTAACGCCGTCATCGCAGACATCCGCGCTTGTTATTACAAACCCGGTTTATCTGTTTCAGATTTAAATAAAAATTCACCACAGATTTTTAAGCACTAAAATCAACGTTAGAGAAAGCTTCAGGATGTCTTTCTGGATTATTTTGTGCATGTGCATGTCGTTTTTCTTTTCGTAAACATTATTTATTGCTAAAATCTCACAGTATATGGCCTTGTTGATGTAGATTTCTTTTTTTTTTTTTTTTTTTCCCCTCCTTCTTTTCTTTAGGTGAATCTCTGCTTTGATCAGTTTGTCTACAAGCTCGCTGATCAAATCTTTGCCTACTACAAGGTTTTGGCAGGAAGGTAATTGGAAAAAGATAAGCAGGAACCGTATCCTGTGTCCAGCTGCGTGAGAGTGTGTGTGAGTGAGTGTGTGTGTGTGAGTGAGTGTGTGTGAGTGTGTGAGTGTGTGTGAGTGAGTGTGTGAGTGAGTGTGTGTGAGTGAGTGTGTGTGAGTGTGTGTGTGTGAGTGAGTGTGTGAGTGAGTGTGTGAGTGAGTGTGTGAGTGAGTGTGTGAGTGAGTGTGTGTGTGAGTGAGTGTGTGAGTGAGTGTGAGTGTGTGTGTGAGTGTGTGTGTGAGTGTGTGAGTGTGTGTGTGAGTGTGTGTGTGAGTGTGTGAGTGAGTGTGTGAGTGAGTGTGTGAGTGAGTGTGTGAGTGAGTGTGTGAGTGAGTGTGTGAGTGAGTGTGTGTGAGTGTGTGTGTGAGTGTGTGTGTGAGTGAGTGAGTGTGTGTGTGTGAGTGAGTGTGTGTGTGTGTGAAAAGTCGCACGTAGCAGGGGTTCCTGTGGAGGTTATCAGGTGACCTGAGAGGCACAAATACTGAAAAAACTGCTCACGATCCAATTAAATCATTTAAAAATTATAATAATGAAATAAAGTCGTGAGATACAGTGAGTTTATTTTAACTCTTTCATGCATAAATTATTTTAAAAAACATCCAGTTTTTTTTTTTTAAATGAATTAAAATTGCATGTCATATAAATACATTATAAGTTTTATAAACATTAATCTAGAGCTAGAGCTAAAATAGACCTCAACCCAGATGGTTGTTAGGGTGTTGCTGGGTGATTGCTAGATTATGTGAGGTGGTTGTTAGGGTGTTGCTAGGCTGTTGCTAGGGTATCCCAGGTGGTAGTTAGGGTATCCCAGGCGTTTGCTAGAGTGTTGCTAGGGCATCCCAGGTGTTTGCTAGGGTGTTGCTAGGAGGTTGCTAGGGCATTACTAGGCAGTTGCTAGGGTATCCCAGGTGTTTGCTAGGGTGTTGTTAGGAGGTTGCTAGGGTGTTGCTAGGCAGTTGCTAGGGTGTTGCTAGGCAGTTGCTAGGGTGTTGAACAACACGCTGTCGTACACGTGTACGTACACGCCTTTGTACGTTTTTACTAACTGTGTCCTCCTCCTTCTCCGCAGTTTGCTTCTGGATAAGAGACTTCGGGCGGAATGTAAAAACCAGGGTGCCAATATTTCATGGCCTCCCTCCAACCGCTACGAGACGCTGCTGAAGCAGAGACACGTCCAGGTGTGGATTTAATTCGAGCTACACCTGTATTAGGGAGCTGTGTGTGTGTGTGTGTGTGTGTGTGTGTGTGTGTGTGAGAGAGAGAGAGAGAGATCATACTCTGTGTATATTTAACTGCGTTTCTTTTCCTTGCAGCTCTTGGGTCGTTCCATTGACCTGAACCGTCTCATTACTCAGCGAGTCTCCGCCGCGCTCTACAGGTCCCTCGAGCTCGCCATTAACCGCTTCGAGAGCGAGGACCTCACCTCCATCGTGGTACGTTGTGTAAATTTGTGTAAATAAACGTGTCGTGAATCACGACGGTGTAAACGTAGCTGTCTAGAGAATCGGAAATCTTTAAATACGGTGTGTTTAGCGCTGATGTGAGATGAAGACAATATAATGTTCAACTTTCATACAGATGTTAGACATTAATGTAATTTCACCAGAAAAATATTCCAAGAATTTTAACAATATTGCACGATTTTCATATCGTATCATTAAATACATCCGTGTTTTTTTTTTTTTTTTTGTTTTTTGTTTTTTTTAAATGTACTCTTTACATTTAATTGTAATAAATTTTTTTTTAAATGGTTGTTAAACACGATTAGGATCTTCCATGTGTGTTTGACGTGACATCAGAGCGTCTGTGTTTTCCCTTCTCTCTCTCTCTCTCTCTCTCTGTCTCTCTCTCTCTCTCTGTCTCCCCCTCTCTCTCTCTCTCTCTCTCCCCCCCTCCTCTCTCTCTCTCTGTCTCTCTCTCTCTCTGTCTCCCCCATCTCTGTCTCTGTCTCTTTGTCTCTCTCTCTCTCCCCGTCTCTGTCTTTCTCTCTGTCTCTCTCTCTCTGTCTGTCTTTTTGTCTCTCTCTCTGTCTCTCTCTCTCTGTCTCCCCCATCTGTGTGTCTCTCTCTCTCTCTGTCTATCTTTTTGTCTCTCTCTCTGTCTTTTTGTCGCTCTCTCTCTCTCTGTCTCCCCCCATCTCTGTCTCTCTCTCTCTCTCTTTCTCTGTCTGTCTTTTTGTCTCTCTCTGTCTTTTTATCTCTCTCTCTGTCTCTCTCTCTCTGTCTCCCATCTCTGTCTCTTTCTCTCTCTGTCTGTCTTTTTGTCTCTCTCTCTGTCTCCCTCCCTCTCTCTCTCTCTCTCCATGTCAGGAGTTGGAGGGTTTATTGGAGATTAACCGAATGACCCACAAGCTGCTGAGTAAGTTTCTCACTCTGGACAGCATGGACGCCATGTTCCGCGAGGCCAACCACAACGTCTCCGCTCCGTACGGCCGGATCACGCTGCACGTCTTCTGGGAGCTCAACTACGACTTCCTGCCCAACTACTGCTACAACGGCTCCACCAACAGGTACTCCGCTCGGCTCCGTGCAAAAGTTTGTGTGCCCCAACCCGGAATGAAGGAAACAACACTGCGTACTTTAATACGAGATATTTAACGTGCTCACTTTCGCACACTACAGACAGAATTCTCACACTGTGTATGTTCAGTGTGAACTGCAAATGATACCAAAAGTTTGTACCCCCACCCCAATGTGATGTATAAATATTCTCTAATAATTGCTATGTTGTAATTATCAGTCCTTTTGTGTAGCCCTCTTCATCTTATCACACATTCTTCCTGAATTCCCGAAATGGTCAAAATGAAATTCCTGAAATGGTCAAAATGAAATGAAAAGTATCATCTCTACATAAAACGATGCTTTTCTACTACTGAAAAAACTTTGTCCCTGTTTGTGGCAGAAAGTTGTTTAACGGATTGACTCGTGTGTGTGTGTGTGTGTGTGTGTGTGCAGGTTTGTTCGTACAGTGCTGCCATTCTCTCAGGAGTTCCAGAGAGACAAGCCGCCCAACGCTCAGCCTCAGTACCTCTACGGCTCAAAGGTCAGAAGGTTTTCTAGCTTCATGGATTAGTAATGTTACTAAAGCCTTAGGATGTACTTAGGATCTCTCTCTCTTTCTCTCTCTCTCTCTCTCTCACTGTCTGACTTTATTACAATCTAATCCAACTCCTCGTTACTCTTTCTCCTCACCCAGGCGCTGAACTTGGCGTACAGTAGTATATATGGCTTCTACCGGAACTTTGTGGGTCCTCCTCATATCAAGGCCGTGTGCAGACTGCTGGGGTACCAGGGCATTGCCGTGGTGATGGAGGAGCTGCTGAAGGTGGTCAAGAGCCTGGTAAGGACCACGTCTGGTGCTCTGGCTTTAGTTTGTGTGTGTGTGTGTGTGTGTGTGTGTCTAGCGTTTGTGGCGCTTTAGGAAATGCAGACCCGTGTGGGTTTCAGCTAACATCTTGTTTTCATCACAGCTCCAGGGCACCATTCTGCAGTATGTGAAGACTCTGATGGAGGTGATGCCAAAGATCTGCCGTCTGCCACGTCACGAGTATGGCTCTCCAGGTCAGTGGTTTTAAAAAAAAAAAAAAAAAAAAAAAAAATACAGCAAGGTCTGGTTTATTTTTACTTTAGAAAGCTGTGGTTTTCCTGTGTGTAGTGAGGTAGTGTTGAATAGCAGCGGGGTGTCAGTGAGGTTGTGCTGTGCGCGTGTGTGTGCGCGTGTGTGTGTGTGGAGGTGGTGTTAATGATGATGTTCTGTGCTACAGGGATTCTGGAGTTCTTCCACCACCAGCTGAAGGACATAGTGGAGTACGCTGAGCTGAAGACTGTGTGTTTCCAGAACCTGAGGGAGGTGGGCAACGCCGTGCTCTTCTGCCTGCTCAGTGAACAGAGCCTGGTACGTCCAACACACACACACACACACACACAGAGACTCACGTAGAAAGATAGAGGGAGAGAGAGAGAGAGGTGCATATTTTTTTCACTCTTTTTGGTTTTTAAAATGAACTTCAGTAAAACAGCTAATATCGAAATATAATCATAAAAGTTAACTTGAAGTTAGTAACTTAGAAACGAATGAAATTACGCAGGAGAGCAAAGACACTGAAATATTCCACAGCAGGTACCCAGACCAGGCCAGCTTTACAGCTAAACCATCAGAAAAGAAGAGGAGAAAGGGACAAAAAGTCAGAAAAGGAAAGGAGGAACAAGAAAAGAAGACAATATAAGGAAAGAAGGAGAAACACACATACAGAGAGAGAGAGAGAGAGCGTGAGAGAGAGACACACATACACACACACAGATGGAGAGGCAGAGGCACACACACACACTGAGAGAGAGACATAGACTGAGAGAGAGAGAGACACACAGAGACTGAGAGACACAGACAGACAGAGAGAGAGAGAGAGACACACAGACTGAGAGAGAGACACACACACAGACAGAGAGTAACACACACAGCCTTGTTTGTTTTCTCTCTGTTTTTATATTACTTGTACTTTAAAATTTTGTTTCTTCACACACACACACACACTATAATAACCCTGGCATGGAGACGACGGTGTTATGAACCCGTCGTGAGTGTGTGTATTGAGGTCATGTGATATTTGACCGCAGCTCCACCTACTGACCTTCATCACAAAGCGCGTTATTTTCCGTTTTCAGAATAGAATAGATTTTTATTGTCATTGTTTTGAACAACGAAAGACTTGGCAACAAGGTTTGGGCATAATAGACACACACAGATAGATACAAAAAAACAAAAAAAAAAAAAGTTGTGCTGGTGTTAAACCGAGCGATGCCTTGCACTCTTTATCACGCTCGGGTTTGGTTAGTGCGCGTCGGTGTTTGAGTCTGCATGAGTCACACACACTTTGACACACACAGAGGTGTTTATTAGCGGTTTTATCAGTGAAGATAAACACTCACACTCGTCACATGAGTCACTGCACACGATAATGATGCTGCGGAGTTTTTGTGCTTTTGAACGTTGTTATTCGTTGCATTTCTTTTCCTGTTTCTCTGCAGTCTCAGGAGGAAGTGTGTGACCTGCTGCATGCCGCACCTTTCCAGAACATTCTCCCCCGGGTTCACGTGAAAGGTAGTGGAACAATACACGTGTATTTAGGTCACTGGGGTCTGGGGGCGAGCGTGTGTGTGGGTGATTGTGTGGCTGGTTGGCATGACAACGTGGGGTCGAATTCTCTTGAAGAAAGAGGTCATATGTGTGAAACTTGTCTAAGCCCCGCCCCCTTTCTTATGTGCAGAGGGCGAACGGTTGGATGCCAAGATGAAGCGGTTGGAGGCCAAATACACGGCGCTGCACATGGTGCCTTTAATCGAGCGTCTGGGGACTCCGCAGGTGACCGGATAATCACTACCCCACACACACACACACACACACACACACACACACACACTCATCGTTACCTCTCACACTTTCCACACAGCAACGCAAACCTGATTTATTTTATTCTTAAATTCTTAAATGTTTAGACTGTAGCTCGCAGATCCATCTGTCTGTCCATCCATCCATCCATCCATCTCTATCTATCTATCCATCCATCTATCTGTAGATATATCCATCTGTCCATACATCTATTTATGCAACTTTCTATCTATCCATCTTTCCAAATATCTACCCATTTATCTATCTATATATCCACCTATCTATATAGCTGTCTATCCATCCATCTTTTCATCCATCTATATATTTATCTATCTATCCATATATCCGTCCATTTATCTATCTGTAGATGCAGCTGTCCAACTATATATCTATCTATCTATCTATCTATCCATCCATCTGCGTATCTGTCCATCCATATATCTGTCTATCCATCCCTCCCTGTATCTCTCCAACTATCTTTCTATCTATCGTTCTACCTACCGTATCGCCATCTGTCTCTCCATATATCTATCCATCCAACTATCCATCCACCCTCCATGCGTCTGTCCATCCAACTATCTAGCTATTTTTCCATCCATCTGTCTTTCTACACATGGCCATGTACTGTTATAGGAAAATAATGAACTTCACTTACTTCTGCTTCACCACACCACCCGGTCGTTGATTATTTTCCTGTAACGTCATGACACACACACGGTGTTTTCGATCCTTATCTAAACCTCTCTTTATTGCTTTTTCACCTCTCATTAGCAAATTGCCATCGCTCGCGAGGGCGACCTGCTGACCAAAGAGAGGCTGTGCTGCGGTCTGTCCATGTTCGAGGTCATCCTGTCACGCATCCGCGGTTTCCTGGACGACCCGATATGGCGCGGCCCGTTACCTAGCAACGGTGTGATGCACGTGGATGAGTGTGTGGAGTTTCACAGGCTGTGGAGTGCCATGCAGTTTGTGTACTGTATCCCTGTCGGAGCGCACGAGTTCACCGTGGAGTGAGTGATGGATCCATAAAGTGTTCGTTTAGAGAAAATACTTTACGTACAAGTCGAACACGCGTCATCGTTCTTGTTGTTGTTTCCGTTCTCCAGGCAGTGTTTTGGCGACGGGCTGAACTGGGCCGGCTGCATGATCATCACGCTGCTGGGGCAGCAGAGACGCTTCGACATCCTGGACTTCAGCTACCACCTGCTCAAGGTGCAGAAACACGACGGCAAGGACGAGATCATAAAGAGCGTGGTGAGTCTGAGACGGCATCACGTAGGCGCTGTAACTGTTGCGTAACGACCTGTTCCTCTGTTTTATTATTGATTGATTGATTACGTGGGTCATGGGATAACGCGGTGAGCAATAATTTAGCAAGAGTGCGGTTACAGTGAATATCAGCACGGCTCTGATTCGCTAAAGAAGCCACACCCGCTTTACAGCACGTCGGCTAGCAGGCTCACGTTGATTCGTACATTCCTATTAAAGGTGCTTCTGGGAAAACTGGCGTTCCCGTTTCCTTTTCATCTTCAAACTGACGAGCTTTCATATTTTAAGGCAGAAGTTATATTCCTGAAAAATAGCGTTTGCCATGTCTGCTGATGTCATCGCTAACTCTACTGTAGTAACTGTTTCGAACTAGGAAGTGGAATTTTACGACCACAGACGAGCGGAGTGAAATACAGGCACTCTTGGAACACCGCTCGACCAATCAGATTAGTGGACCGGAACTAACTGTTACAGGAAAATAATCCACGACAAGGCGGTGTGACGTGGCACCACCCAATAACAGCGTGTCCTGATGTGTTTTATTCCTCTTATACCACAGTAAAATTGGCCAACGATTAAAATTCGAAGATGTCGGAAAACTGGACCGTTACAAAGCACCGACACAACGATTACACACATCCAAGTCTCAGTGAATGAGCTGTTGCTATAGAAACGATAACACATTAGAGCGAGCGCATTGATATGAACCTGGGATTTGAAGCTGCACTACTGTCGGAGATGCCGTTAGAGGAAATTAATCAACAGCTCCTGACCAAGTAACTCGGTCCAGGCGTCTTTCTGTTTGCTTCCAAACTGGGGAAAGAATTTATTCTCAGCAACTTCATTCTTATTAAAAGCTTCATCCTGAGAAATCTAACCGTCTCGATGAGGAAACCTCGTTCGAGTTCCTGATTTTTTTTTTTTTTTTGGTGTTCAAAATGAATACACGTTCACATTAAACTTCCATCATCTCTTTCCTTATCAGCCCTTAAAGAAAATGGTGGACCGCATCCGCAAGTTCCAGGTCCTGAACGACGAGATCTTCGCCATTCTGAACAAGTACCTGAAATCCGGGGACGGGGAGAACATGCCGGTGGAACACGTCCGGTGCTTCCAGCCGCCGATCCACCAATCCCTGGCCAGCAACTGAGATTTTTACGCCATACTTTAGACCAGTCGCAGATTGCGGTGTGGCTCAGTGTTTGTGTTTAGCGGCAAAGCATTAACAAAAGTAATCATGGTGGGAAAACACCTTTGTGGGGTGGTTTTTTTTCTTTTTCTTTTTTTGCACGTCACTAGGACCACACACTATATTACACACTTCACCTAAGCCTATAATGTTCTGTAATGGAGCCAGTAAATCCTCTAGGAGTGTGTTGGGAATTCTGCTTCTGAAGCAATCACTGACTGGAATTTGATTTTGTGCAAGAATTTGGATTTCTTAGGACAAACCCAAGGGGTGGGGAAGAGGGGAAAAAACGTTTTAAACACCGTGTACACATACAATATGTGCCTTATTCAAATCTCCAATTTTTTTTTTTCTATTAATATGCTAATCAATCATTTGTTTTCTACTTATTGGAAAGGTGGGGAAATGGCCTAGTGGGTTTCAGGAGATTATTTAAAAGTGTTGGGTTTATATGCTTATTCTTTCAGGTGTTGTCGTTGGAACGATTGCATGCATGAAACCTTTATTTTCGTTTCCTCTAGTATACGCTTTAAAAAGAAACATTAAAAAAAAAAAAATAACCAAGTGCCTAAACATGTGCCTTTTTTTTTTTTTGTATGTGATTGATTTTTAATTCAATAAATATAACAATTTATCATTATTAAGTTGTTTCAATCATTTTAACAAGGCATAACGAAGGAGGAGGAGGGTTTAAATTAAAAAAAGATAGATAAGATAAGAAGAATCATAACTCAGAAATCAGTGCAGATTATGTACAGATGTCTGTACATCCGATAGAAGCGAAAGCTTTTAAAAAGTATTTACAATGCTACACAGGGAACAAGATGAAGCCTGACGACGTCTTCAAAGTCGACGTCGACGTCCGTGCCGCAGATGTAAGGCGGAAAGAGGGGGGAAAAAATACTCGTGTACAATCGTTCAGTCCAACAGTCAGGTCTATTATTGATTGTCTTCAGAATTTAAAAGAGAAAAAATACTAAACTTTCACGCAGCAGATGAGTGAATATCGAGTCTGAAACCTATGACGTGGCCATGCTGCCGTTTCTCCTCGAGACGTTGTCGAACGTCGAGCCCATCTCTCTGTCCTCGAAATCCACCACGTCCTCGTCCCGGAGGAGCTCGTACGTGGAGTGAGCGTGCGTCCCGATGCCGTTGGCCATCGTCCCGTTGCGCTCCTCCTTCCTGATGCTGACGGCCAGCATGGCCAGACTGACGTTGATGTCCTTGAAGGCGTGGAGCAGGAAAATCCCGACTATGATGGTGCAGAAGCCGCTCAGCGTCCCGATGATGTCGTCGTAGCCCATGTGCTCCC
The DNA here is from genome assembly GCA_037576675.1 of Pangasius sanitwongsei. Classification (NCBI taxonomy): domain Eukaryota; kingdom Metazoa; phylum Chordata; class Actinopteri; order Siluriformes; family Pangasiidae; genus Pangasius; species Pangasius sanitwongsei. Next base: position 1,587,912 of record CM075004.1, on the reverse strand, counting down.
ACTCTTTAAACAAGATGGCGGAGCACGTGAGCACCGACGTGGTGAAGAAGACGTAGTAAATGGGCGTGACCAGAGAGGTGTTAAAGATGTCCAGCGCTTTGTTCAGGTAGTTGATCTGCGTACTGACGCACACCACCAGGCTCGCCACCAGCACCCACGCTAAAGGGTTACTCAGCACCGCCTGACCTGCGATCACCTCCTTGATGGCGATGCCCAACCCCTTCACGCACGACACGGACAGCGAGCCAATCACAGAGCAGATGGTGATGTACACCAGGATGTTGGTTTGGCCGTGACGTGGGCCGACGACGCAGATGAAGATCAGAGCGATGATGATGACGAGCGTCGCGAAGACGGCAAAGCCTGCGTAGAGAAAACGGTCAGGAATAGTAAGGATTAAAGGAACGTATGATGAATGGATTTATTAACGTTCTTACTTTCTCCTCAAGCTGTGAGAAACACTTCGGGGCCATGCTGTTACAGCAAAATAATCAATCACAGACGTGGGGTGCGGCCCAAACGTCACGTCCCGAAGTGTTTTATTCCTCTTATACCACAGCAATATGCCACTTATTCATTTTTTTTATTCATTAAAGAGCAACACAACATAGTTTTTTATCTGTTTATAGTTATATTTAGTTCCTGTTCTCGCTTACGTTATAGGCGTACGTTCCCGAGAAACTGCAAAACACGTAACTTATGTTACGGCTTTACTGACACTGGAGACTCCTTCCATAAATGTTAAGAAGTTAAACCTTGCAGAAGACTCCATCACGTCACCGGTTACACACGACTAACGCTGAGCTGCTTGCTGCAATCTGACGGTTGTTACGGTAACGGAGACGTGATATCGGTTACACGTCATTTCTCCTCATCGGTCTGAGTGATGAATTCGAACCCGTGTCGTGTCGTGTCGTACCTGGGTCCATCAGTTTGTTGGCCATGTCTTCAAGGCTGTCGATCTCCTCCTCCTGCGGCGCGTGGATCACCATGGTGGTGGAGCCGAGCACGCTGAGCAGACAGCCCAGCTTCCCATGCAGGTTCAGCCTCTCCGTCAGGAAGTAGGAGGAAAGCACGGCGCTGTAACGACGACCCAACACTTCCTCGTTAATATTAGATTAAAGGAATTCTCCACTGTATATGTAGTGTGTGTGTGTGTGTGTGTGTGTGTGTGTGAGAGAGAGAGAGAGAGAGTGGGTGTGTCTAAGGGCAGATGTTGATCATTAATAAAAAAGTAAAAAAAAAAAAAAAATTTGTAAATCGACGTCACAAACGTGTATCTTGTGTATTTATTAAAAAAAAGGTGTAATTTACTAAGTCACACTTTCACAGTGACTCACTCATATTTTCATGAAGTCATCAGTCAAGTTATTAATCGAAGAGCTGAATCTGTACACGTCACCCTTTCTGAGACGGAATGGCGTATGGATACGACAAAACCTCAAGGAAAAGTAAAAAATAACCCGGAACTACTTTTTAAACTTTCTTTTAAACATTCTTATGGATCAAAGTCTATAAGGAGAGTTTGGGTAGGACTTCCTGTCACATGTCTCTCAGCCTTACACTGCTATTGTTTTATTGTTTTACTGTACAGCCTTAAGACTGAATTTGCGTTTTACAGTCGTGTGTTTGAACCGTTTACTGACCAGAACAGAAAAATCATTTTATTCTTATCTCGGTGCAGGCAGACGTGATGAAATTTTTGTCTATGCATTAACAAAGTGTTTTATTTTCACACGTCACCGTCTATATATATCAGTGTGTAGTGTGTGTGTGTGAGAAGACGTACCTCACGAGCACGCTGAGAGCCCCGAGCGGAGTGACGAGCGTCGCAGGAGCAAACGCGTAAGCTGCGAAATTTGCAGCTTCACCAGCTCCCACTGCACAAAGCGCAACACAACACACTTCAGCTGCTTCAGCCCTAACCACAGTTCATTCACCACAGCGCTGCTCACGATTAAGCACAGCTCCGAGTCGACGATAGAAATAAACACAAAAATAAGATCTGAGAGGAAAAAGTTGTAATATCAAGTTCGTGTTTCTTTCTTCCCGAAATCTTGTGACTTTATTCTCGAAGTATTGCTACATTTTGGTTTGTGATATTTGTGACTTTAGTCTCGTAACGTTGTGACCTTTTCTTCAAAGTATTACGACTTCATTCTCGAAATACTGCGACCTTTTTATTGGAACGTCGCTAATTTTTTTTTTCTTGAAATATTAAAATTTCTAATAAACATCATGACTGTTTCCTTAAAATACGACGACCTTTCTTAAAATCGTGTGCCTGGTGTCATGGTAACACCAAAATACCTCAGTGAGAAAAGTATGATGTTAATCGAGATTAATTTATTAGCAGGTAACTAGCTGGGATGCTACTTGTGGGCGTCTCCTAATTTGCATATTCATGTATATTCATAGCCGCTTGTGTTTTTAAATTAGGACAATACTGTGTGGCACAATTCGGTTAATTTGCTTAGCATGAATAAACATGAAACGATCCAACATGCGTTATTTTTAATGCTGTAAAATGGGACGAAGTGAACACACGGGGGAAACAAAAAAACAAAAAAACAAAGATCTGCACAAGTTAATAATTATCCAGTGACTTACTTGATAAAAGCCCCGCCCACCAAAGCCATTCTTTTAGATACGCATGACCACCTTGACCTGGAGAGAGGGAAAAACAAACAAATGCGTTAAATGAAGTGATCGTGGAGGTCATTCGAGGCTGCGCAAGACTCGGGTTCATTAGAGCACAACAGAGTGAGGCGACTGAAATAAAACGTTCGACCTGCAGACGAAAACGGAGGAAACTATCCCACTGAACATTTTACAAAGCGCAAAACATGGACAGCGATAATAATAACGACAATATAATATCCATATCGTGATAAATTACGCCACAATACACTTCTAAGAAATATGCTCAGTATTTTTATAACAAACTCTGATTAGAAGTTAAATTTGTAATGAATCTTTAAAAATTTTAGCATCGTTTTGTTTGTAACGTTACGTTATTTTCAAGGATACTGTACATTAATAATACTTTATAATCGGAGGGTTTTTTTTTAATAAATGTAATGACTGTGTAGCTATTTATACATATTTTCTAGCAACATTGTGACCTTTCCTTAAAATATTACGACTTTTCTTGAAATACTGCGACTTTTATCTCGTAGTATAGCAACTTTATTCTCAAAAACATTGTGACTTTTTTTTTTTCTAGTAACACGACTCCTCGAAAATACTATGACTTCTTGCGACTTTTATCTTATATTCTTGAGATTTTGTTTCTCATAATATGACTTTTTCCTCAAAATAATGATAATATGATAATATGGTCATATCGCCCACCGGTATTTGGGAGTCGTTTAAGGAGTCGACTCCTTGGTGAACCGAGTCAAATCATCTGACTCGGTGAAAAGAGGCTGGAAAGAAGCTGGAAAGTTACGTTACTCGATATCGCTATCGAGGAGAAGCACTCGGGCTGAAGATTTCTCTTGGACAGACTATAAAGTTATATATACGGTTATAAATACGGCAGATTCTGCAGTTTTATTTTAATGCGTCAGGTGATCAGGAGTCTTTCTGTGACTGATGCAGCGTCACAGATACGCTCTTTCAAGAAAATTAGAGGAAGGAAAAAAAAAAAAAATCTCAAATATTCTTTAATCTATTTAATTTAAGTAATAAGGAAGCCGGAAAGCCGCCAACTTATCCAGCACAGCTGATCAGAACGAGCTTGGCCGAGTATATTACAACAGCGTGGCCAAAAGTTGAGTCAAGTTGAAGAAGAAGGAAAAGGAAGAAAGAAAAAAAAACACATAAGGTTGTCAGTCACGCATTACAAAACGGTGAGGAATTCAGACAGGCTGTTCACATGCCTCAAGAGCATGTGATCAACACACTGACGACACCACCGGCGCGCTTCTTTACCGCCTCCGATTATTTTTATCCTGGAGGAGAAACTATGCGAGGTGCAGCGACTCGACTCGACTCGGCTCGGCTCAGCGCTGAGGGCTGAGGCTTAGTTAAAGTGGATTATACCACACACACAAATGAGCCGCGCCTTCACGACCAGCAAGTGAAACGAGGAGTGTCTGCAGAACTCTCCAACACACTCACACACACACACACACACACACACAGAACCACACACACACACACAGAACCAGTTTAACCTCCCTGACAGAAAGCAAAGTGTGTTAAAGTGTTAAACGCGACACAATCGAGAACTCACACTATGTTCAAAACTGTGCTCTTAGGATTGATTAGTGTGTTAAACGTGTAAAACGCACTACAGTGCCGAGGCTCTGGGAAACACGGCGTGTCCCAAAAGTCTCCGTACGCTGGGGGAGGACATTAACACTTTTTAGCAAAATGTCTTCCAACATTTTTCATATTATATATATATATACACACACACACACTCCCTTTAAGAATATCTTTGATATGAGAAGGCCCTGGTGCACCAGGAAAAGATACGGCACAAATATCATTTAAAGGAAGGCAATCGTAGTGCAGTTCCGTGCAGACGTGTTAACACGAGCTCATCACGACTCCACGTGTGTTTGCAACGAAATGGCAATCATGTAGAGGATGTTTTGTAAATAAAGTTACATTTTGCTAAAAAAGAAGTGTTAATTTCCCCTATGTATGGAGACTCCAGAAGCTCCAAGACCAGAATTCCAGAGCTCCGAGAAATTAAGAACACCGAAACCAAAATGCCAGAACACCAAGAACATTTTTTTGAGAACTCAGAGACCAGAATTCCAGAATTCCAAGACTAGAATTTATGAACACCAAAACCAGGATGCCAGACCTCCAAGAACATTTTTTTTGAGAACTCCGAGACAGGAGTACCAGAATTCCAAGAACTCAAGAATTCCAGACCAGACCTTCAAGAACACAATCTGAGACTAGAATTCCCGAGACCAGAATTCGGAAAACGATCAGTCATCAAAGTCATTAGCTGTATAAACCGTGCAGATAATAGAGGAATATCTAAAGATGACAAAATAACATTTTATTCCTGAACACTATTCCATATGAGGACCCTAAACTCTTAAGGGCTCTAATTCCAGACATTCCAGAAAAAAAAGGGAACTCTGGGATGTTACCTGCTCGCATCGAGCCTTTCCGGGCGAGTCTCAGCAGTCCTTTCTTCTTCAGGATGAAACTTCCTCCGATAAACAAACTGGAGCTGATGGCCAAAGCCAGGCCGATGTAGAAATCGAATCTGCCTCGCTCCTGAGCCATGGCGAAGACGTGATCCTCTGTCACATTGAGCAGCGAGCACAAGAACCGTCCTCCTCCGGAGCACCCGAGTCCGGATACGACACCTGATGAACACACACACACACACACACACACACACACACAATATATCAATCATTTAATCATCAGTTCTTTAGTGGCTTTGTGGAGTTAAATGAATAAAATGTCACAGTTATTTAATGGTTTTAATCTAATGTGTTGAAATGTTATTATTTACAGATTTTAAAGAATATCTGGAGATTTTTTTAAGAAACAGGAAATCAATATTCTATACTAAATAAAAAAAAAAAACAGTAATAGTAATTTTTTTTTTAAAAATAATAAAAGCTTACCATTTCGATAGCAAACTCTGCAAACATCGCATTTATCACCTAGTCCTGTTTCATTCATGTCACATGAATAAATAAAGTCGAAAGTGTGTGAGTGAGTGTGTGTGTGTGTGTGTGTGTGTGTGTGTGAGTTCTCAGCTCTCAGCAGAAAACTGAGCAAATTCAGGAAGTACCTCCCGCTAAGTAGCCTCATGTGTTCCGCCCTAGCGTACTACGTGGTGCGCGAGAGTAGAACGCAGCGCGCGACGTTCTTCCATACTACTTAGTACACTAGTATGCATTTCCAGAATTAGCCCACTACGCTAGCAGCTAAGTCGACTAACCGCTTTACAGTGATTATAAAGCCATGATGTACAACATTCGCTCCAAAATAAATACCTGTTTGTTTCCGGTGGTCAACACAAACACTGTCTGGACGCCAGAAGTTTCATTTTCCGGGATTTTTTCTGTGCTTAAGGTTGTCGCAGCTAGGAACTCGGTAAAGAACCTTTTCCCCCAGCCAACGGTGAAAGGGCATCGAAGTGCGCATGCGCATCCAGGAGCCGGCTCTGATTGGTCGACGGCTTACACGTGACTGTGTAATAGCTGCCGTTCGTTACAAGCCGTTATTAGCTGATGCTAGGTGGTGCGCTGCGTCAATGCTGGCCGCCATATTGGAAAGGTCCACGTTCGCCTGTGTGAAGAGAAGCGGCACTAATTTCCTTTGTTCAATCCAATATTTTTTAATTAGCGCGTTTATGTACAGTGGACATTATCACAAAGCAGCTTTACAGATATCCGGATATAGATTTAGATTTATTCCTAATGAGCAAGCCAGAAATGACAGTGGCAAAGGGTGTCATGTTCAACCCATTTTCAAACATTACATATAATATTATAATTTCCGCATAATGTATGTGATGATTACATACACACATTGTCTATATTTTAATTAATCCAAATTCATTGTAATTTGACAACAATATCATTGCAGTGGAATGTAGCTAAACGTAGCTAAAGTCGGATAAAAATGATCAAAACCCAAGATAAAAGATAAAAACAGACAGTTTTGGGCACCTGCTATTGACGCATATACATTTCTGACACCATTTATTAAAAATAACTATAATTGTGACATAATAATCAGAGTGCGGAGGAATAGCGAGAGGAATTCACATCTACGAAAGCTGTTCAGTGTGACAAAACGAGTCTCCGCCCACATACCCATTATTTACATTTAATTTACATAATACACGCCCTCTGATGAGAGCAACATTTATGTAAAACACCTGGATTGATTCAATGAAATGAAATAATAATAAACAAAATGATGAAAATGTGGCGACACGTGTTTAAAAAAAAAAGACGAGACGTATGGTCGTGCTTATTGCTTTTATTATTTTTTTGCATTATTAAATTCAGTTGTTAAATATAAAATTATTAATGTCTATAATAATCGTTATAATAATCATCATAATAATCTTTACTCCAACACCTAGTGTCAGAAGGTATAACCTCACAATATTAAAAATACGTTAAAATACAGATATAAATTAATCCATTAATTAAGACTTAATTTTTTGGTGATTTTCAAGAATTGGGTTTTATATTTAATTAAAAAAAAAAAAAGTCATTGTGTGACACAATGAGGAATGTAGAGGATTTAGTATTATTTTTTATATTTTAGTATAACCTCAATTTCTTGTCATTATATTTCTTAAGACTAAAATAATTATCATTCCCAATACTTTATTATATTAGTAGCCAATAAAAACTACTACTACGAGTTGAAAAACACACATAGTTTGTTCTATTGTGGTATAAATATATAACTGTGACTGTTAGATGTTGAATATATATAAAATCTCTCACATGGCCATGGTAAATAAAGGCATCTGTGTCTGTATGAAGTCTTTGTGTGTGTCGTCTCCAGGCTCAATGCTGCTCTTTCAGGACGTGTAGGACGTTGTGTTAAAGCTCACAGCTTCACATTCCTCACTGCACGTCATTATTCTCCATCAGAAACTTAATATTCTGAGTTTTATGACAATACAATACACTCAGGTTAAAAGCCTCTCTAGGCTTCATTAATACACAGGTTATTAGTGACATCATACCTCATATCATTTCCTCAAAACGGCTGTGATCTCCTGAGCACACTGAGTTATGCTTGTACGGCTGAGTGCAAAAGTTTACACACCCCCAGGACAAAATGTACACCAGAAAATGTAGCAAGAGGACATTCGGTGTGTTTGGTTTCACAGATGCGTCTTTACAACTACACGAAAATGTTGTATGTTCCGTCCTAAAACATAATAAATAAATATCAGATCTTCTCTATAACTCTCAGCCACTGTTAGATTGTGAGTTTTGGTCATAAATAATCATAAATAGTTCTTAACACGCCCATAATTCTATGGGACAAGAGAAAAAAGGAGGATATTTTTTGGAAGTTAAATATTTAAACACTACTATCAGCTACTATCAGGTCGTGCACCAGCGGTGTTTCACAGCACCTGAACAGTAATGTTGGAGTGGTAGAGTGATGATTTCTGTGATGAGAGAAAAATAATTTGGTGCCTAACTTGCAAATTGGAAGTATTTTGTTGCATTAAGTATTAAAAATGGGAAAGCAGTGATCGAAAATACAAGGTAAGTTGAAAGGATAGCAGGATTGACATAAGGATAACAGAATTGACATAAGGATAGTGGGATTGACATAAGGGTAGAGGGATTGACATAAGGATAAAGGGATTGACATAAGGGTAGAGGGATTGACATAAGGATAAAGGGATTGACATAAGCGTAGAGGGATTGACATAAGGGTAGAGGGATTGACATAACATTTATACACATTGTCTTAATATTAGGATTATTTTATA
>CM075004.1:1544029-1577445 GCA_037576675.1 Pangasius sanitwongsei | reverse complement strand
GATCATCACCATCATCAACCATCATCACCACCACCATCATCTTCATGATCATCACCATCATCACCACCACCATCATCATCACCATCAACATCACCACCACCATTATGATCACCATCATCATCACCATCATAATGATCGTCATCAACATCACCATCATCATCATCACCATCAACATCACCACCATCATCATCACCATCAACATCACCACCACCATCATCACCATCATAATGATCGTCATCAACATCACCATCATCACCATCACCACCATCATCATCATCACCATCATCATCATCACCATCATAATGATCGTCATCAACATCACCATCATCACCATCACCATCATCATCATCACCATCATCATCAACACCACCATCACCATCATAATGATCATCATCACCATCACCACCATCATCATCATGATCACCACAACCGCCGCATATGTACATAGAAAACATTTACATTCTATTTTAATAATAATAATAATACTAAGAAGAAGAATTTGTTTATATATTTATAGATTATTTATATCGTTCATACTCAAAAAAAAACTTTCTAAATATATAAAAAATGACTGAAATGAAATTTTTGAACCTGTCTGATATGTATACACTTTAAAAAAGACATTTGTTTTCAATGTGATTTCATGCTGTTAAATAAAACCGAGAAAAATAAACACAGATTTTAGATTCTAATATTGGTTTTAAAAAAAAGACATTTATAAATAAATTACAAAATGCAGCCATGATGTCAGTAAGAAACAGACAGACGTGTCTCGATATCAGCAAATAATGAAGTTTTTCACTCTTCGTGTTTTTAATATCAGGAAATCTCGTACATCACTCACCGAGTTTATGATTTAATAATTGCGTAAATAAATGTAACTCACCCGAACAGAACCCCGAGCGCTCCGAGTGGCGTCACTAACACGGCCGGGGCTGCGTTGTGTGCGACGAAGTTCCCGACCTGACCCACTATCACTAAAGAAATTAACAGATTTAGATTCTTAAAAGATTTGTTTTTTCCAAGACTGCATTTTAAATCTCGCAGACTTTCCATGTTGCTCATTTTTAAATATTGTTTAAATTTTAAAAGAAAAAAAAAATCATTAAATATGATTTTCAAGGGCTGTGTTTATGATTAAAATGTAACTAAATAATAAATTAAGCAGAAATGGTATCAAGCATCTGTGGTAAATGCATACAAGATGAAATAAAATAAAAAAAATAACAAATGACTTTTATTGTATCAGTATGCTTGTTGTGTAATCTGTAATAATATGAGATCAATTTTGTCATAAATCCTTTTGTTTTTATTCATTCAGCTTCGTTATACCGGTCATATATGAGTGTATCCCGGGAATACTGGGCGGGAAAATACACCCTGGATGGGATGCCAGTTCATCACAGAGCACCATGCGCGCAAACACACACACACACACACACTCTCATTCACACCTAAGGGCAATTTATCCTAACCTATCCACATACAGCATGTTTTTGGGAGGAAACCGGAGAATCCGAAGGAAACCCACACGGACACGGGAAGAACATGAGAAACTCCACACGGACGGTAACCTGCGCTCAGGATTAAACCAAGAACCCTGGTGTTACGAGGCAGCAAAGCTACCTGCTGTACCACCATGCCACCTTTATTCATTTCTAATTATATATAACGTTCTGGAACGAGTGTTTGTGAAAGAGTTAGTTCCTGTTCTCACTTATGTTATAGCAGCTATAAACAGCATTACAGCAGCTATCGTTCTTTATCGTTCTTTCAGCCATCATCATAACCCTCTATCTCTCTTCTCTCTCTTCTTAATTCTTAAGACTAAAAAAACGCAGCTTGTCATGTTACTGAGAAACGAGCGTTCGTGAAACGAGTTCATTCCTGTTCTCACTTACGTTATAGCAGCTATAAACAGTCGTCCCCTCCTCTTCATTCTGTCTTTCTTCTCTCTCTTCTTAATTAGACTAAAAAACATAGCTTGTCATGTTACTGAGAAACCGCAAAATGCTGTGGGAAAACTTAAAGCTACAGCTTTACCTCTGACACTGGAGACTCCTTCCATAAATATCAAATAAACGTCTCCTTACTCCTTAAGAAAAGTTCACCACATCAACATGATTTGTAGCTGCTGTTATAGAAAATTAATCAACAGCTTCTGACCAATCATATTCGAGACTTATCCAGCATTGTGGTGAAAAGAGGATTAAAGGTGCATTAGGTAAGATCAGTGCTCAGCTTCAGGATTGGGTCTCTAACAGGGAAGGCGGGTCCGATCATGTTCACGAAGCTCCGCCTCCAGGATCTACAGCGGCTCGTAGAGTGTCTGTAAAATGACTGACAGGAGGCGCATCCAAACACAAACACAAACATTCCGGCCCGGAAGTCCGGAAGGAGACTTAATACGCTTTCGCTATAGTTTAATCCTATGTTTTGTTTTTGTTTTTTTAAAAAAAAATCATATTCTACATAACTTTTAGGTTATTTGTACCAGTAAGGAAAAAAAAAACCTCTATTGCACCTTTAATGCAGACCTTCCAGCCAATCAGAGACGAGTATTTTCTGTAGCCTTTGTATAATAAAAGAAAATGAAGTATAACACAGCCACATAGGGGTAATGCTGGTTTATGATTGGCTGACAGGTTTTAATAATATTAAGCCAGTTTAAATGATTAAACACAGTTTATATAAAGTTATAAATCAGGATGATCTTACTGGCCAGTGTCCCGGTCCACCACACACAGTCAGACAGGTAAGTCCTACCTGCACAACAATCAAACATGAGCCATAACTTTTATCCTGATAACTGAAAAGTATTTACCTTTTAATGAAATAAAATCTTTATAAAACAATACTTCCCAGCTTTGCGAGAACGCAATATTCCCTTTTTCTGCAGCACAAATGTGGAGCCATTAATAAAACTGGACACGACCGCGATTCCAACACCACCAACAACCGATAAAGGAGACTTTTCCTCCATAAATACAGTGTTTAAATCTTTTAATTCACTCTTTTTAATATTTAAAACTAACTTCTACGCGTTTGAATAGAGCAGCAGTGAAGCGAGGAAAACATTTCCGTGTTGTGTAGATGACGACACGAGCGAAATCCCGGAAGTAAATTCTGATTGGTGTGAGCTAAAAAGTGGGCGGGGTATATGGAATATGTGTAAACAGGTGTGTCTGCATGGTGTGTATAAGTGGGCGGGGTTTATGTAAAAACGCAGACCTAATGTGGGCGGGGCCTGGAGCTTGCTTCGCGCAAACGTCTTTCAGAACAAAAGTCACAGATTTCCGATTACAAATTCAGAGCAAAAATAAACAACTACATAAATGAGTTAACTGACCAGTGAACACATAGAAACATGTTTGCCAGTACATATAGGCATAAAATAAAAAAAATGTATTAGTTTAATTATTTTTATTTATTTTTTTATCCTCCTCACAACCCTTTTAGACATTGTGTGGGCGCCAATACTTTTGAAACCTGCTTTCTTTTTTAAAAAAAATGCACTAAGAAAAAGTCTAAATTTTGCACTAAGTCAAAGTTTTGAGATTCTGAGTAAAACATTATTTTGAAAAAAGTTTTGACATCACTAAATCACTCACCTGTCACTCACCTGACGCCCTGATCAAAGTACTTTAGGTTCTCTATTCAGATACACAGTGGAACTGGCGCTTAATCTGGACGGCCAAACTATATATTTTGTTGAAATATATAAATATTTCGGAGCTAGAAATGTTCTGTAAGGAAGAGTAGGTGAAAAAAATCCATTAAAAAAGAACAGAGAGACTCCTAGCTGTCTACAAAAAAATCCGTTACAAGCTGTGATACGGAGTACTGAATTTAGTAGGGTGCCTAAACTTTTGCACATGCCACACTTACTATTTTATTTTCTACTTGTTAAGTTCATCGAATATAAAATAACTGTGCGTTAACATTTGCTGAAGTTTGCTGCAGAGGTTGTGTTTAAGTTCAAAAACTCCTTTCGCTTCTAAGAGCAATGTGATTTGGTGAAGGGATGGGGTGCACAAACTTTTGCATAGCTGGAATGCAAGCTAATAAAATTCTCTTGCAATGAAATGTGAAATGTTTGAGAATTTCCCTTCATGCAGTCTTGTTGTTGCTTGAATAGATGCTTGCATCACTTCCTCAACCTGTCGTCTTTCCTGCTCCATTTTATTCCACTTTATCCACTCGTTTGTTTATTTATTTTATTTATTTTTTATTATTTTTTTTTATATCAGAGGTTCTGCTGTAAGAAATTCAGCAACACTGAGTCAGGACGAAGGACACTGGCCTTGATCTACAGACTCTGGTCTGTATTGCGTGCTTGAAGGATCTTCAAATCAGCTTTTATTTTAACCAATAGAAGCATAACATTGATCTAGAAGAAGGGAGAAGGCAGGAGGTAAAGAAGAACGGAGATAAAAATAAAGTAGAAAATAAAAATAAAAATAAGAGGAGAGAGAGACGTCTGGGAACGCTATCACTTCTGACCTTGATGCGTTCAGTCACAGTGACACGTCGTACTAAAACACAAGGAATGAGAAATGCAGCATTTTTAGAAACAACCGGTCACACGTGCTATAAAATATACACTACACGATCAAAAGTATGTGCACCCCTGCCAATCACACCTGTCTCATTCCAGATTTATTCCCCCCTGTGTTTGCTTTTATAATGAGCTTCACTCCTCTGCGAAGTCTTTCCACTAGATTTTGGAGCGTGGCTGTGGGGATTTGTGTTCATTCAACTACAAGAGCATTAGTGAGATCAGATACTGTGATCCTGAGATACTGTGTGTCAAGAGGGAAAAATGGATAGATATTAATAATATTTATTAATTGTTCTTTTAATGTTTGTGGTTTAGGAAAGAAAACAGCTGTCAATCTCTTTTTATATTTAATGTACAAAGGAGAACTGGATGTTTTTTTTTTTCCTAATGAAACAATGGATGTGAATTATTATTTTATTCAGAAGGATATATTTAAAAATATATATATAGGGAAATATAATAGAAATAAAAAAGAGATGAACAAGTTACAAGGAAAAATTATAATTTTTTTCCTGAGGTGGCCCTGCAGTTTTGGATTTTTTTTAAAAACAAGTAGGAAAAATAATTGTAAATATATTTTGATTATATTTTTATTTACATGTTTTTATTTACATATTTGTGTATTTGTTATATATTTGTTCATTTTAAGCAGAAATGTTAATTAAATAAATTAATTATCTTAAATAAAGTTATTATTATTATTATTATTATTATTATTATTACAGTTTTTATTTATGTATTTATTTTTCTATTTACATTTTTCTTAAACAAATTGTATTTTGAAGCATTTTGGATCAGTGTGTCGAGGGAAAACTGGACAAGTCATTACATTGGATGTTTTTTTTTTTTCTAATGACAGATTGGATATACTGTAAAAGGATTTTTAAAATTATAAATAAATAAATAGATAGATAGATAGATAGATAGATAGATAGATAGATAAAGGGAAACATTATACAAATATGGTGAACTGATTAAAAGGAAAGGTTTATAGCCTTTGTGTTTATGAGATGAACATGAGTATGGCACTACATATAATATACCCTGAATATGATTTATTTTTATTTATTTTTATATATTATTATTGTATATTATTGTATTTTTACTATTAGAAATTTTGCATTTTATTTTAGTGAATATCAGGATCCGATGTAATGTTATATAATATCATATTTAGATATGTTTAAAATTATATCGCTTATGTTTTATACAAATTAAAAATGCAGGCTTGGGAAGCCCCTAAGCCCCGCCCCCTTGTGCACCGAAAACGCTAAAAGCAGGTGACGTAAGGCTCCGTCATGCCGCTGGATGCTGATTGGCTGTGCGCGCTGTCAGTCATTACACAAGATGGCGGACGTTAAAATGCAGCAGAGCTCGTAAAGGGGGGGACCGAAGGAGCAGGACAGCGATAAGAAACCCGTCGAGGTACAACTCTCTCTTTATGCTTTATAAAAATAGCACGCTGATTAAAATTTGGTTATTGATGCAAGGATGAGGATGTGAACTTTAAGAACAGCTCGCTGTCAGGGCTTAGAAATGTCCTCTTGTGCATGTAGCAGGGTTAGCCGGTTAGCTAGCACCATTAGCCTACTGCTAAATACAGCATATCAACAACACAGCGAGCTCACGAGCTCTGTGTCTGTACTCAATCATCTCTACCGCATTTATCTGCTTTTTAATAACTAATTCTAACACCATAAACCGAGCTGATGCTCTCAGTGCGTGTCCAGGATGCCATATGCATGTATTTTATTAACTAATTTCTCTAAGAAGGCTGTTGATCCATCATCATCATCGTGATCATCATCATCACTGTCAGGATGAAGCCTTATTCAGTTTAAATAACTAATTAACCCTTAAATGAACTCTCTCGTGCTTAAACTGCTTAAACACAGGATTGTTAAATTATTAAAACTTATTAAAATGTTGTGCATGGAGTATAAATACTGTCCCTCGAAGACTGAGAGAATAAAAATGTCAAAACCTGGAGAAGAGACAAACATCTTCTCATAAACACTCAGGTCTAAAATATTGAATCCTTTTTTTTTTTTTTTCCCAGATACAAATATAAAAGTGGTTATTCCCAGACTTTCCATATTTCAGTTTATTTCAAATTATGTACACAGTAAAAAGTAAAAATGTGTTTGAGAGAATAACAGAATGTCTAATGATTTAAAACCTCCATGTCTTGAGTCTGGGACAAGATCATATCCAGGCTTTTGTCCTGATTTTCCGTACTTTTCCATGAATTTTCCCTTTTACCTAAAACTCCTTATCACTGTAATCAAACCCCGGGGTAAAATATTTCCAATTTATTCAGCAACATCTATCACTAAAGGGAAAGAGCGGCTGAAGATAGATTTATATAAGATTGATAAATGAAATGTAGTTTAGTGATGCATCCCGGAGCTCATTTCCACACCTGGAAAAGTCTGGAAATTCTGGGAATTCTGTCTGGATATTATCTAGCCAACAACATGAAGGTTTTATATGAAGGTTTCTCTGTAGACATTCTGTTGTTTTACATTTATACCTTTTTAATAAGTTGGTGATTAGTTAGAACATGGAATGTGGTGTTCTGGGAATTCTGGGAATTCTGTTTGGATATTATCTAGCCAAGGACATGAAGGTTTTACATGAACGTTTCTCTTTAGACGCTCTGTTATTTCGCTTTTTTTTTTTTTTTTTTTTACCTTTTTAATAAATTAGTAATCAGTGAGGACATGGAATGTACGGAAATCTTTCAATTCCACACTTTTTATACTGAAATTCCATGTAATATTTTTATATTTATTAATCATCATCCATCGCTAACAGAAAGATGACGAGTGGCTGAAGATAGATTTATATAAGATAGATGAGTGAAATGCTTTCTTTTCATTTATTTAACCTTTTGTTATACTATTAATTACCATTTATTTATTTGTTGTTGTGGAATTTTTAGGGAAGGCTGCGTTTGCAGCCCGGAGAAAAGAAGACAGGATGCCGTCCCCTTCTTTTTTCCTCGACGCTCAGCTGCGATTTCATGACAAATGGCTGAAGATCGATTTGCAGGTAAATGAAACGGTGTAGCTTTTATTATTAGTATTCATTATTCCGAGTCATAAAATGAACAAGGATTACCGTTAATCATTTCTGTTTTTCGGATTAATATAAATGTACGCTGTAAAAGGAATCCCTGACTGCAAAAAGTTTGTGCACCCCTGGCGTAAGGAGCGTTACGGCCATCTAACACTGACGTCGTGTCACTCGTAACTTAATAATAAAAACTTTAATCTTAATAATAATTTATAATGATGCATTATGTCATGATACACTTTTCTGAGATATCATTTATTTTATGATCTGTTTATTAATTTTAATTAAATGTATTAATTTTTTTAAATAATTGCTGACTGAAAGCAGCTGATTTATTGCTAAGATTTTTGCAGATTTTATTATTATTATTTTTTTATTTTTTTTTCATTTCTTTTGTGGTAAATATTAATTTATTTTTGTTTTTATTTATTTATTTATTTATTTATTTATTTATTTATTTATTTATTCATTCATTCATTTTTTTTAAACTTTTTTTTTTTTCCTTCTTCCGTGACATGTAAAGCCTAACAACAACATTTTTTTTTTTTTAAACTGCTGCTCATGCTGCGTCAGAACGCGGTGTAACACACTCTGAGGAAAACGCTATCCGCCCTCTTCCGCATACCTGAGCTCACGGACACCTGTGATTGGCCAGTGTCGCTGTGATTGACAGGGGAGAGACTGTATGCCCCTCCCACCAAGAGAGCATCCACGGTTTTGCGTCACAGATGGAACAACACGAAACAATTTCTTGACGTGACGCAAAACTCGTAAAATCTAATCGGCATAGCGCAGAACGAAAGCTGGAACGTCTAGCTTAAAATTAGTGATGCGTTAAATCACGGTTGTCATGGTGACGTTCTAAATCGCCGAGACCCAGATTCCGAAATCCCACTCATAGATCCTGGAGTTATAGCGAGATATTTCGAGACTATGAAACAATTTATTATTCTTTTGTAGTTTATTATAGATCAAATAGAATTATGTATCGTTATGTAAATAATTGTACCTTACTTTAAAAATAGTTAAAAATGAATTATGTTAAAATGTAATTATTTGTTACGAAACCAACTTCAAATGCTCAAGGGGGATTTTATAAAAAAAAAAAAAAAAAAAAATGTAATTTTATGAAATTTAAATGCTCCGTGTGACGTAACCACGAGAATTAGATTTTTTTTGAGGTTGTAATCTGTAGAATATTTATCACAGTCCTCGTAAAGACGTTGGCTCACATTTGACTGTATCTTACCGAGGCCCCTTCAGTTATCGCCGTAATTTGCATCGAATCAACGGCAGGAAAACGCCAGCTGCTTTCCCCACGCGACGCACGACGGCATTTAAAAAAAAAAAAAAATCCACCAGTGAAAATTAAAACGTGCAGAAAAGGATGTCTGCATTTATTCTGAATGGGTGGCGAATAATATGGGGTGCCAATATATTTGCCCCAATTATACAAATTGCGTTATTTAAAATCTTTTTAAAAATTAAAACAGTTTTGAAAGATGAATATTTTGTTTAATTAGATATGATTTAAGATATGGGAAAATAATAATAATTTTTTGTTTTGTTAATTGTATATTTCTCTTTGCTATGATGTGATTTAATGGCACTTTTTTTTTTTTTTTGGTTTTTATTTATTTATTTTTATATCCTCGTGTTTACTGTGTGCACAGCGCTGAAATAAAGTAGGTGATAATGAAAACGTGTGTATTTTTACGCCAGGCAGAATCCCGGCTAGATCAGGTGACATTTTCCTGCATGTTTTTTTTTTTTTTTTTTTTTTCTTCTTCTTCTTCTCCCTCTTCCTTGCGTGGGCGCGTGATAAACGAGCGCCCGTATTACAACCCGCTCTCGCGCGACTGAAACTGGAGTTTGTCTTCGCTGACTTTTTACAGCGCGATTAGAGTCGTATTCCTCACGTGTTTGGGATTGCACTTCGTTGCGCAGTGAAAGCGGTGAACGATGTTAAGTTTCCAGAACTCACACGCGAGTTTATAGTAGTATTTACTTTAAATCAATAAACATGGGCACAATGTTTGGTTGAATCTGTTTTGAGAACATAAATAAGGATGAGTAAAGTTAGCCGGCTAGCTTCTTGCTAACAGTAAAAGTTTTCCCCACTTTCTAGCTCGAAAATAACGTGATTCCGATTTCAAGCTAAACCCGTTTCCATGCCATATATCTAACACTAATTCACTTTAAAAAAAAAAAAAAAATTCTTCATGATTCAGGTTAATGACTTATATAGTCTCAGTTTCAGAGGCTCCGCCCACTGTATTTGGAGTTTGTCATGTCTTTTGTACACTTTTCTGGCCACAAGCTTCAGCATCATAAAGGATACAGTCTGATTGGCTCGCCACAATTCCGTGCACCGATTTCCAGCCACAAAAACATTAGAACGACGAAGTTTTCATAGTTCAGAAAGTTTAGTTTGATGCGGACTTTGAGAAAAGATCTCTGATTGGTCGACTGCCATGTCAGTCAATTTCCTGTGAAAGTAGGCGGTCCTTGATACGTTTATCGTCGAAATCAGAGGTGGACAAATCGTACAGCACGTCAAAGTCTTGTCTTTCGTGGCGTGAAGAAGCTCATAAGTGGTAGCTAGCGTAACACACGGAACGCTAACTAGCTAGTTACGTGCATTAATACAGAATAAGTAGCTCATTGTATTTTAGCAAATCAGCTGGCGAGCTGATTGACAGATATTATTCAAGTCTGGCTAACGTCTTTATTTTTCTCTCAACCACGAGGTGAGTTCTGATTCAGAAAAAAAAGATCATCTGCCATCGGTACGCATAAATTAATCTACCAAGTGAAAATCCTTGTAGCGTCAGTCAGGTTGTGACTCGACCGATGTGCGATACAGCGATTTAATCGTTCATACGCAGTCTTACACGGTCACGGTTTCTGGTCACGTTTACAACGATTATATTCTATTAATAAAATAATTCTACAAGTTTGAAGTTTAACTCTTGACGTTACGAAGGCTGTCATACTTCGTCTGAAAGCGCTATCCGCCCTCTTCCGCATACATGAGCTCTCGCACTCCTGCGATTGGCTAGCGTCGCCGCGATCGACAGGGGAGACGGTGAATAAAAAAAGAATGTAAAAAGCTTTCTTAAGATATGCGTCTAACATTATTTTGTCACTCTTGCACTATATTGTGTAGCACCAGAGTAAATTATATTTCGAAGCATGAAATGATGATTGGCGTGTTTGTGGCTTTTTTTTTTTTTTCCCTTCAGCGTGCGTTCTCTTCAGAAGGACTGAGTGAGATGTGGAATGAGATGGTTAAAGATGAGGAGATCGTTTTCAACAGAGAGGAATCCGCCTATCCAGGTACCGCCGTCAATATCCACATATAGCTAGCACACATGTCTATTTATATCTATATCTATATCTATATATATATATCGTAGAATCGTTATCTGACGTGAACCTTCACCTCGCGTTTCTCATTCTCAGAGGACTCTGCGGATTGCCCCGGGGCTCAGAAGAAGGACGAGTCCAACGACAAGGAGAAGAAAGAGGAAGAAGAGACGTCTTCGTCATCCGCCCGTCATTCCATCATCGAGACGTGGGACTGGGGAAGACAGCCAGGTGGGCGGAGCTGCTAATTAATCCCGCTCTGTAGTTGTAAAACGAGGTGTCGGGTAGCTACAGCGCCGAAATCGACGTGCTGAGCGCAGCGTTCACGATCGGGCGTTCTGCAAGGTCATCCCACTCGCTCTTCACCAGACCTGAGAGAGTTCACTTTTTTTTTTTTTCCATTTTCAACACCAGTCCTGATCTTTAAAAAAAAAAAAAAGATAAAATACTGCTGATTTATACACATCTCTGTCTACTCCAGCACTTATTTCTCTTCTTACAGGACAAACTCCTTTTCCTCTGAGCTTTTTTTTAATGAATTTAATGAACGCAGACGGACTGATTTCTCTTTCCGGAGCCAGGAGCGCTGGGACTAAACACCGTCTGAGTGAAAAATCCAATTAACTTGGATTAAAAAGAAATGATGGGGTATTGAGGGGAAAAAAAAAAAAGTAA
Organism: Pangasius sanitwongsei; assembly: GCA_037576675.1. NCBI lineage: Eukaryota > Metazoa > Chordata > Actinopteri > Siluriformes > Pangasiidae > Pangasius > Pangasius sanitwongsei. The sequence goes on along the minus strand of CM075004.1, from coordinate 1,565,762 downwards.
TTTGAGAAAACAATAGGGCCAGTAGAGCTCTTTTTATTTCTCTCTCTCTCTGTCTCTCTCTCTCTCTCTTTCTCAAATAGATGGAGGAATTCTCATTATTAAGTAGCGGTCATGTCGACTTTGTGGCGTCGCTTATTTCTGTAAATTTCAGATTGAACCCTTTCCGTAGACGTCTCCGTAAAACGTCAGACACAACGCCGATGACTTTAAAGCAGTTTCAAGTGTTAAAAAAATTTTTTTTTGTGACATAAAAATCTAATCTGGAGTTTAATCATAACTCCAACTGAATTATAACTTGTCCTAAGTGACGGTGATGGCTCCAGAGGCAAGGCTTTCTGGGAAGGAGGAGGTCGTAGGTTCAAATCCCAGATTCAGTTGTGTTTTAGTTGTTCTGAAAGGAGCTTTCCAGAAATCCGGACGTAGAATAAAGCGGCCGTTTGACCCCCTGATAAAGACTCTTGGCTTAATCAAAAGTTCGATTTGAATAAATGCAACTGCCAAATGAATCAAATTTTAATATTTAATAAATATGTCCGTGCTCTTTCACTGTGAGAGGACTTTAGAACATCATGAAAGAGTTAAGCGCCTCCTCCGAAGGTTCAGAAAGGTCAAACGTGAGTCATTTAGATATATATATGTTTTCAGCTGAAGTGTTTTCAACTGAACTTCATAGAATGGTATCGAGGATCGAGTCGTGATGTCCCAGCATGGCTCAGGATTCAGTGGAGGGCACACATGACTTGCTTCATCTCATGTAGGCTTAACACATCTAATCTGTGTGTGTGTGTGAAAGAGAGAGAGAGAGAGAGAAAGAGAGAGAGAGAGAGAGAGAGAGAGAGAGAGAGAGAGAAAGAGAGAGATTTAAGCCTCAGGCACGTGAAGTTTGTCAGGCTCGGGTAACTGTACAGACTGTGCGTGAGGGACGGTTATTTTTACCCAGCTGACTCTGTGTGTGTGTGTGTGTGTGTGTGTGTGTGTGTGTGTGTGTGTGTGTGTGTGTGTTTGGGTGGAGCTGCTCTCCTGCTCAGGGCAGATAAGTCCACGCTGATGGAAAAGCATTGCACCACCTCCGTATACATCACATGCTGGAAAGCTTAATAAACACGGTGTTTGTTATCTCATTGCATAACACGTTCCCTCAACCTCATATCCTGCAGAAGGAGAGCCGGAACTATCCAACACATAACCTAGAGTAGCCCTGAAATTAAAAAAAAATATCAGTGTTTCGGTGTTATGGACACCAGTATGATAATATATAGCTAAAAAGAAAACCCTTTAAAACACGTTTTGAGTTTATAATTCATTGCTTCTTCCTGGGGAAAACGATTAAAATGACTTGTCCAGTTAAAAGCTCTTTAGAAAGTATATGCCGTAAGGTGTAGGTGAAGCTGAAAAAGCTGGCTCGTTGAGCTCTTCGCTCTTTTCCTGCGAGTTTCTAGCGAGAATTCAGCGAGTTCTCTCATGTTTGTTTAGTTTCAGTGGGGGTGTGGCGTGGTGCATCTCAAACGCTATTGGCCGTTGTGTAAATCACTCGAACGCTTTCGACACGCCACCACTCTGACTTCCTGTTTCAAATAGGAAGTCCGTCAGCGTTCGGAATCGGATCGGGTGCATGTTTAATCTTTACTGCAAATGTTCTACTCTATAAACAACCAAAAAAAAAACATTCATGTCCTAATGTTTTACTTTGTGATGTCACTAAACACGTTCAAGTCACCTTGAATATGCAAATGAGCAGAAAATGGCTTGATCGCTGAAAACCTTTACCTGCACAGCCTGTGTACTAGCTGTGTTAGCTCATGTGGTGGTGGTCGTCGTGGTAACGGTGACTTCTGTAAGCATTCCTTCAGCACCGTTGAATAAATCTCGAAATTAGATCATGTTAATGATATTCGGCTGTTAAGGATCGTAGGAGTGGCATGTGGTGCTTTTGTGGAATTTGCATATCATGAATATTCATTGAGCCTGGCGTTTTATAATGAGAGTAAAGGTGTAGACATTCTCCCAGCTCTATTTTTTTTTCAGATGTTAAATCCTGATTTGTTTGTATGTTGATTAAAGTGACACTTAAATCAGAGGTAACCTCAACGTACACTTACTTTAAAATTGATTTTATTTTTATTTATTTATTTATTTTGTCCTGTAACAAAGCCTCATGTTGAAGTACCAGAGTTTCATTGATGCTCTGTTTGAAAACGTGTCGCAGTTCAGGCCCATTTGCACCGGCGGCTCACTCGCTTGGGGAGTAAATGGAAAAATAAATGGACCATGAAATGTTGTACATGCCGGAGGATTGGAGAAGAGCTTGTTAAATCAAGAGCCCTGTTATTTATTTATTTATTTATTTATTTATTTATTTATTTATTTTCGCTTTGGTGAAAAAAAAAAAAATATGATGGGATCTCGGCTCTCAGCTTGGCTGACTTAACTAAGGATGTTTGCATCTGATGAAATGCTTTGCTGGAAATTCTCAGTTCAGTGAAACACACTTGTGTGCTGATTGCTTCATGTGATATTAAAAGAAATTTCAGACCTGTCTAGTGAAAAATCCAGTCTATGAGTATCCTTGAGCTCTTCGACTCGGACTGTGTCTAGGATTTTGTTTAATTTTCAAAACTTGATCTGTCCTGATTTTATGACCCCAAAATATGTTACTGATGTTACTGACGTTCCTCTGCATCTCTCGCGCTGTCGTGCGTAGCGTCTCGCATCGTCGAAAATCTGTCTGGAGTGCTCTGTTGAAAAGATAAACCCTCCAAATCCAAATCACGACGGTGTACCTTGGACACTCGGCAGCTGGAATTCTGCTAAATGTTATGATATTTCTGCACGAAAATGGGTTGCATCTGCCACGAGGTTACGTCCTCTATAGACAAACCTTTCAACAAGCATCCAAACAAAACTAAACTTTTACAGCTTTCTTTTCAGTAGGAGCTTGAAATCTCTCTCACTCATGAATAAACTGTGTGTGTGTGTGTGTGTGTGTGTGTGTGTGTGTGTGTGTGTGTTCAGATGAAGGAGAGCTGAAGGATTGTCTCCTGGTGCTTGTGGAGGACCAGCAGAAACTCGCCGCTCAGACGGCTAAGAGCACCCTGTCTGCGCGGCGCCTGAGCCAGCGGCTGCTCATCCTGGAGCGCTACCTCATCTCCCTCACCCACAGCATGATGGAGGAGAAGTACAAAGTCCGGTGGAAGAGTCCACCCAGCCCCCCGCTGCCCACCGTCGATAATAAGAGGTGCGAAGGACAGGAGGGTGTTGCGCAATAAAGCGAGATCTGCGCGATGGGAAGCGTTTCCATTGCTTTATCTGTGCGTTGTGTGTGTTTCTGCAGCAGTCGTCCTGTGAGTAAAGGAGTGGAGGGTTTGGCTCAAGTCGGGTCCAGGGCTGCTCTTTCTTTCGCTTTTGCATTCCTCCGTCGAGCCTGGAGGTCCGGTAAGCAACATTCAAACCTGATCAGCGCCTCTGTTTTATCAATAGGTGCTATTTTAGGTGCACTTTAGAAGCAGAGCTCTCAGACACATTTTATTTTATTTTATTTTATTTTATTAAATCAACGTCCACCCCGGTTCATAGCCTCAACAAAATAAAATATACCCCACCCAAGGAAAAAAAAAAACATCCATGCTGGGAATTGGTTTCAGCTTGCTGCAGTCTGAACGAGGAAAAGCGCCCTGATGTTTTTCCGACTGATGATGTGACGTGATTTTTTCAGTCCGTAGGGAGTGGGCAGGACCGGCTGCTCTGGATCTGTGAGCGGAGAGCTGACCTGTAACCGGAGCTCTGAGCTACACGCAGAAAGGATTCAAACAGATCCAATGCAGTTAGGAACGAGAGCACATTAGGCCCGAAAAAGCTAACTGTGCATCGTGTGTGTCTCTTCAGGAGAGCTCTGATTGGTCGCGTGCCTGGAAATGTTGTGATGAGACGTTTGTGGTTTTTATAAAGGAAATCGGAGTAAGAGTAAAACATCCAGGACTTTCCGTCTTCTACAGGCTGGAGATGTGCGCCTGCTTCCCAACCTCTTCCTAAAAGTGTAGCCCATTAAAAAAAATCTTCCAGAATTTAACGTTATTCCTCCTGGTGTGTTGTATTCTGCTGCCGGGAACCGTATCACTTGCTCTCCACGTTTTAGCAGAACTCCTGATTTTATTTCGTTTTCCCATTTTTCAGTACGTAATTGAACCAGTGACTAATCCGGACCTCTGAGTGGGACACGTGACCGACATTTTCAGCCACTGAAAGGACACCAAGCCCATACGGATCTTCTGGAGTTACACCACTTAAAAAGTGTTAGTTTACCCGAATAGCACGAACTGTCATTTAGTTTTAATCCATAATAACACACGGATAACATTTTGCCTAATGTCAGTCTGATTCCTAAATAAAATTCTCGATCGATACAAAAGGAGATGAACTAGTTAATGTCTGCTAGCAAATGCTTATCCTCACTTGTCTAACTACCGTGTAACTTTGCTAGTTAATAATATTATCATTATTATGACTATTATTAGTTCATTGTATCTTGGTGTAATTTTGAAAGACCTGCAGTTACTCTTCTCACTGGTGCAGTTCTTCCTCTGTATATTCTGGTTCGAACATGTACGGTTGGATGTCACCAAAAAACCAACAAAACCTAATCCCTTGTGTCACATCTGTCGCTTGAGTCATCCATTCGCTCCCTTTCAGTAATTTACTTACATTAAGCAAAAGTGGGTGCTTATTAGCAGGAGGCAGCAAGCTGTCTGGCTCGCCCCGCCCAACCCCCGTATTATTCCTCTCTCACCCAAATATCCACCATTATAGATGTAGTTTTTCAAATTTTGCATCCAACTCCGAGATACGGAATCAAGAGGTGGTTTCCAAAGTATTGAAACGAGGAAATGTTGCTACAGAGCCTGCTGCGTCATCACCGTAACATTGTCCCTTTAGACAAAAACACTTTCATCAGTTTAGACTTGCTCATGCTGTGTTTAATAAAATGTCTTCTCTGTGATAAAACTCACATCGGACAGCTATAACTGTACAACACGAGCGTTCACAGCCAGATTATTACTACTATTATTATTATTATTATTATTATTATTATTATTATAATAACAACAGATCGGGGGGGGGAGACGGAGAAACTGAGAGGCAGAGAGAAAGGACGAGAGCAAAAGACAGGAAGAGCGAGACAGAAAAAAGGGGGAGGGGGAGAAGGAGGGAGAGGAAGGAAGAGAGAGAGAGAGAGAGAGAGGGAGAAACTGAGAGGCAGAGAGAAAGGACAAGAGCAAAAGACAGGAAGAGCGAGACAGAAAAAGGGGGGAGGGGGGAGAAGGAGGGAGAGAGAGAGAGAGGGAGAAACTGAGAGGCAGAGAGAAAAGACAAGAGCAAAAAACAGGAAGAGCGAGACAGAAAAAGGGGGGAGGGGGGAGAAGGAGGGAGAGGAAGGAAGAGAGAGAGAGAGAAAGAGAAACTGAGAGGCAGAGAGAAAGGACAAGAGCAAAAGACGGGAAGAGGGAGACAGAAAAAGGAGGGAGAGGAAGAGAGAGAGAGAGAGAGCGCTCCCTCTGATCCACAGTTTCTAGGAGACACCTGTGTGTCTAATTTCTGGTGGACCTTCATCAGTTTATTAACAGTTTATTCCCCTCACGTTTCATATTTGCGTCTCGGACAGCGATGTGATGTTGCCGTATCACCTTCTCAGAGAGTGAATATTTGATCCAGGGTTGCCAGATCATGACTGATGACCTGTATTTTTGCGGTCTAGGCGACGACGCAGACCTGTGCAGTGAGCTGCTGCAGGAGTCTCTGGATGCCCTGCGTGCCCTCCCCGAGGCCACGCTGTTCGACGAGAGCACCGTGTCATCCGTGTGGCTGGAGGTCGTTGAGAGAGCTACCAAATTCCTCAGGTTGGGAGAGGGTTAATGAGGAATACGTATTAAATAAACTGGCGATTAAAGATAAGGCTTCACATCAGCACTAATTACGGCCAAAGAGAAAAAGCCCTTTTCATGAGTTCACATGAAATAATACTGTTACTGTAAAGGCAGAAATATACGTTAACAAACATTATATATATATATGTATAAAAAAAACATTCATTTACCATAATGGCATGAATACACATGAAAATAACATTGTTACCGTAATGACACGAGTCTCTAAATCGCAGTTATAAAGTGCATTTACAATCATTTTATTCCTTTTCTTTCACTTAGCTTTAACAGTATTGACTGAAATGCTATTTTTAAAAGATTATTTATTTATTTATTTATTTATTTATTTATTTTTGGGAGCAGTGAAGTGCACGGAGGCGGGATTGGTAAAGCTCCCAGCGGCATTCCGCTGCAGGATCAGCACCTGGCCCTGGCTATTCTCCTGGAGCTGGCGGTTCAGAGAGGCACGCTCAGGTACACGCCGCTTTTAACCTCCTCACACGACAGGATTCTGTTCTACGTCAAGGGTCAGCAATCAACTGCATGTAAAAAAAAAAACTGATAAATGTTTTTTGGGGGAAAAAACCTGTCTGTAGTTCAGCGTCTCTAGTTCGTTAAACATGAACCTCACCGTCATCTGTCGCGGTTTATCCAATCACGTGTAAGTACGTCAATTATTTCGCTAAAGGCAGCTCATCGTGGCAGAGAGAGGTGGGAGAATTAAGAGCATCCAAGCTGGTCTTAAAGCTGATAGATATTCGCCTGCACAGTAATGAATGCGTGTGATTATAGCCAGCTGTTGTCTGCTGTGCTGCTGCTGCTGAGGCTGTGGGACCGAGGCACCAGAGAGATGGATAACGAGCGCTCCAGCCAGGGCACCAGCGCCCCCTTACTGCCCCTGCTACAGCGCTTCCAGAGCATCCACAGCAGCAAGGAGGAGCCTGTGCCTGAGGAGGAGCTCGAGGTCGGGACACAATTAAAATCTGTAGAACTGCAGCTGGCGTTCCTTATTGTCTTGCTATAAATCGTCCTCTCCGCCCTTACAGATTTTATCAGCCCCGCTGAGTCCGAACGAGAGTTTCCTGCGCTACCTGAACCTGCCCCAGGACAACGAGCTGGCCATTGACCTGCGGCAGACGGCTGTGGTCATCATGGCTCACCTGGACCGCCTGGCAGTGCCCTGTAGCCCCCCACCGTGCAGCTCCCCCACCTCCAGCAAGGTACTGCACCTGCCGCTCTGCTTTTACTTCAACTCCTCAGACGTCTTCAGCCTCGACGCTGATCGTGTACAGGTCAAATTTGGAACGCTGTAAATTTGAAGACTTTTTCAATATTTCAGTAAAAGCTGATTAGCTCAGTGCAGGCGAGAACACAACAGTTGGACTGGTTATTTTTTCTTTCTTTCATTTTTTTGTTAAGCAAAAATGTTCAGATCCAATCTATGAGGTTTTTATTCATTTAAACGTAAAATACTTGAGACGTAAAGTAATTGTTTTTCTGTCATTTTTGAGAACCTGCTGCTGTAGGCCTTTTAAATAATATTGTTTTGTCGTATTACCGTAATGACTGGAATATGCTTAATATCAGTACATGAAAATATCACTGTCACTGTATGAGACAAATGCGCATGAACCTTTCCACAATGACACGAATATACATGTGAATATCGTTATTACCGTATTGACACTAATACCCAAGAATATCATTTTTTTTCCAGAATAACATTCGGTTATGGTCGTGACACGAATACGCATGAATATAAGTTTATAAAAAATAACACTCGGATACCGTAATGACATCAATATACAAATCGGTTTATGAAAATAATCTTCTGTTACCATAATGATCTGAATGCAGACAAATTTCAGTTTATCAAACTAGCATTCTGTTACCGTAAAGCCATGAAGGCACACAAACCTCGGTCTATTAAAAGACCCGAAATATCAGTTTATGAAAATAACGTTGTTATCGTAATGACACAAATACACAGGTATTAGTTTATGAAAATAGCGTCCTGTTACCGTAATGACACAAATCCCCACATTGAGCTAATGACGTCTTTGGCATCTTTCTAATTTGTTTTTAATTTGCGTAGTCCTGCATATTTATATTTTCCGTTAATTGGTAGTTTGTCACTGTTTAAAATAATTATGAGACCTAGGAATGTCAGAACATTTTATAGTTTACAGCATTAGCTAGACATTAGAAATACCACTTATAGCTTTCCAGCTATAGTTTTTTTTTTTTTTTTCTTTTTCTTTTGTCTTGCTGTTCTCTCTTACTGTTTATAAACTGCTGTTTGGCTAATTGCTCTCTCTCTCTCTCTCTCTCTCTGTACCTGCCGTGTTGAAGGACCATGGACCCGTGCAGGTAACTGAACCTGTTATCTGTTCCTTATTGTTTGCGGTTGGTCTTATTAACCTGTCGTGCGTCTTTCGCGTGTACAAAGTGCACGGTGTGTCGTTTGATCGCTTTTGCTAATCAGCTTAACGCTCTGGTTGGAGGGGATTTATCACGAGTCAGTGCTGGATTAATCTAAACAACCCCTTTGTTAAAGATGTAAGCTTAGCTGTCTCTCACAAAACACTTTCTCAAAGTCATGAACCTGTTTTCCGCAATTTGTACATACGGACAAGACAGCACTAATGGTGGAATTTTCCTTTAATTTATTTATTTATTTATTTTGTATGGACAAATATTTAGAGGCTATGTTGAATACATAAAAAAAAAAAAACATAAATAAAATATTTTTTTATATAATGTTTATTAGTTATATTAATGCATTTTTAAAATTAAAATCTAATGTTTTATATTATTTATAAGGGTTTTTAAAAAAATTATTTTATTTTTAGAGTTTTAATTCCAAAAAGAATTATTTTAAAACCTTTTTTGTTAAAGGGTGCCAATATTTCTGGTACAGACTAAAATCAAAAGACTTTTGCTGTGAATTGTCCAAAAAAAAAAAAAATTCACGATTTGAAGAATTATAGGTTTAATGAATGACTTTAGAGAATCTGGACTCCAGTGCTGCTGCTCAATGTGTCTCGTTTTATTTATTTATTTATTTTATTTATTTTTAAAGAGTACATTGCAGGAGGTGATTGGCTGGGGATTGCTGGGATGGAAAGTATACGCCAATCTGAACGGACCAATCCAGTGCAAAGCTCTGTCCAACCTGGGCGTGACCCAAATCGTGTGCTCAGAGAAAGGCTTTCTCCTGCTGACCATCACTGGTGCTGTCTACACTCAGAATTATAAAAGCACCACCCTCGTGCGTGTCCCATCCCTCTTTCACTGCTTAGTATTCAGCACGACTGACGTGCTGTCTGATATTTATCACTCGTGTGTGTGTGTGTGTGTGTGTGTGTGTGTGTGTGTTAGTCCCCTATGCTTCTTCATAGCCTGGCATCCAGGAAGATGGTGAAGCTGGCCGCTCACCCTGAAGGCCAGCATTACCTCGCTCTCTCAGCCAATGGGGAGGTTTTCTCCTGGGGGTGTGGAGACGGAGGGCGTCTCGGACATGGAGACACCACGTAAGAGCAACTTATTTTTAGGACACCACCTTCTTTTGAAAACAAAAAAAAAAAAGGATATGAATTGCAACTGGAAAGTAATTTTGTGAGTAGGGAACTGGAGAAACGGCGGACCACACGCGCCACAGGATTGGTTCGAGGAATCGTTCGAGCCGATCGCTTTACAGAGTTGTAGCTTTTCAAATTTCAAATCGCGTTTCAAATGTTGCTCGTCATTGTTCTGCCCAAATGCACACGAACTTCAGGTATGAAAATAGCGTTGTTACCAATGATGACTTGAATACGTTACCGTAATGGCGCAAACGCACATCAAATAACATTGTTACCGTAATGATGTGAATTACCGTAATCACATGAATTACCGTAACGACACACACACACATGCATAAATATATACGACGCTTTATGAAAACGCTTTTTTAAAAACTTAGTTTCACCTTCTGTGTGAACAGGGAATTTTTTTGTGTTTCTGAGAGCACCATTTCACAGCGCCAGCCTGATCATCCCCATTACGTGTTACTTTGTTCATAATTTCATATTAAATAACTTTATTAACTTGAATTATTATTACAGTGTTGTGTGGAGAGTATGATTTTTCGGTGTACTGTTTTTGAATCCACCTTCTTTAGCGTTCAATACGCAGCTCTTAATGGTATTCCAGAAGCGTTTGACAAAAAAAAAAAAAATAAAAAAAAATGTGGAATGGAGATTATTATTATTTTTTTAAATTTATGTGGCGTTTTGGAAAACGGAGCTCTGTTTTCAAAAGTCTGTGTACTTGTGAATGTGGGCTTCAGGTATTTCGACAACTTTGTTGGACAAAAATGGCAAAATTAAATTTCCCAACTGTTGATTTGAGGAGAAAACCAAACGCTAACACGTTTCATTTTGGACGACTCTGAAAGCCAGAACTCGTAAAATCTTCTGTGGCTCTGATTTTTGCACCGTGCTTTAGTTGCCGAGTTGAAGCTGTCGGGTTTTGCAGGTATTTGGAAGAGCCGACGATGATTGCGGCGTTTTCTGGGAAGCACGTGGTGCACATCGCCTGTGGCAGCACCTACAGCGCCGCCATCACTGCAGACGGCGCTCTGTACACGTGGGGCCGGGGAAACTACGGCCGCCTGGGACACGGTAAAGTCTGACTGAGGACGACTTGTTGGTGTGAAGCGCTGACACACAACACTCGGGTTTATTCTGACTGATTTTTACTTTTTTTTTTGTTTTTTTTTGGGTCTCTGATTTGGCGCAGGCTCCAGTGAGGACCAGACCACGCCCATGCTGGTGACCGCTCTGAAGGGGCTGAAGGTCCTCGATGTGGCCTGTGGCAGCGGAGACGCACAGACGCTCGCCGTCACAGAGAATGGTATTTAATTATAAATAAGTATATATTTTTATTTATATGCAATATTATAGCTTAAAACATCTATAATGTAACATTTCTATAATTTAAGTACTAACTATAATTGTACTTGTGATGATTTTTAATTTTACTTTAATTTTTAAACGCTAAACTTAATGTATTTCCTTTAGCACTGTCAAAACATTTTACTGTTCGGTGTAGTTTCATAATATTTAAATTGAATTAAACTTTTTTACTAATTTAATTTAGTCTTTTTTACTTGTTGCCACTTGATGGCATTTGAATACTAATTTATTTATGTAATTAAATTTTTTTTATTTGTTTGTTTTTGTTTATTTGCTGTCTCTTGATGGCTTTTGAATATTTAGTCTCGTATAATTAAAATCTGAAATTGTTTTATTTATCAGTAAACAACACATTTGTTGTTACTTGATCGCTTATTTACTTACTTACTTTTATTTATTTATTTATTTATTTACTTACTTAAATAATTATTGACTTCTGAAGCGTAATATCAGGAGCATGATGTCCAGGTTTGTATAGCGGCACCTTATTTATTTATTTATTTTTTAATCCTCCCCCCCTTGGTTTCTCTCTTTCTCTTCCCCCATTTTCTCTCTCTCTCTCTCTCTCTCTCTCTCTCTCGCTCTCTCCTCCATTCTCTCTCTCTCTTTCTCCTCCATTCTCTCTCTCTCTCTCTCTCTCTCTCTCTCTCTCCCCTCCATTCTCTCTCTCTCTCTCTCTCTCTCCCCTCCATTCTCTCTCTCTCTCTCTCTGTGTGTGTGTGTGTGTGTGTGTGTGTGTGTGTGTGTGTGTGCGCGTGCGTGCGTGCGTGCAGGTCAGGTGTGGTCGTGGGGGGATGGAGACTACGGGAAGCTGGGTCGAGGAGGCAGTGACGGCTGTAAGAGCCCTAAGCTGGTGGAGAAGCTGCAGGATCTGGACATAGTGAAGGTGTGCTGTGGAAGTCAGTTCTCGGTGGCTCTCACTAAAGACGGACAGGTTTACACGTGGGGCAAAGGAGACAACCAGAGACTGGGTCACGGCACCGACGAACACGTCCGCTACCCAAAACTGCTGGACAGTCTGCAAGGTCAGGCTTTAACCACAGGTCCTCTTTCTGTAGTAGGTTCAGGACACTGAGTGTAGCATTAGCACTAATGCTTGAGCAATATGTTTTATTAGATTATTAGGTGTAACAGATTTCATAATTAATCTCTGCCACTTGACTGCTTATATTCGTACAAGTAGAGATGCATCGATACCCGTACTAATATCTCATACTCGTAATGAATGCTTGGATACCAGAATCCGATGAAATTCTGGATGCAGAGTAAAGACTATAAACTCTGAGAACATCAGCAGGAGGAACTACAACATCTGCTTACAATACAAGTGATAAAACTTGTATTAAAGACAAACCTCAGCGTGATGAGTACATCGCTAGCAGCAAACGCAGGCTAGATGAGAAAATGTGAAATGTCTACAGATGATGCTAGTTGGCAGAAAATAACAGCACTTAGCCAGTACGTTGTTCTTGACTGTTGGGAACAATGAGGGATTCTGACGCAATGAAAACAGAAAGGTTCTTTACTTAGAGCTGTACAGAAGTGCTTTTTTTTTTTTTTTTTTTTTTTTTTTCTCCCCTGAAGTGAAATAAAACCCGCTCGTATCTCGATCCAAGCTAGGTGACGTCGCTAGCTAATGGACTTAATCGCTATGCTATCGTTATAAAGAACGAGTGTAGTCATGTCGGTGCATGAACGCACACGTGTGCGCTTGTCATGGCCGCTGTTTAAACCTAGGAAGCATAAACGGAGCTGAATAAAACGTTCCATCACGTCCCTGATTAATTACTTACTTACGAGGTTACTTATGTTATCGGAACGGACGAATACCGAGAAACGTTAACGTATTCGATATGAAAAACAAATCATAATGAGGCACGTCGGTACTTTTTTCTCATGTGCTGAAACCTTTTCCAAAATGTATATTTATTTATGCAAATGAGGTCACAGTGAATAAAATATCCATAAATTTGCATACTTAATAACTTTTAGTAGTAGTTTGATTTTTATTTTTATTTATTTTTTATTTTATTTTATTTTTTTTAAAGACCAATTGAAATTGTTGTGACCTTAAAAATCTCAGACCTTCTGATAACGTCCTGAAATTTGTACTGAGCCTCAGATAAATGCTGATAACTGTGGTGTGTGTGTGTGTGTGTGTGTGTGTGTGTGTGTGTGTGTTGTGCTCCACAGGTAAAAAGGTGGTGGATATAGCCGTGGGCTCCACACACTGCCTGGCCCTCACCGAGGACGGGGAGGTGCACAGCTGGGGCAGTAACGATAAACTCCAGCACTTTGACACGCTCTTCTCCAACAAGAAGCAGCCTAAAGCTCTGCCAGGCCTCAACTCCAAACACATCGTGGGCATTTCCTGCGGTCCAGGACAGGTACTGAGGCTGTGAAGTGTTCAGATCATCTCTGGAAGTCTGAAATGTGCCTATATCAGATCAGGGTTAGGGTTTCCTTAAAGACTTTTTTTTTCCCTTCTTCTCCAGAAAATGCTTTGTGTAGTTGAGGTCTTAGCATCCAGATTGAGTATATGATCGAGTGCCTCTTCTAAAGCATCCATTTTTCGTTTCGTCATTTATTTATTTATTTACTTATTTATTTATTTTCCTCCAATATGAGGCGACATCTGCATAGAAAATCACAGATCTGGACTAAAATGATCTAATGATCCGGACTAAAATGTAAAATTTTCTGCAATTTTCTCAGAGGAGGATGGAAAGAAACAGCAACATGGCCGATCTGGATGGAGATAAAATCTATAAAATAAGAAATTTCCCCCGGACGGCATGTGCGTTTAATCCTGCCCAGATGAGGCTTTAACTGTTTTGTGCGTTTTCCGTCTCTATATAAAGTCTCTAAGACAAAATCAGAGGTGTTGGCATTTACAGTTCGGCCGTACCGATGACTTCACGAACTGTGGAGGAACTGTTGATTATTAAGCAGCGTCACACTGAATGTTTGCCTGGTTTTAATTAGTTTTGCTTACAACGCATCTGAGAAAGCATCAGAAACGTGCTGAGAAAAAAAAAAAAAAAAGCCTCATGAGCATAGTGACTCTACTGTTTTTATTTTATTTAATTTTATTTTTTTAAGATACATGTCTGATATAACTCTTCTCTCTCGGGTTTAACAGAGTTTTGCGTGGTCGTCGTGCTCGGAGTGGTCCGTGGGCCTGCGTGTGCCCTTCGTGGTGGACATCTGCCCCATGACGTTCGAGCAGCTGGACCTGCTGCTGCGTCAGATCAGCGAAGGGATGGACGGCAGCTCGGACTGGCCTCCGCCTCAGGAGAAGGAGTGTATGGTGGTGGCTACGCTCAACCTGCTCCGACTGCAGGTGTGTGTACTGTTCATGCAGCTGTTTATATGTGGATACGTGGTTGTGTACTGCTGGTTAAATCCTCCGTGTGCGTACGTATGCGCGTGTGTGTGTGTGTAGCTCCACGCTGCTATCAGTAATCAGGTGGACCCGGAGGAGCTGGGGCTGGGCCTGGGCAGCAGTCTGCTCAACAGCCTCAAGCAGACGGTGGTGACGCTGGCCAGCAACGCCGGGGTGCTGAACACGGTGCAGGCGGCCGCGCAGGCCGTGCTCCAGAGTGGCTGGTCAGTGCTATTGCCCACTGCTGAGGAACGAGCCAGAGCCTTGTCCTCACTGCTACCCAACGCAGGTCAGTCTCCGGACCAGGTCCACCTCCCCACACACTCAGCTGCCTTTAATGCATATTAAATACAGTCAGGTCTTCAGTCTAATTAGTGTGTGTGTGTGTGTGTGTGTGTGTGTGTGTGTGTGTGTGTGTGTGTGTGTTTCAGCCTCCAGCCATGAGATGAGCGTGAGTCCAGGCCGGAGGTTTATGATTGACCTGCTGGTCAGCAGTCTAATGGCAGACGGAGGGTTGGAGTCTGCTCTGAACGCCGCCATCACAGCTGAGATTCAGGTCTGTGTGTGTGTGTGTGTGTGTGTGTGTGTGAGGTACAGCAGCCGGACAGGCCACGCCCACAAGCGACAGCAGTGCGAACGAAGGGTAATGGAGAGTTTTAACGTGTGATGATCGATTATTCATCCTTATTTATTCGCTTTATTCTGATCAGGGTGGCTGTGACTTTTGCAATTGCGTTCGTTAGTTAAATTCAGGAAAGAAACAATTTTCTTTTTCTTTGTTGCACAAGTTCCTCTCTGGCTAGGATTATGTTTGGATACGTGTTTAAATATAGCGCTGAAACATGCATCCTCTATTTAAAAAAAAAAACCCAACTGTTTCCATTACTTTTATTTTTTTATTTATTTATTTTTTTTTTCCTTCCCCTCTTCTTTCATGCTGTCTTTATCGACAGGAGACTCTTTCCACCTCAGTCAGAACGCTTTTTGTGATATTTAGGCACTTTTTTTTTTTTTCTGGCTCTTCAGTTTCTTTTGCATTTTTAAAACGAAGAACGTGATGTTTAAAAAAAATGATGATTTAAAAGAAAAAAAACAAAAACAAAAGACAAAAACAGGTCCTGTGCTCACTCAGGACATCGAGGCTAAGAAGGAGGCACAGAAAGAGAAGGAGATTGACGAGCAGGAGGCCAACGCCTCCACCCTGCACCGCTGTCGCACCACCCTCGATAAAGACCTCATCAACACGGGCATCTACGAGTCGGCCAGCAAGCAGAGTTTACCGCTGGTCCAGCTCGTGCAGCAGCTGCTCAGGTACACACACCTACACCCCCGCTCCATTCACACCTGGAGCCGGTCTTCAGTCCTTACTGTTATTAGGGAAGGTTTTCACCTTCGCTCCCCCTCTCCCCCTCTCCCCCTCTCCGCCTCTCCCCCTCTCCGCCTCGCCTCCTCGGTGCAGGAACATGGCGTCACAGACGATAGCGCGTCTGAAAGATGTGGCTCGACGCATTTCACACTGCCAGGATGCAGAGCAGGTGAGTAAAGAGCGCTCGGCTTCGCTCGACCTGCTGCTGCGCTTCCAGAGACTGCTCATCTGTAAACTGTACGTCGGAGTGAACGGCAGCACCGGAGTCGGAGATTACAGTGAGTGTTAGAATACACACACACACACACGCCCACACACACACACACGCAGTCATATGCCAGTATTTTGTTTTTAGTGAGGGGATGTTGTGTTTACTGCAATTTTTGTCAGCATCAGTAAAGTTTCTTTCTTGCTTTCTTTTGTTATTGTTTGCTTTCTTTTGCTATTTATCGCTCTTTCTTCACTCTTTGTTTTTTTTCTCTTCTTTCTTTAAATCTTGCTCTTTCTTTTGTTTTTTGATCTTTCTGTCTCTCTCTCTCTTTGCTCTTTCTTTCTCTCCGTGTCTCTCTCCGTCCTCCCTCTCTTTCTCCCTCTCTCCTCCCTCCCTCTCTGTCTCTCTCTCTCCCCTTCTTTCTCCCTCTCTCTCCCTCTCTCTCTGTCCTCCCTCTCTCTCTTTCTTCGTCTCTCTCTGTCCTCTCTCTCTCTCTCTCTCTCTCTCTCTCTCTCTCTCTCACAGCTCTGACCCAGTCTGAGATATTGGGAGTGGGCTCTCTGTTGAAGAAGTACATTGCGTTGCTGTGTACACACATCGGAGACATCCTGCCCGTGGCCACCAGCATCGCCTTCAACAGTCACCGTCACTTTGCCGAAGTGTCCCACGTCATCGAGGGAGATCTTACAGGTGAGAGACGCTCTCGTAACCTCACCACCACATCATTGATAATTCTCCTTTGACTGCACCACAGACACTGGTTTACTCCTGAGGTCTGAGTAGTTGGTAGACTGTACGACCGCTCTGTCTCTGTGTGTGTGTGTGTGTGTGTGTGCGCGTGTGTGTGTGTGATGCTGTCGTTCCTTCTGCAGGTGTCCTCCTTCCCGAGTTGGTGGTGTCCATCATTCTGCTGCTGACTCTGGATGCAGGTCTGATGCAGGACACCGGCTCCATCCCTCTGCTGGCTGCTTTGCTCGAGCACCTGGACCGCTTTAACCACCTCGCCCCCGGCCACGACAGAGACGACAACGAAGACCTGGCCTGGCCCGGCCTCATGGGTACGCCGCGACGCTCCACTGCCACTCCTCTGCGAATAACGAGACTGATCGTAAAGGTTTAAACGTTTTCAACGCGTCTCTGTTCACAGGGTCGTTCTTCACAGGACCGAGCACGAAGAACAACGAAGAGGTGTCGCTTATACGCAAAGCCGACCTGGAGAACCACAACAAAGACGGCGGCTTTTGGACGGTTATCGACGGGAAAGTCTACGACATCAAAGACTTCCAAGCACAGTCTCTTACCGGAAACACCATTCTTGGTACGAAAACATTTGAAATGAAAACA
The DNA here is from genome assembly GCA_037576675.1 of Pangasius sanitwongsei. Taxonomy (NCBI): domain Eukaryota; kingdom Metazoa; phylum Chordata; class Actinopteri; order Siluriformes; family Pangasiidae; genus Pangasius; species Pangasius sanitwongsei. Next base: position 1,548,580 of record CM075004.1, on the reverse strand, counting down.
AAGAGAGTGTGGAAAGGTGCTTCATCATGTCAGTCAAAATCTTTAGAATCCTCAAATACCTTTTATTTATTTATTTATTAATTATTATTTATTTTGCATTTATGGAGGTAAACAGAAATGTCATTATGCCTAAGATATCTGTAAAACAAATAAACAAGTCCCAAGTATAAAGTCTCTTATAAACGCCACCATATATTGAGTTTGCCAGAATTTTTCTCTTTATTCAACTATAAATTGTGAGTTGTGGGGATCTGCCACATCAGTCATCAGACAACAGACCTTCAACTGGCCTTCATTTGCGTCCTGGATTCTGATTGGCTCTTGCGTTTTGTGATGTCATAATGCTTGCAGGGCATGTGTACTCAAAACTTTGCTTTTTTTTTTTTTTTTTTTTTTTTAACGAGGCTATTAAAAAAAAAAAAAAAAAAAAAAAAAAAAATCAAATCATTTTAATGAAAAGATTTACCCACAGGATTTAATCAGCTTGTAGCTATAAAGGCAAGTTTTTGCTTTTAAATGAGAGAATTTGTCGCATAATCACCCTCTTTTCTGCTCGTCTGTAGCTCAGTTTGCTGGTGAGGACCCTGTGGTGGCTTTAGAAGCTGCGCTACAGTTTGAGGACACGCGAGAGTCCATGCAGGCTTTCTGCGTCGGCCAGTACATGGAGGTAAAGTCCATCACGTCCAGTGTTTTTTGGGTTTTTTTTTTTCCCTCCGTGGACAGTGGTGTAAAATTTGTAACTGCCTTCAACTCCTGCTTCCTGCCTCCAGCCCAACCAGGAGACCGTGACGACCCCGGACCTGAGCAGCCTGTCCTCCCCTCTGATCGACACGGAGAGGAACCTCGGCTTACTGCTGGGCCTTCATGCTTCTTACCTGGCACTGAGCACGCCTCTGTCGCGCATGGAGATAGAATGTGCCAGTGAGATGATTTTTATTTTTATGTAACATTTATGCGATGCTCGTCATCGTCATCGTTCTTAAAAAAAATAATAAGACTGATACGGTTTTATGTTTGTGTTTCAGAATGGCTGCAGTCGTCCATCTTCTGCGGAGGTCTTCAGACCAGCCAGATCCACTATAACTATAACGAGGAGAAGGACGAGGACCACTGCAGCTCTCCGGGGAGCACTACACCCGATAAAGCCAAGCTGTACTCGCGCAGAATCACGCTGAGTGACCACGCACAGCCTTTCCTGCAGGCCATCGCTGACAACACTACGCAGGACCACACTGTGAAGGTACACACACACACACACACACACACACACACACGATTCGGACGGGATCAGATTTCCGGACATGTTGTTGGAGGACATCTGTAGTAATTCTGATTGTTTCGCTTGGGATAAATAATCGCTGTATAAATCAACAATATATTTATACACTGGTGACCCGGAGCCCCATGGTTGACAAACACAGAAAAAGTTACCCCCCCTAGGGTGTCCCTGTGGTACATAAAACACAATAAAGTGCCCTATAGGGTGCCCTTAGGGTATATGAAACTCAATAGAGTGCCCTCTAGGGTGACTCTATGGTAGATGAATCGTGGTAATACTTTCCAGGGTGCTCTTTACGGTAGATGGAATGCCCTCTAGGGTGCCCTTGCGGTATATGAATCACAATAAAGTGCCCTTTGAGGTGCCCTTATGATATGTGAATCACAGTAAAGTGCCTTCTAGGGTGCTCCTATTTTAGAGAAAATTTGATAATGCTACACTTACGGTAGATGAAATTCGTTAAAGCGCCCTCTAGGGTGACTGTATGGTAGATGAAATATGGTAATACTCTCTAGGTTGATGAAAGGGTGTCCCGTATGGTTAATAAAATTTGGTAAAGTGCCCTCTAGGGTGATTCTAATGTTAGATGGTACTCTGATGGTGCTCTCCAGGGTGCCGCTTGCGGTAGTTGAAATTGCGATAAAGTGCCCTCTAGGCTGCCCTTGTGGTAGATGAGACGTGATGGTGCCCTTTAGGCTGCCCCTACGGTAGATTAAATTGTGAGAGTTTTCTCTAAAGTGCCCCTATAGTAATAAAGTGCCCTCTAGGATGCCCCTAGGGTAGATGAAATGTGATAGTGCCCTCTAGCGTGTTTTACAATAATTACGTTACTCCACCTCCACATGTAAAACTAATCCTATAGTTATCCTTCTACCTTTAGGGCTGAGTTATACTTGTGCGCTTGTTCACGTCTCCCGTTTGTGTTTCAGGACTTCTTGTGCCAAATCGAGCGCTGCTGTAAGCAGTACCACCTCATCACCCCCATCACCTTTCCGCCGGAACACCCTGTGGAGGAAGTGGGCCGCCTCCTGCTCTGCTGCCTTCTTAAACACCAGGACCTTGGTAACCTAGCAACCGCAACAGGCGTACACGTATAGCTGGCACTGCTGCGTTGTGGCCTTGATTGTACTTGCTACCCTTGCTACTTTTTTTTTTTTTCTCATTTTAAATCTCATGATTATTCCTGTGTGTGTGTTGTGTCATAGGTCATGTGGCCCTCTCACTAGTCAATCAATGTGCCTTGGCGGTGGACCAGGCGAAGCAGAGGTCCCTCCCTAAATCTGTGATTGACGTCTGTCGAATGGTCTACCAGGCCAAATGCTCTTTAATCAAAGTGAGGCACTTTATTTTTTTTAATTACACATCTGTAATAAACAATAAAAAATACTAAATGGGAATAAACATCAGTAAACAGTAACAAACAGTAGTGAACAGTAATTAATGGTAGAAAACAGTTATATGGCAGTAAACAGTAATAAACTGTAGTGAGCAGCAGTAAAGAGTAATAACAGTGAACGGTAATAAATGGTAGTAAACAGTAATGAACAAGAATAAGCAGTAATAAATGGCAGTTAACAGTAGAAAACTAAAACTGTAAAACACTAAATAACAGTGGTAAGCATTAATAAACAGTAATAAACAACAGTTAACAGCCAAAAACAGTAATTAACTGTAGTAAACTGTAGTAAACAGCAGTAACGTAAAAAAAAACTTGTAATGAACAGTAATAAACAGTTATATGTATATAACACATACTGTATTAAACAGTAATAAAAAGGAGTAAACTGTAATAAACAGTAATAAGCAGTAATAATAAACAGTAATAAGCTGTAATAAACAGCAGTGAACTGTAATAAATGGTGATAAGCTGTAATAAACAGCAGTGAACTGTAATAAACAGCAGTGAACTGTAATAAACAGCAATAAGCTGTAATAAACAGCAGTCGACTGTAATAAACAGCAGTCGACTGTAATAAACAGCAGTCGACTGTAATAAACGGTAATAAGCTGTAATAAACGGTAATAAGCTGTAATAAATGGTAATAAGCTGTAATAAACAGCAGTGAACTGTAATAAACGGTAATAACCTGTAATAAACAGCAGTGAACTGTAATAAATGGTAATAAGCTGTAATAAACAGCAGTCGACTATAAACAGCAGTGAACTGTAATAAACAGCAGTCGACTAATAAACAGCAGTCGACTAATAAACAGCAGTGAACTGTAATAAACAGCAGTGAACTGTAATAAACAGCAGTGAACTGTAATAAACAGCAGTGAACTGTAATAAACGGTAATAAGCTGTAATAAACAGCAGTGAACTGTAATAAACGGTAGTAAGCTGTAATAAACAGCAGTGAACTGTAATAAACGGTAATAAGCAGTAATAAACAGCAGTGAACTGTAATAAACGGTAATAAGCTGTAATAAACAGCAGTGAACTGTAATAAACAGTAATAAGCAGTAATAAACAGCAGTGAACTGTGATAAACAGTAATAAGCAGTAATAAACAGCAGTGAACTGTGATAAACAGTAATAAGCAGTAATAAACAGCAGTGAACTGTAATAAACAGTTTGAAACTGATCATGTGTATACTCCATTCTGTTTCCCTCATCATTTCCGACGCGTGAGGGTTTTTTTTTTTTCTTTAAATTGATTTCTTTATATTTTTCCCTCACCCCCTTCCCTCGCCTCAGACTCATCAGGAGCAGGGCCGCTCGTATAAGGAGGTGTGCGCTCCCGTGATCGAGAGGCTGCGTTTCCTCTTTAACGAGCTGAGGCCGGCTGTCAGTAACGACCTGTCTATCGTGTGCAAGCTGAAGCTGTTGAGCTCGCAGCCTCGCTGGAAGACGATCACTCGGAGGCTGATCAGAGAGCGCAGGAAGAAGAGAGGTGAGCTCGAACAGGCACAGACATGTGGCAGATCTTAAAGTCTCAAATAAACACCGCTGCATTTGTAGTTTTAATTGTTGCTGCGTTTCTTCCCTCTCAGTGCCCAAGAAATCCGAGTCTGCGGATGTAGAAGAGTGTAAGCAGGAGAGAGAAGGGACCAATGAGGAAGAGCCTCCACTTCCTGTTAATCCCACACCCGTGGACAAGAAACAAGCTGTCAAGTCCCCCAAGGTGATCCTCTGATACGCTGCTAGTCACGTTCCTCTGAGCGTTCCTCTGAGCGTTCCTCTGATATGCTGCTAGTCACGTTCCTCTGAGCGTTCCTCTGATACGCTGCTAGTCACGTTCCTCTGAGCGTTCCTCTGATACGCTGCTAGTC
>CM075004.1:1517927-1543929 GCA_037576675.1 Pangasius sanitwongsei | reverse complement strand
CGTTCCTCTGAGCGTTCCTCTGATACGCTGCTAGTCGCGTTCCTCTGAGCGTTCCTCTGATACGCTGCTAGTCGCGTTCCTCTGAGCGTTCCTCTGATACGCTGCTAGTCGCGTTCCTCTGAGCGTTCCTCTGATACGCTGCTAGTCGCGTTCCTCTGAGCGTTCCTCTGAGCGTTCCTCTGATATGCTGCTAGTCACGTTCCTCTGAGCGTTCCTCTGAGCGTTCCTCTGCTACAGCAATGTGTCTGGATGTGTTTGGTCATCACTACTGTTCTCTCTGTAATCGTATAGAAAGCCTGTGTGGCTGTACCTTATACAATCCTTTGCTTTTCTTTTTTTTCCTTTGTTTACGTTTTTTTTTTTTTTTCCTCTCAGGATAAGTGGCAGCCGCTGCTGAACACGGTGGTGAACGTTCAGAAGTACCGCTGGCTGAAGCACAGTGTGCACGGCTCGTGCTCTCAGTCCAGCCTCATGAGCACCATCGTGGAGTTCGCTCTCAAAGAAGAGCCTCTCGACGTGGAGAAGATGAGGAAGTGCCTCCTCAAGCAGGTATACACACACACACACACACGCAAACACAGCGTGATGAAACAAATCATTGTTCTTATGGTAACAACAGCTGTATTGTCCTGTATTTTCCTGTATTGTATTGTATTGTATTGTATCGTTATGTCCACAGCTGGAGAGGGCAGAGGTGAGGCTGGAGGGTATCGACACCATGCTGAAGCTGGCGTCCAAAACCTTCCTGCTGCCGTCTGTACAGTACGCTATGCTCAGCGGGTGGCAAAGGGTCGTCCCTGAAGGTCCTAACATAGGGTAAATATTCAGATCTCTGTTTCTGTTACTGCCTTATTAATCATTTTTCCATGTGACATTATTCTGTATAACGACGGCCATTTTGAGGAGCGAACAGGGCATGAACGCTATTGCTAACACTAGCAAAAGTTAGTTAATTAGCTGATGCTGACTCTCTATAATGACAGTTTGTTTTTTTTTCTCTCCTCCTGATAAAACTTTACTCAGTGTGAGGAGTTGTACTTCACCACTGTTGAATCCTGGATTCTGATTGGTCGGAATGGTGTTAATTAAATTTCTATATCAGCAGCGTATGAATGCTCCCGTTTTAATACTTTATCGTTTCTATGGTAACAGCTCATTCACAGGGACTTGTACGGCGGGCGCTCCAGGTTGTAAACGGATCATCATAGTTTTCTGTAAGGAGATGTTTATTTTAATTTATGGACGGAGTCTCCAGTGTCAAGCTGCAACCTGAAGTAACTTTACGCTTCACGGTTTCTCGGAACATCCCAAGCTGCGTTTTTTTTTTTTGTTTTTTTGGGACTTGTTAACTTCAGGAGAGAAAAAAAAGAGAGGCTGGTGAGGGAAAGACTGTTTACAGCTGCTATAACGTAAGCGAGAACAGAAACTAGCGTGTTTAATGGAAATTCCACAACATCTGTAGGTTAATTTTTATTTAAGAATATTTCTCTTAAAACAACAATTCAGTATGACCAGTCACATGATTCATATCTAAATAATATTTTAATATTACATTTAAATATGTAATATCTAAAGAATATTTAAATAAACAATTATGATAGTAATATAGTTTTATAATTATTGTAAATTATTTAAAAAGATATTCGTATTTAAAAATATTTTTTTTATGAGAGAAAATAGGTTCAGTATGAAATATGTAACATTTTATATGTTAAATAATTAAATAAAATAATGGTAAAAATATAGTAATAATTAAAATAACACATTAATAGTTTTTTAAAAAGTATTCAATATTTTTATTAGAGAAATTTTACTTTTATATTACTGCATTTCTGGAAATTTAATAAAAACAAATTCAGTGTGATTTAGGTGATTATAGGAAATAATTTATAAGCTGAATTTATTTGTTATTACAAAATTAAATGCAACTATAAATGAATAAAAAGTACCAGGTGTAGTTTAGTTAAATGCGTAAGAATTGTAATAATGGGCAAATTGCTGTAGTAGAAGAGAAGTAAAAGACTTATCTAAGGAAGACCTAAATTAGAGAAGTTTTCTGCCAGCTGAAGTGGAAGCAGCGGTTTGGGAGATTATCGGCTTTGTAGAAGTGCTGTTTACTTTGGCTGTATTTCTCTTGCTGTCATAGAGAGCCTCTGAGTGACTGTCTGAAGGATGTGGATCTCATTCCTCCCTTCAACCGCATGCTTCTGGAGGTCACCTTCGGCAAGCTGTACACGTGGGCCATCCAGAACATCCGCACCATCCTGCTGGAGGCCAGCGTCCGATTTAAAGAACTGGGTACACCATCGCCATCTCCATACGACGTCGTAGTACCGCTTTTCTAACTGCGTTCACGTTACCAGTTTGAAGTGACGCAAAGCCGATTCGATTTTCTACCTTAGTGTCTGTTTTTTTAAATAAGGGCCGTATGGGTGCAAAAATACAATCTTTTCAAATGAGCCAGTAACAAATATAAGACTGATAAGCATATTTCTAGACATATTTAATAACATGCCTATGTTACCAACATAATAAAGTGTTTACATATTACAGTAGTCCTAGATTATAAATCTGATTTTTAAAAAAAAATGGCTTGAGGTAATTAAAAATGTGAGCCATTTCTGTTGAAGACCTATACGGCTCACTTACAGTTACAAAGCTGAACCTTTAACATAGACAGATCGGATGTGATCTGTTTCTCGTGTGCAGGAGTGCAGCCGGTTCCTCTGCAGACCATCACGAAGGAGAACCCAGCAGGCCCCAGTCTGGGCACGGTCCCTCAGGCACGCTTCCTCCTGGCCATGCTGCACATGCTGACTCTCAAACACGGCGCCAGCAGCCTGAACCTGCTGCTCAACTCGGGCACCCTGGCTCTCACACAGAGCGTGCTCCGCATCATCGGTCAGTTTAACGTCCGTTTCTCTTTACTGATCGGTTCTGAACAGCACAGCATGTTTCTAATGCAGGAACCTTTTCAGGAACTCGCCAGGGAAACCAGGGACGACTTTGAAATAAAATTTCTTAATATCTGAGGCGCATTTGTTCTTCCGCTACACTCCTAGAATCTTTGTCTGGCGTGTCCCTTTAGCAGAACCCTTAAAAGCTCGACGTAGAACCCTACAACTAAGAGTTTCCCTGTCCGACAAGGTTCCAGATAGATCTGTTTTTTTTAAAATGAAGAATCCTTAATTATTTTTGCTGTTGTTTCAGGAATCATTTTTTTAATTCCTGCTTCATGATCTTTCAGGGGCGGAGCTTGCCATGCCAAACGTACTGATTGGTCAGATACAAGCTTCACACAAAAACGAAAGACATTTTTTGAGAAATTGCTAAATTTAGCAAAGGAGTCCTTGTTACTATAGAAACCTGTGATTTGCAGTTTTCAGTAAGGCTGTGGTGTAACAAATAACAAATTACGTGACTTCACAGTGACCGTTCCTGCACTGTGGTGGAAATGCAACCTGGGAAGTGTGTAGAACTTTTTTTTTTGTTGTTTTTTTCCCTCCACAGGTCCGAGTTCAGACAGCAATGAGGAGGAACTGGCTTCCAGAGCTCATGGAGGCTCAGCTACAGTGCTGGAGGAGTCGAGGAAGGAGACCGCCCCTGCCCCTCTCCCCGCCTCCGGCCCCGAGCTCGCCGCCATGATGAAGATCGGCACCAGAGTGATGAGAGGACAGGACTGGAAGTGGGGCGATCAGGTACGTGATGATGCTGAGCATTGTATTTTGAGCAGGATTTTTTTTTAAATTTTATTTTTAGTAGAGTACTACATCACCTGGTTGTGTGTTTGGTCGTACTGTCCTGTAGGACGGCCCTCCTCCGGGTCTGGGCCGAGTGATCGGTGAACTCGGTGAGGACGGCTGGATCCGCGTGCAGTGGGACACCAGCAGCACAAACTCCTACAGGATGGGCAAAGAGGGCAAATATGATCTGAAGCTGGCCGAGCCTCCTCCTGCCACACAGCCTCCCACCGAGGACTCGGACACGGAGGACGACATCGGTGAGCGCTTCCTTTCAGTTCCAGTCACTCACCAGCAGGGGTCAGGGCACACCTGAGAACCTGAGTACGCTGCTACAAGTTATCAATAATACACCAATCTTCCAATCAACATGTGAATCTGGAATGATTGACAGTTGTGTAGGAGTTTAAACTCGTATGAACTGACCACCTGGAAGCTCCGCCCCCTTAGTAATCTCTCATTCTCGATTCGATTTTCTTGCTTGAGAGCTGCGCTGACGCAGCGTCCTCGCTTTCTGTCACTGCAGACGAAGAATGTTTAGAGTTTATTAATGGGAAATAAAATCTAGCAGTGCGTGTTCCTCTTGGCTAACCTTAGACACATGTTTCTTATATATATATATATATATATATATATATATATATATATATATATATAAGGGTAAAAACTGCACTTTTTTTTTTGTCCGAAAGAGAAAAAAGGCTGAAGGTTTACCCGAAAAAAGACAAGATTAATTAGGCATGTCATATCTAACGCTTTTTAAATAGATATGGCTCTGATCCAGTATACAGTATACAGCTGATAATGGCGGATCCGATATCGGAGGCTACATGTCTGATATCAGATCCTGTCACAGATAGCAAAGAATTGGATTTGGAAGAGAAATATATTTTCGGAGCTTGAAATGTTTACTTACAGAGGCTTGACGGTTTTATTTTTTTCTTTTGCTAGCATTGATATAAAAACGAATAAGAGAGTGCGCATGTTAACTTTTCTAGCGTTTACGTCGTAACTAAATCTGACAAGCGAAGGCTTTTTCCCCCTCCAAGTGCCTTGGTGGTTACCTTAAAACCACACACACACACACACACACACACACACACACACACTCCAGTTTCCGCTTTACACAGACTATTTGTGAAAGGACTATATATGTATATATGGAAATTGGCGTCTTGCGCATGATTCCGTGTCCGTGACCTGTTTATCAGAAGGTGAAGTGATGGAGAAGAGCACTCACCCGACGGCCATCATGCTGAGCAGCACGGTGAATCTGCTGAAAACTCTGGCGCTGTCGTCCGGGATCCACGCAGAAGTGATGCAGGCTGAAGCCACCAGGACGCTGTGCGGTCTCCTGCGCATACTGGTGGAGAGCGGAACCAACGACCAGACCGGTAATTTACCTCCACATATTTACAGAAATAAACACTCTCCACATGATGATAACTTTATTTTTTTTTTCTTCTTTCCTGATATTTCTTTTCGTGTGTGTGTGTATTATTAGGTTGCCCGTCCCACAGGCTGGTGTCCCGTGAGCAGCACCGGAGCTGGTGTACTCTGGGATTTATCCGCAGCATAGCGCTGATGCCCCAGATGTGCAGCACGCTGAGCTCCTCGGCCTGGATCAGCCTGCTCATACGTATAGTCGAGGGACATCAATCGTTCACCGCCGTTACGCTACAGAGACAGGTTTATACGCCGTACTGTTAAATACAGCAGAGAGCAAAACGCTCTGTCGAACTGCCGGATATTACGAGTGTCACATGAGGCAGATCCTCGTGATGGTTTTCTTTCATAAAAGAACTCTTGAACATGGAATATACAGTGTAATGTCACCTCGTGATGTAATACCGTGTTGTGATGTTGTCATTTTTACCCACTCCTCTCAAGTATTCCTTCAATCAAGTACTAGGGTTGCTATGGTGATGTCCAGTCCAGGGTCTGCAGTCTGAATAAACGATCCTTGTCCTGACTTGTCAGATCCTGGCTCTGCGCCTGCTGCAGGCGGTGCTGCCGTCCTGGGATAAAACGGAGCGCTCTCAGGATATGAAGTTCCTCGTGGAGAAGCTGTTCGGCTTCCTGGGAAGCCTCCTGAGCACCTGCTCCTCAGACCTGCCGCTGCTCAGAGGTAGAGTACGCGTCACCGCTTTCCTCGAGGTTACACACTTGTGTAGAAATACCCCCAAAAGACTCTTGTTTTCCAGACATATGAAATCTGGAATGATTGACAGATTTGAACTCTTTGATCTGAAACTGACCTCCTGTAAGCCCTGCCCCCTTTCCTCCATCTCGCATTAATAATCTCTCTTCTTGAATTTGTCGCTTGAAAGATGCGCCCTTGATCTGGGTGACGGTAAGTGAAGAATGTTTCGAGTTCATTAATCTGAAATAAAAGTGATCAGTGTGTGTTAGCTAACATTAAACCCGAATACAGTTAGCATCGGTTAGCTAGATTCCAAATTTCGGGCTGAAGATGATTTTAAAAACTTTTCCAGTTAAAACAAAACGACTTTTCCAATTAAAGAAAAGAGATGTGAAAATGGAATTCGCATGTACACGGGATTTTACGGCGACCGCCACGTGCTTCGTCTGTTTTAGTTTTACTTTCCTGCACGTAAACCTCTCCACTGTCTACGCCCCAAGCTCCTGGTGGTTACCGTAAAACCCCGTGTATACGCACACAACAGTTTCTGCTTAAGTGATTCGTGAAAGGACAACAACGAAAATGTGCTGCGCTTCTTCCGGTCCACAGAAGGTTTCCTGCGCAGGAGGAAGTCCCGCCCACAGGCGTCTTTGACAGCCACTCACAGCAGCACGTTGGCCGAGGAGATCGTGGCCGTCCTGCGTACGCTGCACTCTCTCCACCAATGGAACGGCCTCATTAACGAATACATTAACTCCCAGCTCAACGGTATCGGAGACGTGATGTCGGGACGAGTGTCAGAAGCGGTACGATGTCGCGATCGTTTTACTCATAAACTCCTTTAAATAAAACAATAAATAAATAACCATTTGACTGAGGTGTCGTTCTCTGACAGACGCTGCTGGAGGAGTATTTACCCAGCGCAGACGCTCCGGTGGTGGGCAGTCTGATGGCCGTGCTGGCCGTGATCGGTGGGATTGACGGACGTCTGCGTTTGGGATGTCAGGTGGTCCACGAGGAGTACGGAGAAGGCACGGTCACGCGCATCACGCCGAAAGGACGGATCACGGTGCAGTTTTATGAAATGAGGACGTGCCGAGTGTGTCTGCTGAGCCAGCTTAATCCGGTACGTTAGTCTTTTAGTCTTTTATTTTTAGCTTACTTCCAGTTTTGGTCAATTCCATACTGCTTTTATTAATTAATGAACTTTTTTTTTTTTTTTTTTTTTTAAGTATAAATATACACCGTTTTCTCTCCTAGCTAGCTGAAGTCCTCGCTATCGAGTTAGATTTTTACTTGCATGTGTAAGTCTTCTCTGATTGGTCAGGAGTTTGGTGCCGTGTGCCTTGAGGGTCGCTTCTTATTGGCTCGCATTCGAGCTGTTTTACGTCTGTAGGTCAATTTTTATTTCATAATATTTAACTGATCTAAAAATTCAATATGACCCGTCAAATGATTCATATCTAAACATCTTTAAGTATGTAATATATAAATAATATTTTACTAAACAATTATGATAGTAATATAGTTTTATAATTATTGTAAATTATTTTAAACATATTCGTATTTAAAAATATTTTTTTTAATGAGAGAAAACAGGGTTATATGTAAATAGGTTCAATATGAAATTTGTAACATTTTATATATTAAATAATTAAATACAATTATGGTAAAAATATAGTATTTATTTTCAAATGAATAGTTTTTTTTAAACAGTATTCAATATTTTTATTAGAGAAATTTTACTTTATTATATTAGTGCATTTCTGGAAATGTATTAAAAACAAATTCAGTGTGATTTTAGGTGATTATAGGAAATAATTAATTTGTTATTAACTCAAAGAAAGTAACTAAATGTAAGCAAAACAGTCGGAGTCCGATTAAAGCGTAATAAAGAAAATAAGACTAATGTTAGCCTGGCGATAAAGTAAATAAACTGCGCTCTCATCAGAAACGCACTGAAGCAGTTCACCTAGGCGAGCACTGAGCCCCTGTGAGTTTTGGCGCACTGTGGTTCAGTCGTTTGGTGCGAGGACATTTTGTGCACGTTGTGCTTGATGATGTAATTTGTTTTGTTCCTCGTGTCAGTTGCCCATGGTTCCGTTCAGCGTTCAGAACCTGCCGTTCACGGAGCCCATGCTCGCTGTGTGGGCTCAACTCGTCAACCTGGCAGGGAGCAAACTGGAGAAACAGCGCATGAAGAAACCCCTCAGCAGAGGACTCGCAGGTACTGACCACACACACGCACACGCACACGCGCGCACACACACACACACACACACACACGCACACACACACAAACATTTTCTTTCTTTCTTGTGTTCTTTTTCTCACTTAGATTTTCATTTTTTTCAGTTTTTTTTCCTCCTTGTGCTCTTTTTTTTTTTGTTGCTCCTTTTTGTATCTTTGTTCACTGTTTTTACTTTTACTGTCTTATTTCTCTTTCTTTCTTTTTTTCTTTTTTTTCTTTCTTTGGTTAGTTTTGTCCTTCTGACCCCCCCCCCCCCCCCTTCGTTTTTAGTTTTCACTGTTTCTTTAGTGTTTCTTTTATCTGCTTTTATCTGTTTTTTCTTTTGTCTGCTTTTTCTTACGCTACTTCCTTCACTTTTTTCTTTTTCCCGCATTTTCATTCGCTGTTTTCTTTCACTGTTGTGTTTTGTATAATGTCAAAGATCAAGTACAAAATTGAACACCACATCAACTGCTTCCAGTGAACACACACACACACACACTGTGTGTAATATAAATTACAAAATTATAAATAAAAGTATATATAAATATATATATATAAAATTAGTCGTTGAACAGAGTGTTTTATTCTTTACTTAGTGACAGTAGTAAGGAGGTTTGATTATAAGTGGTGGTGGTGATGATGATGATGATGATGGTGATGATGATGTGTCCTGCAGCAGATCAGGTGGACGTACACTTGTTGCGCTGTCAGCAGCTGAGGCTGTACATCCTGAAGGCAGCTCGAGCTCTGCTCCTGCACCAGGACAAACTCCGACAGATCCTGTCTCAGGCTGCCGTGGTGGACTCCAGCCCCACGCCCACCGGTACCACACCGCTTACACCCCTCTACTGACTCTATCTATCTATCTATCTATCTATCTAAGAGACACTGGGTTTCATTGTCTTACGAATATCGTGATACAGAATACCGGTGTGATGAATTTGCTGCTCGCAATATTTCTGTTCAGTTATGAACTATATATATATTCATTACCTCTTCTTACACACTAGGCAGCAGAGGTAGCATACAGAGCAGGACGTGTGTGACGGGGAGCCTGACTGCCTCGAAGCATGTTTACGTAATAATCTACAAAGTTAAGCTATTCAGAAGGAAGCGTCATGGCACACGTGTCAAACACACACGAGGCTCGTCATTCAGAACACGTGAACGTGGAACAATAATACTGAAACGGCCGGTAGTGCGCTACCGCGCAACATTTTCACACTGTCCAGAATTCACAGCAGGTCTGTAGCGTAGCCATCCGAAGGTGATTACCGTAAACCACCGTATATACGTGCACTCCGGTTTCTATCACGTCTGGCCTCTGAAGCACGAGTTAAAAACAGCGCCTGTGTGCTGCGCTTGATGTAAGTCGCACTCGCGTCTCGAAACGATTCAGAAGCACGTCGTGATGTAACCAGAAACTAATCTCTGACACGATTCTCCTTTCCATATTAATAACGTTGCCATGAAATATTTTAATTTATATTATTATATATATTTTAATGATTCTGAAAGAATCAGACCTTTTACAGAGGCTCAGAAATACATTTAACTCGTTTTAATTATAAAGTTCATCACTTATGGGAATTCTTTCTTTCTTTCTTTTCACTTTTGTGTTTCTTTTTCTCACTTTTTTCCTTCATTGTTTTTCTTTCACTGTCTCTTCAGCCATGTCCTGTTCTTTTTCTCTTTCATTTGCTCTTTCACTCTTTTCTTTCACTCATCTTTGTGCTCTTTATTTCACTCTTTGTCTGTCACTGCTTCTATCAGTTTCTTTCCGTTTTTCTTTCTGTTGCTCCTTTGCTGCTTCTTTCACTTTTTCTTGTTTTTTTTTTTCTCTTTTTCTTACTCTTTCATTTGTTGTTCTGTCCCCCTTTCACTTTCTTTCTGCTGCTTTTTCTTTTACTTTCTTTTGCTCTATTTCTCTGCTCACTTTTTCTTTCGCTTCTTCTTGCGCTTGTCAGTTTCGTTTGCCGTTGCTTTCGTTCTTGCGTTCTTTCTTTCATTCTTTTTCTTTTCCTTACGCCGTGTCAGGTTTTTTTTTTTTTTTTTCTTTTCTTTCTTTCGTCCTTTTTACATCACTATTTCTTTCTTGTTCGCTTTCATTCTTTATGTTTTTTATTGTCTCTACTTTCTTTCTGTACCCCTATCTCTTGTTTCAGTTGCTTTTTCTGTTATTTCTCTCTCTTCTTTTGTTTATCTTTATGAAGGATGTTGCTAAGGGCTCTTTTTCACTGTTTTGTATCTATATGTTGTTTTTTTTTTTTCTTCATTTTTGAGAAAGATGTTCAGACTGTAAGAGTCTGGTAATTGTGGTTAATGCACTGAATGTTCATTTGGGGTGTGTGTGTGTGTGTGTGTGTAGAGGAGCAGAGCGTGTCCTCTCCGGATGTGGGTGATTTATCTCCTGAAGGTCCTCTCCCTCCCCTCATCCTGCTCCAGCAGCTCCTCTCCGCTGCCACTCAGCCCTCGCCCATTAAAGCCATCTTCGACCGTCAGGAGCTGGAGGTCAGTGCCGTGTCCAGCGTCAGTGTTTCCTGCACTGTGTATGATGTCTACACTGAACATTGTGTGTGTGTGTGTGTGTGTGTGTCACGTGCAGGCGGCCGCTCTGGCTGTGTGTCAGTTCCTGGCCGTGGAGTCCACTCACCCGTCGTCTCCGCTGTTCGAGGACAGCAGCTCGAGCGAGGCCACCACGCCGCTCACCGTGCAGCACGTCCGTCCTCCCAAACAGAAGAAGCACAAGAGCTCGCCCGTTCCTCCTGCTCCCATCGTCCTGCAGCTCATGGAGATGGGCTTCCAGAGGAAAAACATCGAGTTCGCACTCAAATCACTGTCAGGATCCACAGGCAGCACCTCCGGCGTCCCAGGTACCACCTCAGAAAGCGTGGATCAGTTTTCTGTAACAGCAGCTCTGACAGTAGTGCAGGTTTATATTAATGCACCGATTCTAATACGTTATCGTGTCTATAGCAACAGTAGGGGAGAAGTCATGTGACCGGGCGGCGTGATGAAGCAGAGTTACTGTTACCACGCCAACGTAGATTATTTTCCTCTAACAGCATGTCCGGGAGTGTTTTATTCCTCTTATACCACAGCAATTTTCCTATTCATAAAGTGAAGCGTGTGCCGTCCAAGTCCCCGTGAATGATCTGTTGCTATGGAAACGATAGCATTTTAGAACGAGCGCATTCCCGTAAACCTGCACTACTGTCAGTGCTGCTGTTATAGAAAATTAATCAACACCTTCAGATCCGATATTTATTTAAAGTTAACTTGCATCAGGGACGAACATTAAATGCAACTCTAAACAGATTTAAAAAAAAAAAAAAAAAAAAAAAATATGGTGTATAAAATTAATAAAGAATAAAAAAAAAACAGTGCTGTAGTATAAGAGGAGTAAAACACTTCAGGACATGCCGTTATAGGAAAATAATCAACTTCAAGGTGGTGACAGTAACTCTGATTCATCACACCCCCCTGATTACTGATTATTTTCCTGTAACAGCATGACACACAGTGGATTATTCCTAACATAACAGATGCTGTGTGCTGGAAAAATGCTCTTGTGTATTTAATAGTGTGTGTGTGTGTGTGTGTGTGTGTGTGTGTGTGTGTGTGGTCAGGTGTGGAGGCACTCGTGGGCTGGCTGTTGGATCACCCCGACGTGCACGTCACAGAGCTGTCCGATGCAGACACGGTGTCTGATGAGTACTCTGAAGAAGAGGTGCTGGAGGAGCTGGAGGAGCCTGAAGCAGCTTTCTCTGTGGTGCGTGTGTGTGTGTGTGTGTGTGTGTGTGTAAACATCTTCATCATGCTCCGAGTCTGTGTTTCACTCATCCTTCTCTGCTTCCAGCCTCCTGGTGTTGTGGTTACAGAGAGTCAGACGTTTAAGAAGAGATCGGATTTTCAAAGCAACGACGACTACGCCGTGTACGTGAGGGAGAACATTCAGGTGAGGAGTCGCGCGCGTCACTCCACAGCGCCGTCGAATTCTCGATTCTGATTGGTCAGGAGGCGTTGATTTTAATTTTCTATAAAAGTATAAAAGTGCAGCTACAAATCACAGGTTTATATTAATGCGCTTATTCTAATATCTTATCGTTTCTATAGCAACCGCTCATTCACAGCGACTTGTATGGCGTAAAAAGGGATTTTAAAAAAACATGTAAAAACGTTTAAAAAATTTTTATTTAACACGTGGTGACATTTATTTATGTCACAAATGTGCTTTTCATGACAATCCAGTTGGTTCATCAGGAGGAAAAAAAAAAGAGATTTTAGCAAGTAAAAATATGTTAAATATAGTCAAATGTCCAATCTTAAGATTACACTAAACATGATAAAAAAAAAAAAAATACATTATTGTTAAAGTTTTTATAGTAAATATTTTTTTACTAATTTCAAGTTTCAAGCAAGTTTAAAATCTAAGCATTTATTTCTAAAAGGAAGCAAAATGATCCGCTGATATAATAAAGAAAAAATTCAATAAACATTGAAATGAGTAAAAGCATCCAAGAACAGAGTGAATATTTGATTTATAATAATTTCATCATAAGAAATATTCGATAAATTTGCCTTATATATATATATATAATGTAAATTATTTATTACTCCAGTTTAACGATCATTTGGTGAAACGCAGTCGATTCTTATTGAAAGATCCAAAACAAATCTGTAAGTTAAGGCAAATAAGATCAGCTGTTTAATCAGGAGAAAACTGTGGCACCTATAAAAGGAGGAAGAGGAAGAGGAAGAGGAGGAGTTAGTGTGTGTATGTGGTAGCCGAGTCGCTGCAGTGGCTGAGCTGCATTACTGGAAAAAATAGTTTCGTTTGTTTTGAATAAAGCAGCAAAATGAGGATGATTATAAACATAGAGACAACACCTGAAAACAATCGAAACATGAGGGCAAATACGGACTAATGCACAAAAATAAAGAAATTTGATATTAATAAATAAATACTCCAAATTTGGATTACAGATTCCGTGTGTTTAACAGCTTTCTTGTGAAATGGTTATTTTTTTAAACGCAGCATTAAACATATGAAAAAAAAAAAATTATATATATATAATTTTTGTATAAGTTTTGTATTCAACATTTTGAGAGACGCTTAAGAGACGCATTTCACCGTTTTGACGCTTTGAGCTCTCTGTAAGCTTTGCCTTTTGCTTTGGAGTTTTGTGGGCGTGGTCAAGCTCAAATCCGCTTTGACGTGAATGTGCTTGGAATTTTTGGTATTTATCAATCAGGATTACGAAGAAAACGTAAACGTTTATAAATCTGGCTTGAACATTTAGTTCGGTTTAGCGACCAAAAAAAAACATTTACACGCAACTTTACTAAAATATTGATAGCTAAGCCCCTTTCAGTGTAACGATAAACGTGATAAAGTGTGATGTTTCATCGTAATCACTGACACATTGCTGTAGTATAAGAGGAATAAAACACTTAAAGTGGGAATTAGGATGCTGACTGTTACATCTGTGTAGTATCAATGAACTTGACATGCTAACTGGCATAGTTTTGATTTAGCACGTTGTATAGTATTTTGAGGTGTGTGTGTGTGTGTGTGTGTGTGTGTGTAGGTGGGAATGATGGTGAAGTGTTGCAGGACGTATGAAGAGGTGTACGAGGGAGACGTGGGTAAAGTGATCAAGCTGGACCGAGACGGGTTACACGACCTGAACGTGCAGTGCGACTGGCAGCAGAAAGGAGGAACCTACTGGGTTCGCTACATCCACACTGAACTACTGGGTACTGATTTACACATCACCACAAAGTTCTCCGAAAAAAAAAAAAACACCAAAACATCTGAGCTTAACATCTGTGTGAGCTAACAACAACTTCACTCCCCGTCGCAGGGTTTCCTCCTCAGAGCTCTCCGTCTCACATCAAGATCGGGGATAAGGTGCGAGTGAAGCAGTCCATCACCACGCCGAAGTACAAGTGGGGCTCCGTGACTCACAGGAGTGTGGGTGCGGTCAAGGGTAAGGCTGAGGTTCACACACGGCTCGCAGGCGTCCCAGGGTCGATACATTCGCATCTAAAATCTGCTTCCACAAACCTGTGACGCGTCGCGATAACAGAATTCTGTATTAACGCGCCGGGTTTCGAACCGATAATGCCGTTTGTTCTGTTGCTTAGCAACCAGTTCTTTAACAGACTACATCGCGTGGAATCGTTTATAGGCAATATTATTAATAATACATTCATTTTTTTTAGTTTGCTAACACTGAATTTTATACCACAGCGCCAGTAAATTCTTAAATCTGATTGGTCAGGAGGTGTGCACTAGATTCTGTATAACAGCACAGGTAGCTCCAGCGCTCGTTTCTATAGTAACGGCTCATTCACAGGAACCTGTACAGCAGACGCTCCTCATAAGAGTAATAAAAAAATGTTTTTAACGAAGTAACACACATAATCAATGATGTGAGTGTGTGAGTGAGTGTGTGTACTTTTTGTGTGGAAGCTCCGCCCTCTTCCTCCATCTCGCATTAGTAATCTCTCAACGCGTTCTTGCTTCTTGAAAGATGCGCTGATGGTCTAATCTTCATACGGGCGTTAAAACTGCACTACATGGTTTTCAGTACTGGTTTGTGGGCGGGGTTTTGTGGGAGCTCAGCCCAATCACGTCACAAGGATGTGCCCGTAAGATGTACCTGCATGTTTCTAATTTGCATAATCATGCATATTCATGGTTCTTGGCATTTGTAATGAGGGTGAAGGTGTAGAGATATTCCTAGCCTGGTTTCTTGGATGCTCAGAAATGTTTGCTCGTCTAATGTGTATAAAGGTCTGACGTGTGTGTGTGTGTGTGTGTGTGTGTTTAGCCTTCAGTGCCAATGGAAAAGACGTGATCGTGGATTTCCCTCAGCAGTCTCACTGGACAGGGCTGCTGTCTGAGATGGAGCTGGTGCCGAGCGTACATCCCGGAGTCAGGTACTCGCTCGGGTCCCGAATCGACCGGATTTCCTCCGATGTTCGGATTGACGTGATGCATATTTTAATTTTTTTTTCCGTCCGTAGGTGTGACGGCTGTCAGATGTTCCCCATTAACGGACCCAGGTTCAAGTGCCGGAGCTGCGACGACTTTGATTTCTGCGAAAGCTGCTTCAAAACCCGCAAACACAACCCCAGACACTCGTTCGGACGGATTAACGAACCGGGTCGGTCCCAGTCACGATGGGATTGTTTGAAAATGATTAAAAAATGCCAGAGTTCTGCACATTTCTGATACGCTTATGCCTCAACATAAACTTACAAATAACCGCAATCGGATTGTGATAAAGTGATTGTTTATGTATGTTTATTTATTCAGTTATTAATTTATTTAATCACACATTTGCTCATTTATTATCGTTATCATTTACACCGCAGTTCACTTCCAGGTGAGTCAGTCTAAAACCGATTCACAGATAGAAATACGATGAGTAAATTAAAATTAAAATGTGCAGTTGTTGTCTTTAAAACCAGTGAACACAACACTCCATGTGTGTTGAGACGAATTTACCGTGTGTGTTTAACTGTGTATCTGTGTTGTGTGACGTTCAGGTCAGTCTCCAGCGTTTAGCGGACGCTCGGGGAAGCAGCTGAAGAGGCACCACAGCAGCCAGCGGGGAATGCTGATAGACGATTGGTCCAGAGCTGTGAGGAACCTCAGCGTGTCGTCGTCGGTTAACCAGGTGTCCCGTCTCATCGACTGTGGAGATCAGTGCTGGCAGTCGTCTGGCTCTCAGGGCAAGGTGGGTCTGTGTTCACTGAGGGTTTAGTGTTTGTCATTCACATACTGAGATGCTTTCAACTTTTTTGGCACGTAGTAAATAAAGGCAGGGGTGCCAGTACTTTTAATCTTGGTGGCAATGGATGGAATACTCTGTGCAGCCTGGTGTGTGTGACATTATCACTCAATGAGGCAATATTTAGACATATGGTGCACTGAGGGTTGGTTGGTTGTTGACTGGTTGATCGATTCATTAGTTAATTGTTTAACTGATTGGTTAGTTGGCTGGTTGGTTGGTTGATTGGTTAATTGTTTGATTGTCTGGTTGGTCGATTAGTTAGTTGATGGATTGATTTGATGATAAGTTGATTGCTTCATTGATTGTTTGAATGATTGCTTGGTTGGCTAGTTGATGAGTTAGTTGATTGGCTGTTTATTTGGTTGGTTGGTTAAATCATGGATTGATCTGTTGGTTGTTTAATGATTTGCTGATTGTTTGGTTGATTTATTGTTTCATTGGTTGGTTGATTGTTTCATTGATTGATCGAATGGTTGATTAGTTAGTCGGTGGATCGATTTGATGACTAGTTGATTGTTTCACTGATTGCTTAGTTGGTTAGTTGATGGGTTAGTTGATTGGTTGGTTGTTTGAATGATTTGCTGATTGATTGGTTGATCTATTGTTTTATTAGTTGGTTGATTGTTTCATTGATTGGTTGGTTGATTTGATTGATTGATTGATTTGCCTTTTCTCTGCTCACTGAAGCACTGGATCAGGTTGGAGCTCTTCCCTGATGTTCTGGTGCACAGGTTGAAGATGGTGGTGGATCCAGCAGACAGCAGCTACATGCCTTCACTGGTGGTGGTGTCGGGTAAACGACGTCACACGGATCTTAAAAAAAATAAAAATTCTCAGATTTTTCTCCTGGACATTTTTATTTTGACGTATTCATGATGATGTTTAGGTGGAAGTTCACTGAACAACCTGATCGAGCTGAAGACCATCAACATCAACCCTACAGACACCACTGTTTCTTTACTAAACGACTGCACTGAGGTTAGTTACCTCACACTGTCTGTGTGTGTGTGTGTGTGTGTGTGTGACACATTTTAAGCTCAGTTTATTTACATGTGTGTGTGTGTGTGTGTGTGTGTGTGTGCATATAGTACCACAGATACATAGAGATCGCTATAAAGCAGTGTCGCAGCTCAGGGATCGACTGTAAGATCCACGGCCTGAGCATTGTGGGTCGTATCCGCGCCGAGGATGAAGATTTGGCCACTGTGCCATTCCTGGCGTCGGATAATGAGGAAGAGGAAGATGATAAAGCAGCAACGGGAAGGTGTGTGTTTTCTTATTTCAGTTCCGGAAGTGTAATAAGCGTAATAAGTGCTCTGTGGTTAATCGTGTTCTCTCACCGCAGTCTCGCCCGGAAGAGATCCTCAGGCATGGAGTCTGCTGCTACCATCAGAACCAAAGTGTTCGTGTGGGGTCTCAATGACAAGGACCAGCTGGGTGGGCTCAAAGGGTCAAAGGTCAGTCATGTCAAGCACACCTACACCATATGTTCGCATTTGAAATGCTTAGTAAGTTTGAATCAAACCCTCCAACTTCCTGTTTCCCCCCCAGATCAAGGTTCCGTCATTTTCCGAGACGCTCTCTGCTCTGAACGTCGTGCAGGTGTCTGGAGGCTCCAAGAGCCTTTTTGCAGGTGAGAATTTTCCTGATTGTGTTTAAAAAAATCTCTTCCAGTAGTGTGTGTGTGTGTGTGTGTGTGTGTGTGTTTGTTTGTTTGTTTGTTTTACATAGATGTATTGTAACATGATGTGTACACGTACATAGTAGTTGCCATATAATCAGATATTAGTTAATTTAATTAGTATTTTGAAAGGTGTGTGTGTGTGTGTGTGCTTGCAGTGACTGCGGAGGGAAAGGTGTACGCGTGTGGAGAGGCCACTAACGGCAGGCTGGGTCTGGGTTTGAGCAGCGGCACCATCCCAATCCCTCGCCAAATCACTGCTCTCAGCAACTACGTAGTGAAGAAAGTCGCTGTTCACTCGGGTGTGTATTAAAGTTTCATTCATCTCTCGTACCGTCACTCAAAAACATGCGGTTTATGGTGTATCGTATCAGCTTTATATTAATGCGCTCGTTCTAATACGTTATCGTTTCTATAGTAACAGCTCCTTTACAGCGACTTGTCCGGCGGACGCTGCACTTTATAAACGGATTCGAAAATCATCAATACGTTGGAGTTTTCTGTAAGGAGACATTTATTTAACGTTTATGGAAGGTGAAACTGTGACTTTATATTTTCCGTCATTTGCAGGACGGAGGAGTTTTTACGCTTTGTGGTTTATTGGTAGCAAAAGATGACAAGCTGTGTTTTCAGTTATTTATTTATTTATTTTATTAACTTCAAGAGAAAGAAGAAGAGAGGCTGGTAACTGTTACTATAAACGACTGTTTATAGCTGCTGTAACGTAAGCGAGAGCAGGAACTTGTCTCGCCGACATTTTACAACATTAAATATAACTATAAATGGATAAGTTACGGCACATTGTTCTTCAATAAATCGAAAAATATAATAATCACCGAGTTGCTGTGGTATAAGAGGAATAAAACGCTACAGGAACGTAATCAACATCAGGGCGTTAACAGTAACTTTGCTTCATCAGCCACCTCATCGTTGACTACTTTCTTACAGCAGCACGATACGGAGTGTTTTATTTCTTCGAATTTGGTTCAAGGGCGGTGCTACAACTTAATATTAGAGGATGACGATGTGCCTTGAAACCTTGACACATGGGCAAAATCATGGTTGTCATGGCAACACTGGAACCCATTTACACTTGTGTGGTTGTTAAATAAATCACTAAGAAAATGACACACATCCAGATATTGAGGCGTTTCCACATTTGCATATTTCATGCAATGAGGCGTATCTTTTTAATGAGGCGAAGGTGTCGACATGTTTCCAGCCCATTTTTGGTAATATCCTGTGCTTTATTATTACTTTTTTTTTTAAATTTTAAATGACATGTTGAGGGTGTCTTAAAGGAGTTGTTTTTTTTTTATTTTTCCACACACAGGTGGACGCCATGCCATGGCTTTGACGGTGGATGGGAAAGTGTTCTCATGGGGTGAAGGAGATGATGGTAAACTGGGGCATTTCAGTAGAATGTAAGTTCCGGTCGAGTTTACAACGACAAAATATCCCATCTTGAAGTGTGTGTGTGTAACGATAAACATGAAATGTGGGTGTGTAGGAACTGCGATAAGCCTCGGCTGATTGAAGCCCTGAAGACGAAGCGCATTCGGGACATCGCCTGCGGAAGCTCGCACAGCGCCGCCATCACCTCCAGTGGAGAGCTGTACAGCTGGGGTCTGGGGGAGTACGGACGCCTGGGACACGGAGACAACACCACGCAGCTCAGACCCAAACTGGTGAGCACGGGACTTTATTTACCCCGTTCTTCTCACACCGTGTTACCAGTATCGTTTTTCTGAACTGGGTTTCCATCCAGAAGTGTCTCGAAAGTGTAAGTAGTACTGAGGAATTCTGGAATAAAACATTGTGTTGTGCTGTTCTAGGAAAATAATCAGTGCTGGCATAGATGTTGTAAATCTTAAAGTTACAGCTTTACCTCTGATTGTTACAAAGAAGCACTGACACTGGAGACTCCTTCCATAAATGTTAAACAAACATCCCCTTACAGAACACTTCACCATATCAACAATTACACACAATTTCTGTATTCGTTTATATGCAGCGTCCGCCGTACAAGAGCTGTTACTATAGAAACGCTAACATGTTAGAACGAGTGCGTTAATACAAAACCGCGCTACTGTCAGAGCTGCTGTTCTAGAAAATGAATCAACACCTTCTGACCAATCGTAACGCTTATTTGCCCTTTGTGTTGTCCAGGTCAAGGTGTTGTTGGGTCATCGTGTTATCCAGGTGGCTTGTGGGAGTCGTGATGCACAAACTCTTGCTCTAACAGACGAAGGTAAAAACTTTATAATCAGCACTTGTGGTTTTTATTTCAGAGGTGTGTACTAAGTGTGTGTGTGTGTGTGTGTGTGTGTGTGTGTGTGTGTAGGTCTGGTGTTCTCGTGGGGAGACGGGGACTTTGGGAAGCTGGGTCGTGGAGGCAGCGAGGGCTGCAACATCCCTCAGAACATCGAGCGTCTGAACGGACAGGGCGTGTGTCAGATCGAGTGTGGAGCTCAGTTCTCTCTCGCTCTCACCAAATCAGGAGTGGTGTGGACCTGGTACACTTCTGTTTGTTAACTACAGCACACTCATTCAGTCCACACACACACACACACACACACATACGCACACCCACACACGCGGCTGGCGTTAATGTGGTCCTCTCGTTGCTGACGTGTGCAGGGGGAAGGGTGATTACTTCCGGCTGGGTCACGGGACAGACGTGCACGTGAGGAAGCCTCAGATGGTGGAGGGACTGAGAGGGAAGAAGATAGTTCACGTGGCTGTGGGAGCGCTGCACTGCCTGGCTGTTACAGACACAGGACAGGTACGCCGTGTTCCCACACACACACCTCAAGATCAATTTCTATCGCTTCTGTGATTTCTGTGTGCTTCAGTTTTCAGGCTTGTGTTTTCTTCTTCTTCTTCATCTTCTTCTTCATCTTGTTCTCTTTCTGTCTTCATTTTCTACTACTTCCTTTTCTTCTCCCTCTCCTTGTTCTCGTTCTTTCTTTGTTTTCTACTTCTTCTGCTTCTTCTTCTCCCTCTCCATTGCCTTCTTCATGTTGTTGTTCTCCTTTTTAAAAATTTTTTTTTTTTTTAATGTATTAATAAATGATGTCGCTGAGCGAGTCTGTGTTGAGGTTCCTCTCTGGCGGTGTTCAGGTGTACGCGTGGGGCGATAATGACCACGGGCAGCAGGGTAACGGGACGACCACGGTAAACCGGAAGCCGATGCTGGTGCAGGGCCTGGAGGGTCAGAAGATCACGCGTGTGGCGTGCGGCTCGTCTCACAGCGTGGCCTGGACCACTGTGGATGTCACCACGCCATCTGTTCACGAGCCGGTTCTCTTCCAGACAGCCAGAGACTCCCTCGGGGCCTCGTACCTGGGTCAGAGGGCTTCCAGTACCTTTAACGAGCGTTCTGCTGATTTAGCTTTAACACCGTTACACCAGGCTTATTTGTGTGCGTGTGTGCGCGCAGGTGTGCCATCAGACAGCGACCCATCCTCGCTGAGTAATAAGCTGAGCGGTCAGAGCAGTGTGAAGCCCAGCAGGCCGTCTCTGGCCAAAATCCTGCTCTCTCTGGACGGGAATCTGGCCAAGCAGCAGGCTCTGTCTCACGTGCTTTCTGCTCTGCAGATAATGTATGCAAGGTGCTGTATCGCTCCAGACCAGTGGGTTTGCCAGATAAGCTCACACCAAGTGTATACCTTTAAAACATTAGCTTGCATTTTTATAATTGTGTGTGTGTGTGTGTGTGTGTGTGTGTGTGTGTGTGTGTGTGTGTGTAGGGATGCTGTGGTGGGAGCTCTCATGCCTGCCTGCATGATGCCTGTGGAATGCCCGTCCAGCTCTCCAGTCCCGCCCTCCGACTGTTCGTCCGTCTCCAGCCCCTCGGAGGCTGAAGGTCCTCCTGTGACCACTGACCCCGAGGAGCGCACCAGCCCTCACCCCTGGCAGGACGGCAAGAGGGGAGAGGTGGCCGTCACATCGCCTATTATTAATTCCTTAGTCAACATTATTTTATTCATTTATTTAATCTTCCGCTGTAGTCCAGTACCAAATAACAAGACGCCAAATCTAAATGTGGTATCTTGGGTGGGAACCGTGGTCCAGTGGGTTACATGAAGGCTCATTCAGCAGGAATTGTGTTCTCCTTACATGGTTCAGTTTTGGGCTGGAACTCTGCTCTGATTGGTTACACGATGCCAATTTAAACAGGAACTGAGCTTTGATTGGTTACATGGTGGTGCTTTGGCCTGGGAGCTGTGTTCCAGTGGCTTTTCTTTTTGGTGGGAACCGTGTTCCGATTGGTAACATGGTTGGATTTTGGGGCTGTAACTTTCAGTGGCACTTTGGGAGGGAATTGTGCTTCGATTGGTTGCATGATGTCATTTTGGGCCCAAATTGTGGTGCCTTTTTTTTTTTTTTTTCAGTGGGGAATGTGTTCTGATCATTTACAATGGCACTTTTGGTGGGAATTATTTTCCAGTTCATTACACTGCGGATTTTTGGGTAAAAACCAAGCCTCAAATATGACGATTTGCATGCCGTGCGAGAAACATTAGAGAGCGATGCCTGTTGATCAGAATCATTATAAAGTCTTAACTGCTAAAGAGGGTGCTTCGTGTGTTAATGACAGCTCAAGCATCACTGATTTTTGTCCTGGGATGCTTATGAAACACTCAGCCTGGTTTAGGGGTGCAAATGTCCTAGAATATGTAGAGCACCTGGAGCTTTTATATATATATATATATATATATAATCATAAAGGTAATGTAAGATGATGTCTTGGATGTGAATATCCAGCGTTTTTTTTTTTTTTTTTTTTTTTCCCCCCTGTAGGTGGCATCCTCTGAAGATGCCATTACCCCATCATCTGCCGTGACCCCCTCAGCAGCCGCTGCTTCTTCTCGCCCCTTCATCCCGGTCACAGACGACCCCGGAGCGGCCAGCATCATCGCCGAGACCATGACCAAGACCAAAGAGGTCCGCATCACGTCACTGCTCATTCTGAGCGTGTCCTTTTTGTTATCTAAAGATATAAGTGCTGTAATTTTGTTTGTTTGTTATTTGTAACAGGACTCGGAGAGCCAGAATAAAGCCGCCGGGCCCGAGCCTCAGTACCTGGACGAGTTCACCAGCCTGCTGGTTCCTGATGACACGCGGGTGATGGTTGACCTGCTGAAGCTGGCTGTGAATCTGCGCTCAGGAGAGAAAGGAAAGGAAGTGCTGTCCGCCGTGCTGTCCGGCATGGGCACCGCCTACCCGCAGGTTCACATTCTCTAGAACTCTGCACTGTCTTTAATGAGTATTATGACACACACTGGTGTGAAGGTATAAGTGTGTGTGTGTGTGTGTGTGTGTGTGTGTTTGTACACACACTCAGGTGGCTGACATGTTACTGGAGCTGTGCGTGACTGAGCTGGAGGACGTGGCCACGGACTCTCAGAGCGGTCGTCTGTCCTCTCAGCCTGTGGTGGTGGAGAGCAGTCACCCCTACACTGACGACACCTCCACCAGCGGAACTGTGAAAATCCCAGGTAACGTGTGTGTGTGTGTGTGTGTGTGTGTGTGTGTGTGTGTGTGAACACAGCCTGAATATCTGCTTCAGAGCACTTAAATATTATGAGATGACATTTTACACCTTGTGCACTTAAAGATCAGATTTTACACTTTTTGTAGCACCTTCTTTAATCAAAATTTTCCTTCACGTCAAGACTCGGATGATAGAGAAACTTTATTTTGATGTATTTATTTATTTTAGTCTTTCAGCAATGTTGAATGCTTGACCTTTTCCCTTAAAGTGGACTAAATAACGTGATTTATATAAATAACCTGCCACTAAGGGCTTTGGACTTTTTAGCAGTATATGTTTATTAAAGCAATACTTATATATTTCTTTGGGTTTAAAACACCACTACCAAGGAATTTTGTTAGCAATAAATAAACGTTAATTTTTTAAAACTATTAAAGACAACAATTGTAACACCTGAGTGTTGAAATAAATGTAAATTAACTTTATGTAACTTGTATATACGTCCTATACGTCAGTTCCTAAGTCTTATTGTTCACCTTGAAAGTGCCGAACAAAATGTTTTTGAGAAGAAAGTTACGTGATTGAATCACACGTTAATTATTACATCCTGACTTTATTTCAGGTGCTGAGGGTCTGCGAGTGGAGTTCGACCGTCAGTGTTCTACAGAGAGGAGACACGATCCGCTGACGGTCATGGACGGAGCCAATAGGATCGTCTCTGTCCGATCAGGTGACTTAAACATAAGGAATGTGGACGTGTCACTTCCTGTTGTGTGTTCTGAATGAAGTAAAGCGTACGAGTCAGGGTTAAGGGGTTAAGAAGTGTGTGTGTGTGTGTGTGTGTGTGTGTGTGTGTGTGTGTGTTTCAGGGCGGGAGTGGTCAGACTGGTCCAGTGAGTTGAGGATTCCAGGAGACGAGCTGAAGTGGAAGTTCACCAGTGACGGCTCGGTGAACGGCTGGGGCTGGCGCTTCACCGTCTATCCCATCATGCCTGCAGCAGGTACACGTACACACGCGCGCACGCACACACACACACACACACACACACACACACACACACACACACACACAGTTGTTCATCTCTGATTATTCAATCACTGAAGATATAACAGCTAGCTAGCACAGATAAAAGCTTTAGATAAAAGCTTTGGATAAAAGCTAGCTGTGCTTAGGGTTGCTATGGTTACCAGACAGTCAAGGCAAGCTAAATCTCTTTAAATTCATACGCTCTGACCCCGAGTTCACGCCAGGCGTATCGTGTCAAGACGACACTTGACACGCCTCAGCTGCGTTTCTGTTTCTCGCTACTTGCAGGAGAAAGTACGTCCGCTCGCTTTTGATTTTAATCCAGCATTCGATCATCAGTTACGAGGAGGCGGATTTACATTCGCAGCGAGCAGAATTGGCTTCCGAGTCCAAAGAAATTGCCTGTGCTCTCTGGGTGGGAGGGGCGTACTCTGTCTCCCCTGTCAGTCACTGCAACGCTAGCCAATTGCGTTGTGTGTGTGTGTGTGTGTGTGTGTGTGTGTGTGTGTTATACGACGCAGTGGTTTGGAAAGATGCAGATGGCTGGCTTTGCGTGGCTTTAAGGAATCGCGCTAGGTTAATATTAGCGACACATGAATTAAATGCTTATTAAAATCTTTTTTATTGTTAAATTTGTCCCAGGTCCTAAAGACCTCCTATCCGATCGCTGTATCCTGTCCTGCCCTTCTATGGACTTGGTCACCTGCCTGCTGGACTTCCGTCTCAACTTCGGCTCCAACCGCAGCATTGTGCCGCGTCTGGCTGCTTCACTCGCCGCCTGCGCGCAGCTCAGCGCTCTGGGTACGTCTGCACGTCTGCACACCTCCTGTTGGTGCAGCAGAAAAATATCAAACTCAGCTTATTTTGAGAGTCCCTTTTCCCCCTGTGTGTACATGATTTGGATTGAGTGTGTGTGTGTGTGTGTGTGTGTGTGTGTGTGTGTGTGTGTGTGTGTACCAGCGGCTGGACACCGTATGTGGGCCCTGCAGAGGTTACGCAAACTCCTGACTACTGAATACGGCCAGTCCATAAACATCAACCGGCTGCTGGGGGACGGTGAAGGAGAGGCTCGCTCTGTGGTCAGGCCAACGCTCACCTTCACCTTCAGCACGCTTTATCCAGTTTATACACCATCATCACACAACAATAAACACACACTCCTAGGGCTGAGATCTTTAAGAAATGAAAATAAAGAATATATATGCATGCTGCTGGAAGGAATCCTGACCACCTCAGCTGCACTGTTTTATACAAATCAAGAATCTACGATTTTTTACATCTGTAGAATAATTATACTTTATCTATAAACAATATTTTATCTTGCGACCTTTGAATACAACCTTTGATATTTCTATTTTGGCAGCTAGGTTTTCCTATAGCAGCACATCCTGAAGTGTTTTATTTCTTATGATTTGTCAGTCATAATTTGTTGTTTGTTGTCAATCATATTTATTTGTTTGTTTGTTTGTTTGTTTGTTTGTAGAGTTTTACAGGCAGTGCTCTTGCCGCTCTGGTGAAAGGGCTTCCTGAGGCTCTGCAGAGGCAGTACGAGTATGAGGACCCAATCGTCAGAGGAGGCAAACAGCTCCTTCATAGCCCCTTCTTCAAGGTGTGTGTGTGTGAGGCTGTGTGTGTGTGTGAGGCTGTGTGTGTGTGTGAGGCTGTGTGTGTGTGTGAGGCTGTGTGTGTGTGAGAGACTGTGTGTGTGTGAGAGAGAGGCTGTGTGTGTGAGAGAGAGGCTGTGTGTGTGAGAGAGAGGCTGTGTGTGTGAGAGAGAGGCTGTGTGTGTGAGTGAGAGGCTGTGTGTGTGAGTGAGAGGCTGTGTGTGTGAGTGAGAGGCTGTGTGTGTGAGTGAGAGGCTGTGTGTGTG
>CM075004.1:1480968-1517827 GCA_037576675.1 Pangasius sanitwongsei | reverse complement strand
TGTGTGTGTGTGTGTGTGTGTGTGTGTGTGTGTGTGTGTGTGTGTGTGTGTGTGTGTGTGTGTGTGTGTGTGAGAGGCTGTGTGTGTGTGTGTGTGTGTGTGTGTGAGAGGCTGTGTGTGTGTGTGTGTGTGTGAGAGGCTGTGTGTGTGTGAGAGAGAGACTGTGTGTGTAAATTATTAATTAAATTGAGCACTGCTGTTTCAGGTACTGGTGGCTCTTGCGTGTGATCTGGAGTTGGACGCACTACCCTGCTGTGCCGAGACCCATAAGTGGGCGTGGTTTCGTCGCTACTGCACCGCCTCTCGCGTGGCGGTGGCTCTGGATAAGAGAACGCCCCTGCCACGCCTGTTCCTGGATGAGGTTTGAGCTCCACCCCTTTCGGTGACCTCTTTCATCCCCGTTGCTCTGTTACTAATGTAACGTTTCTTTAATGAAGGTCGCGAAGAAAATCCGTGAGCTGATGGCAGACCACGAGAACATGAGCGTGCTTCACGAGAGCCACGAGCTGTTCAAGAGAGAACACGACGAACAGCTGGTGCAGTGGATGAACAGGTACGCTTTAAAAAAAATAAAATAAATAAATAATAATAATTTCTTATTAGGAGTATCAAAGCGTAACATGATGGGTGAAAATGCCTTCAAATGAAATCTGAATCTGTCTCTGTGGAGAACCGCGGTTAGGTTAAATTAAAAACATATGATTTCAAGTGTGTTTTTTCTTTTTTTCTTTTTAAATTATTGTTATTTTTGAAAAGGTGTACCGAGACTGATGTCAAGTGGTGTCGAGTTCCTCGAAGCGTAGTAGCGAACCGAGTTCTCTTCACTTTTTGTATTTTATTTGTAGAAGGCTGACGTGCGAATCTCAGAACTCCCTCAAGGTGTTTGTTGTCTATTCCTCTGTAAATCCGTCCATCCGTCCATCTGTCTAACACTCGGCCTGTCCTCCTGCCAATACACATCTTACTCAGTGTCTGAGTTTGATTCTGAATTTCTCCATGTGAAAGACAGGGGTAAAAAAAAAAAAATTATTATTATTTAAATTTATATAAAATGGAGACTGCAGTAAAACAGTTCTGTTCCTGATTTGGCTCACAGATGCGTGTGATTGGCTAGTATTGCTGTGATTGACAAGGGAGAGAGTGAGTAAGCCCCTCCCACCCACAGCACAGGCTGTGACGTCGTCGGGATTCTGTTCGAGTTCGTGATGTCCGGACGATAGAGCGAGCGGTTTTTCTGCTGCATCTGTTTTTAACTTTCTTTAACACCGCTGCACTTCAGGCGTCCGGACGACTGGACTCTGTCAGCGGGCGGCAGCGGCACCATCTACGGCTGGGGTCACAACCATCGCGGACAACTGGGCGGCATCGAAGGGGCAAAGGTCAAAGTTCCCACTCCGACGGAAGCCCTCGCTACCCTGCGGCCCGTTCAGCTGATCGGCGGAGAGCAGACGCTGTTCGCCGTCACGGCTGATGGCAAGGTGAGCTTGAGGAAATGTGTTCAGAGCTGCCAAAATGTAATTACAGTTGAGTGCAAAAGTTTGTGCACCCTCAAGACAAAATTTTGTTTCTTAGATGTTCCTTAATTACAGCAATTAACTAAAATATTTAAATAAGGCATGATTAGAAATTAATAATGAAGAAAGTGTCATCATTATCAGTTGTTATAGCATCTCCTTTGTGTGTTTTTTCTATTAATTTTGTTGTTTGCGTTGTTCTCTTGTCCACATTTTGTTTATGGCACCATGGAACTAATTTTTTTTGTATATAAATTATAAAATTGGGCCACACAGTGGGGAATGAATCAGTTCTGATATTTTGAGTCTGTTCTGCTTCTGTCTTGTTGCAGCTGTACGCTACAGGTTACGGAGCCGGGGGGCGCCTCGGGATCGGCGGCACCGAGTCAGTGTCCACCCCGACTCTACTGGAGTCCATCCAGCACGTGTTCATCAGGAAGGTGGCGGTGAACTCCGGGGGGAAACACTGCCTGGCCCTGTCCTCCGAGGGCGAGGTCTACTCCTGGGGAGAGGCAGAGGACGGAAAACTCGGCCACGGAAACAGGAGGTGTGGGGGGGAAAAGGAAAATCTTTGGATTATAATCATGTTTGAGGATCACAGGACTGATTTTTGTCTTGCAGTTCTCAAATCTGCCAGCAGGTGTCACCATATGTCCAGCTCGTAGTGAGGAGACAGGATGCATTTATTTATTTATTGAGTGAGGGTTCATTTATAGTTCTGAGACAGATTTTGTATGTGTGAGACAAGATGCATTTATTTATGTTTATTGAGACGTGTTTATTTATTAATTTATTTGCAGCAGGGTGCATTTCAATCTATATGGTGACAGAGTGCAGTTATTCTTTGAAACTGAGTTTGTTTGAGACAGGTTGTGGTTAATTTTTTTAGTTATTACTTGGAATGTGTGTTTTCCCCCCTCAGTCCGTGTGACCGTCCGCGGGTGATCGAGTCTCTGAGAGGGGTGGAGGTGGTGGATATCGCTGCTGGAGGAGCTCACAGCGCCTGTATCACAGCCAGCGGAGAACTCTACACCTGGGGCAAGGGACGATACGGCCGCCTGGGACACGGAGACAGCGAGGACCAGCTCAAGCCCAAACTGGTCAGTGTGTGCAGCTGTGTTTTTGAGCTGTGGAAAGAGGTTTAGAGTTAGAGTTAGAATTGTGGTTAAAACAAAACAAAAAAAAAAAAACCAAATACTCTGCCTATTGTTTGTAATGTGTGCGTGTGTGTGTGTGTGTGCGTGTGCGTGTGTGTGTGTGTGTGTGTGTGTGTGAGCAGGTGGATGCTCTGCAGGGGCACAGGGTGATAGACGTAGCGTGTGGCAGCGGTGATGCTCAGACTCTGTGTTTGACGGATGATGACATGGTGTGGTCGTGGGGAGACGGAGATTACGGCAAGCTGGGACGAGGAGGCAGCGATGGCTGTAAAGTTCCCATGAAGGCAAGGAGCAACACTTTACTGCCCCACACACACACACACACACACACACACACACACACATATCTGTACTATACTCACACTCATCCTCCTACCTCTCTCTCTCTCTCTCTCTGTGTGTGTGTAGATTGACTCTCTGACAGGATTGGGTGTAGTGAAAGTGGAGTGCGGTTCTCAGTTCTCCGTCGCTCTCACCAAATCTGGAGCCGTGTACACATGGTACACACACACACACACACACACACACACACACACACACACACACACACACACACACTCTACAGCAGAGGATTATTTTATTTTGTGTGCGCGTGTGTGTGTGTTCTCAGGGGAAAAGGGGACTACCACAGGCTCGGTCACGGATCAGATGATCATGTCCGCAGACCCCGGCAGGTCCAGGGCTTGCAGGGCAAAAAGGTCATCGCTATAGCAACCGGCTCCCTTCATTGCGTCTGCTGCACTGAAGATGGTAGGATATCCAAAAGACTTTACAGACTTTATGTTTAAACGGCCTCTTTAGTCAAAATGAGAACTATATCTGATTAAAATTGTACAAATAATAATGTCTGAGTAACCAGTTAGCATTTAACAGTGCCACTAGCTCCGCCCCTAAACCTAAACACCATTTTTGATGCCAGGGAAAAAAAAAACAGCTCTTTTTTCTTTGGTGTGTTTGTACGGAGATATATATATGTAGCTGTGTGTGTGTGTCTCTCAGGGGAAGTGTATACGTGGGGTGATAATGACGAGGGTCAGCTGGGAGACGGGACCACCAACGCCATCCAGAGGCCCAGGCTAGTGGGAGCGCTGCAGGGCAAGAAGATCAACAGGGTGGCCTGTGGCTCCGCACACACACTCGCCTGGTCCACCAGCAAACCCACCAACGCCGGCAAACTTCCTGCTCAGGTACTCAGTATTATGCTGCGTCCGACTTTGGCATTCACCTGTATGTTTACTGATCTAAATCAAGTACTCGTGTATACAGTAGAACTCCTTTAAAGCTAAGGACTGCTGCTGTGTGTGTGCGTGCGTGTGTGCGTGCGTGCGCGTAACCCCAGGTCCCTATGGAGTATAACCACCTTCAGGAGATCCCCATCATGGCCCTGAGGAACAGACTGCTCCTGCTGCACCACATCTCCGAGCTCTTCTGCCCCTGCATCCCCATGTTCGACCTGGAGGGGCGTCTCGGTCAGACCGGACATGGCCCGTCTGTGGGCTTCGACACACTCCGGGGCATCCTCATCTCACAGGGCAAGGTCAGGAGTCTATACACACACGCGCGCATGCGCACACACCCCCACACCATTTCTTTAAACAATGTATGTATAAAGCAATTAATCACAGAAGGTGCCATTACTTTTAAGCAGACTCTCCTAGCATAGTCTGAAATGAATTCATATTTTTCCATGTAATATAGAGCCTTATAAACCACTTTAACTTAATTAGGGCCCAAGCACCAGAGGTGTAAAGTGCATTAATGTATCTAAATTAGCAATTTTTATTATTTTGATTATTACTGAAAATTCACAAAACTTGGACATGGGCGTGGCCCAGAGGCTCGATAGTGCCCACTATGACGTTGTTCATCCACCTCTATGCACTGAATTTGGTAGACATACGGGTCTTTTTACGACAGACAAGTTTCCCCAAAGTTTCACGATCGCCCTACAGGAAGTCAGACATTTCGTGTTTTGTGCATTTTGATGAGTAGCAAACTTTTTTTAAATACTCCTCCTACAGAGTTCATCAGTGCAAAATCGCGGACAACTTGTTGATGCCAACTTTTTAGTTCCCCTGTACATCATATGATGTGGTTCAGACGTCGCGTGTATGTTCAATGATGCGTCATAATCACATCCGCTGCGCCCCTGGTGCTTGGGCCCGCCACTCGCTGTGCTTTGGATTTCTTTCTTTATCTGGATGTTGTGAAGACAACAAATCATAGCTCAGATATCATACACCACCTAATGTTTTTTTAAAATGTTGTATTTATACGTTTTTGTAATCGAATTTTTATATTTAACATTAATAATAATTAATGATTAACATTGTTTGATTTGATTGGTTGCTCAGTGATCTGTACGTGGTTTATCTCGCTCTGTTTTGCAGGAGGCTGCGTTCCGTAAAGTTGTGCAGGCTACGATGGTGAGAGACCGACAGCATGGACCAGTCGTAGAGCTCAACCGAATCCAGGTACACACACACACACACACACACACACACACACACACACACACACTCTTCGTGAGTTTTTGTTGTGATTTGTTGTTGTTGTTATTTCATTTGGTTTGCTAATTCTTATAATTATTCTCTATTCTTTTGGTTAAAAGCATGTTTTCTGTGCTTTTTGTTCATGCCTTCAACTTGAATTCAGTTCAGTTCATTGTTATTTGTGTAGCTCTTTAACAACAGACGTTGTCACAAAGCAGCTTTGCAGAAATCCGGATGTAGATTTCGATTTAGCAGCAACAGTTTACTCAAGGCAGTGTAGATTTGAAGAAAACGAAAAAGAATATAGGCTACCTGTTGTTGTTGTTGTTGTTGTTTTGAGCAGATTGATTACTGTGTTTTAAAAAATATATTATTATTTCTGATTTTTTAACCAATTATTTGCTATTATTAATAATAATGGCATAGCGTGGTAGCATTGCGGGCTCGCAGCTCCGTCTTGCATGGCGCTCCTGAATTCTCACATCTGATTGGTTGAGAATTGTGCAGGTTTATATTCATGCACTTGTTCCAATATGGCGTTTATTTGTTTGTATCGTGAATAAGAGAACTGTTTGTTTAGTCAGTGGTTAGTTGACAGGGTGACGTTTTCTGTAAGGAGATTTTTATTTAACTTTTACTGGGAGTCGTTACGAAGCACTGACACTGGAGACTCCTTCCATGAATGTTAAATAAGCGTCTGCTTACAGAAAACCTCGTCTTCAACAAACAAAACGTACAGCGCGCAAAAGAAAACGCAAAGAAGGCAAGAAAGAAAAAGAAAGAACACACGGGGAAAGAATGTCAAGAAAGAAACAAACAAAAAAGAAAAGGCAAAGAAGGGCAAGAAAGGACCAGGAGAGAAAGAGAAGCAAACAAAATGGGGAAAAAAAGAAAGAAAGGCAAAGAAAGAGAGAAAGACCAAAGAAAGAAAGAAACGAACGAAAAGAGGAAAGGGGGGGGAAGAGAAGAAATAATGTGGAGAAAGAAAGTCAAGGAAAGAAGGAAACAAACAAAGAAAAACAAAACCTAAAGAAAAAGTGAAGAAGGAAAGAGAAACGACTAAAAAGTGAGAGAAAGAAAGAGAGATGGAGAAAGAATGTCAAGAAAGAAAGAAATAAAGAAAGACGGAGAGAAATTCTGTACTGAAAACCTCAGCGATTACGCGTCCGCTGTGCGAGTCCCTGTGAATGAGCTGTTACTATAGAAACGATTACGTGTTAATGCGAACCTGTGATGTGCAGCTGCATTAGCGTCTCTGGCTCTCGTTCTCTCTCTCTCTCTCTCTCTCTCTCTCTCTCTCTCTCTCTCTCTCTCTCAGGTGAAGCGTTCCCGCAGTAAAGGAGGTCTAGCCGGACCAGACGGTACCAAGTCCGTGTTCGGGCAGATGTGCGCCAAGATGATCTCCTTCAGCCCCGACAGCCTGCTGCTGCCTCATCGCGTCTGGAAGGTCAAGTTCGTAGGTAAATACACACTGAAATGAGTTTGTAAAGAGACGTCACGTGAATCAAAGCAGCCAGACGCCGGAATTGTTGTTTTGCTGTAAAATGTGTCGAAGAATTCAGAAGAGAAGCTCGCTTTCAGAGACGTAGCTTCTGTGTGAGAAACGCCAAAATGATACAAGATTGTTAACTGGGATATTTAAACCTAAATAAAGAAGCTGATAAAATGTTTACGAATGTCAAGTACAGGCAAGCGTAGAGCTTATTTACACGTAATTCACAAATACTAGCGTACAACAGGAGTATACAAAGTTCAGGAGCTGGCATATAATTGAAAACTGAGTACAAAAGCTAGCATCACTCTGTATCCTGCAAGGTTCAAAAGCTAGCATAGAGCTAAGAACCAACAAAGTATGAAGCTAGCATAAAGCAGGAATAGACAAGAATCAACAAAGTACGACGCTAGCATAAAGCAGGGGTTTGCAAAGTTCAAAAGCTAGCATGGAGCTAAGAAGCGGCAAAGTACAAAGCTAGAATAGAGCTAAGAATCGACAAATGGTGAAGGTAGCTAAAGCCAAAAAAAAAAAAAAATCAACAAAGTACAAAGCTAGCATAAAGCAGGAATATGCAAATATACAAAGTTCAAAAGCTAGCATGGAGCTAAGAATGGACAGTGTGAAACTAGCATAAAGCTTTTGTGTACGAAGTTCAAAAGCTAGCATGGAGCTAAGAAGCGACAATGTACGAAGCTAGAATAGAGCTAAGAATCGACAGACTGTGAAGGTAGCATAATGCGGGAGTATACGAAGTTCAAACTTGCAGCTAGCAGCTAGCTAGTATAAAGCAAAAAAAAAAAAAAAAAAATCACAAAGTACAAAGCTATCAGAAAGCAGGAATATCTGAAAGAGGGTATTGGCTGGTAACAGGACCTGTACTGTCCCGGTCAGTTTGCCTTTTATGTACTTCTAATGTGATGACATCATTCCTGATCATCCAATCCAATTCCTGCGTCGGATCTGGTGCTCTTCATAGAAATCCCAAACACGTAGTAGAGAGAAAACCCCAGAGAGCAAACACCACGTCCTGAGATGACCTGACCTGTGTGTGTGTGTGTGTGTGTGTGTGTGTAGGTGAGTCTGTAGACGACTGTGGAGGAGGTTACAGTGAGTCTATAGCGGAGATGTGTGAGGAGCTGCAGAACGGTCTCACTCCTCTGCTCATCGTCACCCCGAACGGCCGAGACGAGTCGGGCGCGAACAGAGACTGCTTCCTGCTCAACCCCGCTGCTAAAAGTCCACTGCACATGAGCATGTTCCGCTTCTTAGGTACACACTCGCCTCACACACTGCCGCAGGTCTGTTCTCTGTAGCTTCTGAAGGTTTAGTCTGAGTGTGTGTGTGTGTGTGTGTGTGTGTGTGTAGGAGTACTCCTGGGTATAGCGATCCGTACAGGAAGTCCTCTCAGCCTGTACCTCGCTGAACCCGTGTGGAAGCAGCTCGCCGGCATGAACCTCACCATCGCTGATCTCAGTGAGGTACGACTCCTTTACGAACTACCTATGAACATCGATACTGGCTTGTGCCAGGTCTTATAACGTAGATTAAAAAATATATTATGTAACCTGGCCTTAAGTCATACAGTACACTCTTACTTTATAAAGTGCTCTGCATGTCACTACTAATATATGAACTGCAAGTTGTAATGACAGTCCTAGTGTTATAATGCATTACGATGCGAGTGAATACAATGTTCTTATGAACAGATATGATAGTGCATTATGTATTCTGACATTATGAGGTCATACCGTATATACACGCTTTATAAAGTGCTATGCATGGCGCTAGAACTACTTATGAGTATCGATACAGACTGGTTCCAGGTGTTATGACGCATGTATGAAGACATACAGTATACTCTCGCCCAGGTGCTTTGCATGTAACTGCTTATAACTACTTGTAAGTATTGATACAGATTTGCTCCTGATGTTATAACGCATATTAAGCAAGAATATACTGTATGATGTCAGAGTTCCATGCATGTAACTCTTTATAACTACTGTAACTACGTATAATTTTTAGTACCTTGTGTTTATAATGCATTATAACATAAGTTATGTTAGGGTTATGTATTCTGACGTTATGTGTGCTATGCATGTAGCTTATAACTACTTATATCTACCAGACTTGTTCCTGGTATTATAACCCACATTAAAACAGATATATTATGTAACCCGACTTTATACAGTGAGAATATACTGTATGATGTCAGAGTGCTACTTATAACTACTTAAAGCTATTAGTACCTGGTGTTATAATGCATTATGACATGAGTGCCTACAATGCTCTTATGAACAGAGATTATAAAGTGCTATGTATTCTGACCTAATGAAGTCAATCCACATGCACACGCTTTATAAAATGCTATGCATGTAACTAGGACTACTTGGGAGTATTAATACAGATTTGTATTATGCCAGATGTTATGATGCGTTATAAATGCTTTTTAACACATTGTGCACATTTTATAGTGCATTTTATTTTTCACACACTTTATAACATCGCTGTTGACCAATTAACACATACCAGTGCCTAAACATACATACATACATACATATATGACACGTATATGACATGTATATGACCACAGGTTCAATTCTGCATCTGAAATGTATATCAGGATAAATTTATCACTCAGACCCTGATTTTTACAAAGGAAGGTGGAACGTGTGTGTGTGTGTGTGTGTGTGTGTGTGTGTGTACATACATGTGTTCAGATTTACACACAGTATTTTTGTACATAATTTCACGCTATGTAAGTCCCTCAAATGGTCAAGCGTAACTCATAAGATCAAATGAGTGCTTTAAGTTTGTCGCGTTCTTTGCATTTCCCCAGCGGGCGGATCAGCACGGACAGGTTATAATGCACCTATAAGCTGCTTTGATGGTTCGTCCACAGTGTGCTAGTGTAATAACGCTGCATGATCTTCTGGACCGACGCAGTCGTTCTTTCACTTCACTTCACTAAAGATAATAATGAACATGTATAAGTAAATAGTGACATGTTTCTTTTTTTGTGAGATGGATAGTGAATGTGCATGTGAGAGACTCTGTGTGTGTGTGTGTGTGTGTGTGTGTGTGTGAGAGAGCTCTCCTGAGTCCACGCTGTAATCATGAGATGCTGAAACGTGTAGACAGAAGCGTTTCCTGAGTGCACCATGGCCTTTTACTCACAGAGCTGCTCTTGTTCTTGTTCTCGTGCCTCAAGCTTTCGGAAGGCTTAACGAGAAAGTGTCTTCAGCACAAGACACACACACACACACACACACACACACATATACAGGTCTGAGTGGAAAGAATTTGAACCTGATCACAAATTATATATATTTTTCTAATCGAGTATTGTGTTTTATTCCTCCTGTACCTCAGTAAATTGCCAATGATTGCGATCTTTATTTAATAAAGAACTTTTCGTACTTTTTATCCATTTATAGTTGTATTTAACATCCATTAAACAAGTTCTCACTTCCGCTAAAGCAGCTATAAACAGTCTTTCCCTCACCAGCCTTTTAAGTTTTTTTTTAAATTTTTTGTTACTGAAAAAATGCATACAGCATCAACTCCTCTGTCCAGATGTCAAAGCTCAAAGTTACAGCTTTACAGCAAACGTCACCATATCAACAATGACACACTATTTTAATGTTTCTGTTTTAATCCATTTTAAAATAATGTCTACCTATCGATTTATCAGTCTGTCTGTATATCTGTCTCTCTGTCTGACTACCTAATCAGTTTATTTAGCTCCTAACACGTATGATCATTTTACAAAGTAAATCAGTAAACAGTCCTCATGTCTCCTGCAATTTAAAAAGTATCTTCGTGATTATTTGTTGTG
This sequence comes from Pangasius sanitwongsei, assembly GCA_037576675.1. NCBI lineage: Eukaryota > Metazoa > Chordata > Actinopteri > Siluriformes > Pangasiidae > Pangasius > Pangasius sanitwongsei. The sequence continues at coordinate 1,507,334 of CM075004.1, read as the reverse complement.
TTTCAGTCGAAGAATACAATTATTCTGATAAGTTATCATCCACTAAAATACATTTTTGTGTGCGTGTGAACTGGGAATGAACTGATCCTCGTTTGTCAGCATTTGGCCCATGTTTGAAGCCAAGCTTTTATATCTTGCTTGTGTGTGTGTGTGTGTGTGTGTGTGTGTGTGTGTGTTATATCCAGGTGGATAAGGACTTTATCCCTGGCTTGATGTATATCAGAGATAATGAGGCATCAGCGGAGGAGTTTGAGGCGATTCCTCTGCCCTTCACCGTGCCCAATGCCTGCGGTCATGAGGTCCAGCTCAGCTCCAAACACTCGCACATCAGCCTGGAGAACCGAGCCGAGTACGTCCGCCTCGCCATCAACTACAGGTGAGGACACAAGCCTGATCACGGACACACACCACTCTGCGCAGAGGTCCCGAGCGAACAGAGCCCAGTCAGAGCGGCAGCTCATTTCTTACATTTACATTTCTGAGGTTTATAAAACAAACAATCAGATTTAATCCTAATTCCTAAATCCCTGTTGTACTGAATTCATTTCATTTATTTATTTATTTATTGCAAACTTTCCTTTGTGCTTTCATGTACACTAGGCTAATACATGCTCACATAATTTTTTCCCTAATAGTCAGTGTTGCTGTAACATTAGTGAGTAAGTGATTTAGTTAATAAATAAATAAATCTCCTTTTCGTCCACTTCAGCTGTTTTTAGTTTTCCGACGTCTTCAGGACGGAAGAGTTTACGCTCTTGTGGTGTGTGTTTCAGGCTGCATGAGTTTGATGAGCAGGTGGCTGCGGTGAGAGAGGGTATGGCTCGGGTGGTGCCCGTTCCTCTGCTCTCTCTCTTCACCGGATACGAGCTGGAGACCATGGTGAGTGTTCTGAGACACACACACACACACACACACACACACACACACTCTCTTTCTCTCTTCTGACTCACAGTGGATTGCCATGTTGCATTGCACCGAAATAACTCCGGGGTTATGCCATTTCTGTGGTGTCATTTTGTCGCCGTGACGACGACCCAAACAACATATTTACATATCCACTATTAAAACACGCTTTTGGAGAAAATATTGTGGTGTATTCTGAGATGAGAGACAGTGACGAAACTTCACACACCATGTTTAACTGAAGATCACACAAAGCCCCGCTCGCTGTACAACGTCCGTAGGGGCGGAGTCAAACCGGATCTGACTCCTCCTACATGGGCGGAGTCATCTCCGTGTTTTTTCAGCCTTTTGGTTCTGCAGTGAGGGCTATTTCAGGTCATGTGATTTATGACCTGTTTTTTTTTTAATTGGTTGGTTTTTAATACATCCGAAATAATTTCAGAGATTAAATTTGAAATGAAGTACAGTGGATAGTTGTTATAATAATTTGTTGTATGAATTTCGTACGTCAGATATATGCAGTGTGAAATTGCTTTAAAAAAAAAAATTTAAAAGTAAAACAATTCTAAAGCAGTAACTCCCTCTATGCTGGTGATTAGTGGGCGGTCCTATTCTTAGTTTATGCCTGGTTGCCATGGTTACACCAGTAACGCCAGGCTAGTGCAATATGGCCACATAAACAATGTGGCTAGTTACAGAATTTATGCAAAACCGAACGTTTGACCACAAATTGGATGTAAATAAAATAAAAAATGAAAAGTCGGATTGGAAATTGCGTACGATTTGCATGTATTGAGTGCCTACAGTTACTGTCTACAATTGCTGCTGCATTTTATTCACCAAAAAAACCCCAAAAAAACACGGATGATTTTGCCTGAATCAAAACTCTGCCCACTTCATATTGTTCCCAGTCGCACCTCACGCTCCGAGCCGTGTTTTTCAGGTATGTGGCAGTCCTGACATCCCACTACACCTGCTGAAGTCGGTAGCTACGTATAAAGGGGTGGAGCCAACCGCGCCGCTCATCCAGTGGTTCTGGGAGGTGATGGAGTCCTTCTCCAACACGGAGCGCTCGCTCTTCCTCAGGTTTGTGTGGGGACGAACACGTCTGCCCAGGACCATCGCAGATTTCCGTGGGCGGGACTTTGTGGTGCAGGTGAGTGTTTCAGACCTCAATAACACGAGCCTTAAAAGACTTTTATGCGTGATAATGTTTCATACACGTTTGCAGAACTCTCAGGATCTGACTGTAATCTTCTGTTGGTCTCTTTAATCAGGAAGTAAGAGCCTTCACAAGAATTGCCCACTAGGGGCAGTATTTCTTCCTTTAAAAAAAAAAAAAGAAAAAAAGTTTTTTATTGATTTGATCTTGGACATGAGTGTAAATTATGTGGCTCTCTGAGCTAGACAACTTTTTCCTTTGTAAAGAGAACAAGCATTAATGCTTTTCTGTAACCGTATATGACTTATGATGCCATTTTAAACCTAGTCCTAGCTGACACCTAGTTTACTTTTTTAATAATTTGACGTACTACAGCCAGTCAATCAGTGTGGGTGGAGTTTGTCTGAGTCAAGTAGCTAAAAATATGATTGATACTATATTTGTTTTTTTTTTATTTATGTGTACAAAAGAAGGCACTGCAATGGTGGTTAGTGTCAGTTTGCTAAAATTATATTTCTGTACTAGAAACCAAGCGAGAGATACGGTAAAGGGTCAAGAAAAAGAATAACGTAGGCTAATAAATCTTGCCATTCTGTAAATATTGCACAGGTATTTGTAGTTTATAGCAATATTAACTTTGCAAAAATCTTAATACGTCATCTTAAAGAGTCAATGAACTTTTGTGCTTACATGCAAAGTGGTGCTTGGGCCCCGAAGATCGTCACTATATTCATTGTTAGAGTTGTGGTTGATGTTTAATAGTAATTATACTGTGCTATACCATTACACTGAATGTAACTATAAATGGATAAAAAAAGTACAAAGTGTCGTCATTCTTCGATAAACTGTAATTGTAGGTGAATTGCTGTGGTATAAGTGGGATGAAACACTTGGAGACATGCTGTGTTAGGAAAATAATCAGCTTCTGCTTTGCATCAGAATCATATAATAATTATTGTTGTTATTGTTCAATATATTGTGTTAGAGTGGATAAACTTTTATGCTTATTTGTGAAGACGTATTTGGACCCTGGTGATTGCTGCTTGCAATCTGTTATGTAGTGATTTATTGGTATTATTAATAATAAAATGTACATTAAGTGTAGATATTATTTTTTATTATTATTATTATTATTCGTGGCAGCAGTAGTACTCAGTTCGCCATGTTGGACTGGATTTACCTTTGTGCTTGTTTGTGACGTAGTGCTTGGACCCCGGTGATTGCTGCTGGCAGCTGTATTCATCATTATTCATGTGGTTGTGTTTTGTTTAATTATAATAATTTTTTAAAAAATTATTTATTTATTTTAATTAATTCATGAATGTTTTTATTTTTTGAATACATTGTATTAAAGAGTAGATGAACTTTGATTTTGTGTTTATTTACCAAGAAGTGCTTGGACCCCGATGATTGCTACGTAGTAATAAGAATGTGTGTCAGTGATACAGCATCCTTCTAACACTTACCGTTGCTGTGTGTGTGTGTGTGTGTGTGTGTGTGTGTGTGTGTGTGTGTATATATATATACACACACACACACACGCGCGCGCACAAAATTCAAACACATTGTTGTTTAATAGTAATTATGAGACACTGAGTGTAATTATTATTATTATTCATTATTAAATCCGCTTTTTTCTCCTGTTTCTGAAGGTGTTGGATAAGTACAACCCCCCGGACCACTTCCTGCCGGAGTCGTACACGTGCTTCTTCCTGCTCAAGCTGCCTCGTTACTCGTGTAAACTGGTCCTGGAGGAGAAACTGAAGTACGCCATACACTTCTGCAAATCCATCGACACGGACGACTACGCTCGCATCGCTCTGAGCGGAGAACCCGCCGCCGACGACTCCACCGACGACTCGGACAACGACGACGCCGACTCCTTCGCCTCCGACTCCACACAGGACTACCTGACGGCACACTGATATGCTCTGTGTCACGCACACACGTGCACACACACACACACACACACACACACACACACACACACACACACACACACACACACTCTCACAAGTACACTCTCTGATGTCGAGAGTCGTCAAACATGCTGCCAAGAAAAAAAAAAAAGAAAAGAAGCGAAAAAGAAAAAAAAACACTCACTCACTCTAAAGATGTCTGTTTTACAATCACATCACCACACACACACACACACACACACACACACACACACACACACATGTATCTGTACTACCATGACTAAAATCTTTATGTGCAATTAGCTTTAAAAGCACTATAAGCTGGTGAAGAAAAAATAAAACTTGGAATTTTTTTAGCTTATTTAAAAAAAATAAAAAAATAAAAAAGCAGGAGCCAGCGAGGGGGAGAAACTGGACGTGGTTTGATTGATTGTAGACGTTGTGTTTGTATTTTTTTTGGACCGTGTAGCCTAGCACTGTGCTGACGACCCCTGATGGACTCACTGCGTCGTTTAAACGATCGAACAAGCAGCTTCTTCATCTTCTCTCTTCTTTTCCCTCGGAAATAACGTGCAGTGTTTCCTTTCTCCCGAATAACCTTGAACACGAGCGCGAGTCGTCCTCGCTCTGATGGGTCGGTGTTATCTGGAGCTCATTCAGGGGTTGTTTTCAGGGCGTCGGTCGCTTTATTCAGTACCCCCACCCTCCTCGGTGTCCGTGTGTGTGTTTGGCTTCCTGACAAACTGTAAATAATGTTATTGTGCCATGTGTTCATAAGACGTCTCATTCCGATGTAATAATGTTAATAAATTTCTGTTTAAAATAAATATTAAACTGAAATGTTACTGATTGCTGTTAGATTTCTGTAACAGCGCCTACAACTTCACAGGTTTATATTACATTATAATACGTTGTGGTTTCTATAGTAACAGCCCATTCACAGGGACTTGTACGTTGGACGGATTAAAAATAGCTGACACGGCGAAGATTTCTGTAAGGACACATTTATGTACCGTGTATGGAAGGAGTCTCCAGTGTCAGAGGTAAATCATCATTAAATATAACTATAAGTGCATATTCTAATTGCTGTGGAATAAAAACACTCCAGGGTGTGCTGTTATAGGAAAAAAACTTTAACAGCACAACATGGAGTGTTTTATTCCTTAAATATCTAATAGTATTTAATTACTTCCTAACTCTCCAACGACAGTTAGCCATTTTCTAAAAGGCTGCATGTTTCCAAATATTTGTTAGATTTGTTTTATAACTTCTACACTTCATATCATTTCGAGGGGCGGAGCTTAACATTTCCTCCATCTTGTCTTAAGCAGAATGCGAGTTGATGAGTATAGCGATGACGTCATGGGTCGTTTGACCCAACCGCAATGTTGATTAAAACAACAGGATTCATGATGGTTGAATTCGATCGCTATAAATTACATTTTTACGGACTTCAGACGCAATAAATAAAGAAACCGGAGATATGGTTATGGTACATTTCAGTGTTTCCCCTGCGCTGACACACTCACGTCAAACTACAAATGATTATTTTCTTACTTCAGCTGTAAGACTAACTCGCAAGGAGAGAAGTTCATGTCACGTTTCATTTCCAAAATTTTTTTTTTTTAGAGATGAACGACGTTTGATATGACAGCGTATTAAAATATTTTATACTGTTTTTTTTTTTTCTTCCTTCCCTCCCCACAGCTGCCTCTCTCATATTACACACATTTCCTTTCTGACATTGATGTTGTAGGATTAATGAAATTCCTCTTAATTACCTCGGTGGTGAAGGTCGGATTAACGACGGCACTTCCTGGATCACCAAAGAATGGGAAAATATTTGAGAGATTATGTCCAATGTGTTATTTTATCGTGTTTTATTAAACATGTAATTAAAGCAGACCTTAAACGATTACGCAGCTGTTAATAAGGACCTTAGGGAGTTTATTTTTCACTCAAATACTTTAACAGATTATTAACTACAGAGAACAAATGTTCAGCTCCTCCTGGAAGCTGATTTAAATAGATTCCCGTCACATTTATTAACACATTTATTTAACAAGGCTGCTTTAAAAACCCGACTTTCTCATGTACGTCTCTATAAACCTGGATTGGGGGCGGAGCTACACATGAGCTTGGTTTGTGATGTCACAAAATGTATAAACCTGAACCAATCATGGGCCAGTACGCAAATTACTCGAGGATAACATGGTCAGTTTTCAGCCGTCGAGCAGGTGTAGTAAACATACCAACTCGGATTCATAATGTTCATAATTAACATAATCATGGTTGCCATGGTAGCACTATTTTAACAGATTTGGCTGATGTTAAATAAATCAAAGTTAGCTAGACAGTTAGTGTGTATTTTAAAATGGCAGGAGGACATTTCAATTTTAAATATTCATGTGTATTTATAGATCTTTGCTGTATTTCTTTATTATTTTACGTATTTATTTACTCATTAGTTTGCTAGCAGTTAGCTCGATGTTAGCCGGTGTTTTGGGCTGGCAGGAGCATGGGAGGAGGGGCGGTGCTAATTTGCATATTCATGCATATTAATCGACTTTTCGTTATTAAACAGGATACATGTGATTTGTAGTAGAGATGTTCCATTTTCATTTTTTTATAAGTTTCTTGGACATCAAGCATTTAATGTTCTTCTGTAAGAACCTTTTGAGAAAAGGTTCCAAGGAGAACTAATTAATTAATGCAACAGAAGTTCTACAAAGAACCTTACTCGCAAACTCTTAGCTTTTTAAACAGGGTTCTCCTTAGAACCCTGACTCAAAAGGGTCAAAAAGGACTCGACATGAAGCGCAGTTAATTCTTTTGTGTTGAAATTGATCTACCTGGACTTGAGGAGCAGTGGAACATTAGGAGAACCTTTTGAAGATCCACTTAAAATGAACAAGATGAAGGAAAATGGAGGATAGGAGAGAGAGAGAAACAGAAGATGACTAAAAGAGAAAGTAAGAACAAAAGAAAGTGAGAGACAGAGTAAGCGAGGATTTTTATTATTATTTATTTATTTTTTTTACATTGTTACTTGAAGAGACATCTGTGAAACCAGAGGGTGCACAAACTTTTGCACTCGGCTGCAGAAACATGGCCGTCTCTCCTCTCTTGACGTCACCCTGTGTACCGGCACATGACTCAGTAGAGCCAGAAGGATTACTTTGGCTTTTGAAGGAATAAAAAACGTTTAGCGCGGCTTAATTTGGCTTAAGAATCAGCAGCATTCTTTGGCGTCTTAAGCCTTTTTTTCTCCCCCGATCGCTTTTTAGATGAATTCACAAAGCGTTACAGTTGTTTTGTGTGCTCTCAGAGTGTGTACAGTGTGACTGTTAAAAAAAAAAAAAAAGATCAGGTGCTTCCCTCGAGAGCCGACGCTGTGATTATTCCCTCCTTTCACATTCCTCAGAGATAAAATCCCTCCAGTTACGTGAATGCCTGGAAAACCGCTCATGTCTGAGTATTGTCTAAAATATTTAAGGAAAATTATTAACCCTTAAAGGCACAGATCTGATACTGAGGATATCAGCCGAAAAAAAAAAATTCAAAGTATCGGAGACCAAAAGAACCAATTTGAGCCGATCCTGTAACAAATGGAAAAGACTGGAATTGGAAAAAAAAAATTGGAAATGTTTCCATATAAAGATGGGTTGTAATTTTTTTTTTTGGTAGGATTGACTTTATCATATTTATACTTTATTATATTTATTATATTTGCCATCTAAGTGAAAGGTTTACTGAATAAAAAGCGTTTTTTTGCTGGTGTTTTTAAATACCTTCATTTTTATATACAGTGCCTCCAGAAAGTATTCGCCCCCTCAGTGATTCTTTCTTTTTTGCTGTGTCAGAGTGGGATTTTTCTTCTGCTCCATTCGAAGTGATTCTCTACAGAAATAAGCTGAAATAAAGTAGAATAGACTTCCTCCACGTTGCCCCTGATGGCAGCAAGCTTTGCAGTTCGTCCTGCTGAAAAGCAACCCTAGAGCACGACGATGCTACCACCACCGTGCTTCGTGACAGGAATGGTGATACATAGGTGTTGGGCTGTATTTGGGCCGAGCCAAACATAGCACTTTGTTTTAGACCGAAGAGCTCAAAATATTTTCCAGCTGCTCTCAGATGTTGTCACATGCCTTCTAGTGGCACCCCACTTACCAGAAAGATAAAAACATTTGTCATTTGGTTGTGCTGTTTTGTGTCATCATAAACAAAACAAGCACCAACCAAACAAATAAATATATAAATGTTGGCACCCCACCTAAAAAGAAACTAAATAATTTTGTGTGCCAGGGGGAAAAAAGAAAAAAAAAAATCCTGAGTAAACTGAATATGGCAACTGTTTTTTGCTGTTAAAGTATTGGCACCCCATCCAAAAAGAAACAATATGCATTTGTGATTTGTTTATGTTTACAATTAAAGTATTGGCACCCCATCTATAAAGAAACTAACTAAAACATCTGCCTTTTCTTTGTGCTGTAAGCCTCATCTATAAAGAAACTTGAAGTCAACCTTGTGTCATGTAAAAATAAACAAATAAATATATATATTGGCACCCCATCTAAAAGCATATACTGTTTGTGCTTTTTTTCCCTTACATATCACACATCCATTTCAGTGTCGCGTCACCTTCAGCCGCTGAGCTAATGAAATAAAATCTCACAAAACAAACAAGCACGAAGAAATGTGAATGATTTCAGGTCATTTCCTTCACAGAGTTTACAGTAACACACTGACTTTCTTTCTCTCCTCTCTGCTCACGTTGTTCGAGGACGGTCCTCAAGGCATTGAAGCAGTTCTCCATGTGACGCAGCGAGCCTGGAGGACGGTGTGTGTGTGTGTGTGTGTGTTTCCTTCAGTGATGTGGTGACGGTGATGTCGGAGGCATCTCGACGTGGACCAGGTGACTCTCTCAATGACCGGCTTTGTGGATTATCTATCAGCTCATCGCTTCGTTCACAAATCTATACGGTTCCATGTTCTTATAGACACATGATCAGTTGGTGATTTTCTCTTTTTCACCTCAAAGCTGATAAATCAGATTGTTGTGACTTTAGAGCAGATTAAAAGCTTTCACATAAGTAAGTGAATGGATTCACTATACATTCCTGTGTCTGTTTTTTTTTTTTTTTTTTTTTGTAATTAAATCTACATCTATATATGAAATTAAAAGGATTAAAAAAAATACTAATAATGATTAACAAATGTTGTCCAGCTTAAAAAAAAAAAAAATTTAATTTTTGCTAAAGTATCATTGTCAGTGTTCAGTGTCATTACACCACATAGCTTTTTTTAATGCTTTAATACTTTCACATATGTGATAATCTACTTTACAATCTGTGTGTGTGTGTGTGTGTGTGTGTGTGTTGGATAACATGGAGGAATAACATACATTTTCATTCAAAGCCTGTACAATTAATGTTTATCAAAACAGTTTGTTGTATTGCAATTCTTTATTCTGATATTGTGTGTGTGTGTGTGTGTGTGGGGCATGTTTTTATATCTTAATGGGGACGTTGCGGGACATTTCGCTGGTCCCTACACAGAGAACTTGACAGAAAAAGCCAGCTTTTGTTTAAAAGAGCCACAAGGTTTATTATTCTAGCTATCAGGGTTAAGTCTGGGGTTAGATTGAGGTCTAGCGTGGTGTTAATTAGCTGCATTAATGATTATGTCAGTGGAAGGTCCTCAGAAGGATAGTAATAGTAAGTATTACAGAGATAATGGTCCATTCTCCACCCTCACAGTGGACAGTTCTGCTCTGGTTCCTCCCTCTTTCTCCAGATGAAAGTTCCCTCACAGTCCTGCACTCTCCTCTTCTCCTCTCAGTCTCCAGCACCTTCATCACCTCCCTCATTCCTCATCCTCTTCATCCCTCTTCATCCCTCTTCCTCCTCCTCAGCCTCCGCAGCTCAGGAAAATCCCGGCCACTGTTCCAGCGTGGAGCACGTCTGATCATCAGAGCTCTGCCTTATCCAGCTTTTTTTTTTTCCCCACCTCAGTGTATAAATATCAATGGAGACTTTCATTTAATTCTTCCTAAAATTACTGAACCATCATCATCATCATCATCATCATCACGTCCATCATTTTTTACAAGGTAAACAGTTCCTCCATTTATATAATGCTTCAAACAGGTTCTTCACGAGTTGCTTAGTTTTTAATCCAGTTCTACTCGGAAACTTCTCTAACAGGGTTCTAAAAAAAAACAAAAAAACAAAAAAACAAAACAAAAAAAAAAAACTTTAAAGATTTAAGTGAAGAATGGTTAAGCTTTCTTTCTTTATTTTTAAGAGTGTTTTAAGAGTGTAAAAATGTAATATTATAATATGTATATTACTACAATATGCATCTAATGAATCTTAGACCTTTTTATTTAACTAACAAATTTATTTTTATTTTATTTTTAGTTATTAAAGGAGTAATTAATAAAATTAAATGAACTGAAATGATGATTAGACTCATCAGCATATGTTTGATTATATGTCCAAAATGAACCAACCCCAAAATCTATTATTTATTTATTTGTTTGTTTGTTTGTTTGTTTATAAAACTGAGATTTAAAATTTAAATCAACTAAAATGACGATGAGACTCATCTGAATAAATGATATTATTTGTAAATAATAAGAATGTCCAAAACCAAGAAAAAAAAAATAAGTACACCCCACACATTTTATCAATTTTAATTTTGCATAATTTATGATAATATCTTTACACCAGAGAGTTTCACTTCCTTTTATCTAAAAATGTATTTATTTATTTATTTATTTTTTTGTTTCTTTTTCTTTTTATTTATGTATTTCATTCTTAAGAACTTCCTGTTTATTTATTTATTTATTTATTTATTTATTTTTAAAGAAGTGTAGGCACAGATTAGTCAAATTAATTAGACACATCAGAATAAATATTATTTTTAATTGATATTCTGAACAATAAATTGAAAAATATTATGAGGTGTTTGTTGTATTGAAGTTTTTCCATCATAGGTAAAATTATAGCATTTGAGAGAAAATAAAGTCATGTAGTGAAGTGTGTGTGTGTGTGTGTGTGTGTGTGTGTGTGTGTGTAAAACACAGCATCAGGATTGAGTCCAAAAGTCCTAAAAGTAAACAGTGTGTGGTCAGGAGTGATATTAGAGGCGAGTGGAACCGTATGGTACAGATCTTTAGGATCTTTAGGAACTTTAAGAACTTCTGTGTTTACAGATTTGATTTTTAAAGGCTTTTCGGTGCTGCGGGGTTTTTTTTTCCAGAAATAAATTTGCAGATATTTTGGTGTTAAAATGACAAACAAGCAAAACTGAACGTGATTTATGAAAAGTCGTTTTAGGAAAAACTACAGTTAATAAAGCAATAAAGCTCTCAATAAAACAACACACCAGTTAAACGGTACTAACTTTATCAAATCCCACTTTAATTGAAATAAAAGTCATGTGTGACATGTAATTAGACAGATCAGCTTTTTATTAACAAGAACCTTTTCAGGAACCCAGGAAATTCAAATGCATTTTCAAAGCAAGAACCTTTCACCACAGGAACATTGTCAGGAACTCACAAACTTCACACTACTTCTCAATTTCATAGCAAGTAGCTTTTCAGGCTTTCAGGAACTTTAAGGGGCATTTCTACTGCAGGAACTTTTCAAAGAGCCCAGAAATTTTTAGATTTTTCTTAGCAAGAACCTTTTTGGTAATCCAGGATCTTTAGGAGCATGTTGACTGCAGAACATTTTTAGGAACCAAGGAAATTTAGACACATAATCACTGCAGGAACCAGGAACCTTAGGGGAATTTTCACAGTAAGAAACTTTTCAGGAACCAAGGAACTATTAGAGTGTTTTCACAGCAGGAACTTTTTCAGGAACTCAAGAGCTTGAGGGGCATGTAATTAAGCGTACCATATCTTAGTGAACATTTTTAGTGCTTTCCATGAAACATGAACTATTTCCATTTTATCAGAACATCCACGTTAAAGCTCGTATGCGTGCGTGGATGAAACCGATTTGTGTTTTTATTTTTCCCACACTCTGTCTTGCTTCCTTTCCCGAACGTGGCTCATGATGAGGCCTGGACGCCGCTGGGGAAGTTTCCTGAAAGACAAGAGTCTCTGGAGTGCACAAGCAAATCCAAGTGATTGGTCATAGATAATGAGACAACTGTAGCTCCAGCTTCGTCTTGTGCTGACATGATGAGTGTGTGTGTGTGTGTGTGTGTGTGTGTGCGTGCCTCAGGGAAAAGACATTTATGTGGCTGCATCATTGTTCCAAATGACCTTTTTAGACTCTCTAATAACACCACAAGAGAACAAAAGCTTTCTTAGAGCGTGACTTAAACAGTATATTTCCTCCACTCCAGCAGGGGGAGATAGTGTTCACTGCAGTGGAAGACTGGGACGAGAAAGAAAATGAGATAGAATAGTGACTTAATAATATTGAAATGTTCAGTGACCCTGACGCTGTAACCGTAGTTCGGTTCAGTTCAGTTCAATTTGATTCAGTTCGGTTTGATTCAGTGTGATTTGATTTGATTCAGTTCAGTTCAACCTAATTCAATTTGGTTTGGTTTGGTTTGATTTGATTCGATTCGATTCAATTTAGTTCAGTTCAACTTAAATTCAATTCAGTTTGGTTCAGTTCGGTTTGATTCAATGTGATTTCATTTGATTCAATTCAGTTAAACTTAATTAAATTCAGTTCGGTTTGATTCAATTTATTTCAATTTGACTCAGTTCAAATCGAATCATTTCAATTCAATTCAATTCAGTTCAGTTTAATTTATTTTCACAGGATGAACCTTTTTAGAAATCCAGTGTTAAGAATTTTTAAGAACGTTTCTACTGCAGGCACTTTTTCAAGATCTCAGGAACTGTAGGTGTGTTTTTACTGCACTAACATTTTCAGGAACTTGTGAATCTTTGGCAAGTTTCCACCACAAGAATTTTTTTCAGGAACTCACAGACTTCAAGAACCGCAAGAACGTTTATATCAACTCTTGAATTTTAGGTGCATTTTCACAGCAAGAACCTCGTCAGGAACCCAGGAGCTTCAGATGCATTTTTACCACAGGAAACTTTTCACGAACCTCTGAACTTTTGCAATGTTTCCACTGCAGAAACCTTTTCATGACTTGCCTTTTTTAAAAAAAATAATTTATTTATTTATTTTTTTTACTTTTTTGTTGCAGCTTAGAATAAATTTTAAAAATACCTAAGGAACATTAGCTAAGCTAGCCAACTAAACACAAACACACTAATATTAACTAGCATAGCTAATGTTACCACTCTAGCAGGAAGTATTAGCTGTTACTAAAACAGCCATGTTTGCTAACATGCTGGCTAAAGTTAAGCTAAATGTAGTATTTAAATCCAGTAGTTCATTAGCAAGCTGGGCAAACCGTCCTTGATTGTGGAATAATCAGTCAAGTAAACAGTGTAAACTGATAGCAATGATGTTATGATGTTCCTGCCTAGGGCTAATTTTTTACCCTCATGAGATCAGTGCTAATGATGCCACTAACCACAACGTGTAGCTCCTAGGAATGTGGCTCACATGGACTCTGAACTCAGGCATTGTTTCCTTCACAAACTCTCACTGCCCGGTGCAAACATAAGTGTGTGTGTGATGATGATGAACATCATCATCATGTGTTTCTCAGAGAAAGAAAAGTAGCATGAGAGAAGTTGCTAGTTGAGCAGTTGAGCAGGGTGACACTTAAACTGATCATCACATGCAGGAAGTAAATCTGAACACACAAAGAAAATCATTTTTAAAACTTTTGAGCATTACAGCATACACACACACACACACACACACACACACACACACACACACATATTTACAGTCCAAAATAAGGCATCAGCAAGCCTGTTAGCAATCCCCTTAGGGCTTTAAAGCCCCAGTCAGCTTGTGTGAAGTAGAGGAAGGGTTAGCAGGTGAGGTTTTCAAAGTCCTGAGGGAGGTTTTACTTCTTAATTGGGATGGTTCTGTCCTCCTGGGCTGGGAGTCTGTCACTCAGAGGACATGTTAGACAAGTGAGGCAACAAAATGACCTGGCAAACACGCTGCAATATCCTAACACCAATTACTGCTCTGTGAAAACAAGTGTAACTGGGCAAACGTCAGACAGTGTTTCAGGACATGAGAGAAAAGGAAATTATCCGGGGGCTTAGATTGAGCATGGAGGCGATACTTCACTGCAGCGATAGTTTTTCCACCGAATGGCCACTAGAGAGCGCATCATGTGTATCAAATGTCAAGGAAACGTGTTCCCTTAAAATATGTGTATTAAATTTAGGATACTAACATCATATATATGGTGATATACAGTACACTATATGATATACGTATAAGGAAGAAAACACTCCAGGTTGTGCTGTTATTGGAAAATAATCAATAACAAAGCGATGAAGTGGAGTTGCTGTTTCACACTCCGAAGTTGATTATTTTCCTTTAACAGCACATCTTACAGTGTTTTATTCCTCTTATACTATACCAATGTGCCAATGAGTGCACTTTTTATTCATTAAAAAAATGACATCATACTTTTTTATCCTTTTTAGTCAGGATGTATCTGGAGAATAAGAACAATTTGGAGATGGAGATGTCTCAAACGGGAGCTCAGGGCCATCAGAAGTCCGAGGCTGTGGCGGGAAACTTTGACGAGCTGCGTCTCTTGGAAGGATTTTCCAAGGGGACGGAGACGCAGAAGCTGCTTCAGGCTGCTGCCGTGCCGCCGGGACACCACATCATCTACACTGACCACCAGGAGCACAGGTACGACCCGCGGGGGTGCCAATACTTTAGAGAGTGCGAGAGAGAGCAAAAAACAGACATCATTTGAGAGAGAGAGTCACAGAGAGAAAGAGACAGACACAGAGAGACAGACAGAGAGACACAGAGTTAGAGGCAGAAAGGCAGAGAGCATGAGAGGCAGAGAAACAGATAGACAGTGAGAGAACGAGCGAGTGAGACATAGAGAAAGAGAAAGACAGACCATGAGAGTGTGAGATAGAGAGAGAAATACGCACAGAGAGAGAGAGAGACAATGAGAGCATGAGATAGAGAGAGAGAGAGAGAGACCTATATCCCTAAAAAAATAGTTACAATAACCCAGTGTTGTTTTTTTCCCGCAAATGGTGCCAATAATTATGGACCCTGTACTCTGTGTGTTTATGATTATGTGATGGGTTTGGAGTTCAGACCTTCACATGCTGCTTTGTGAGCGATGACGTGATTAATCACGGCTAATCGACTCCAAAGAGGATTGGCACTCAAATGCAGGGTCACATTACTGAAGCAATACCATAGAAAGTCCTCTGTGTGTGTGTGTGTGTGTGTGTGTGTGTGTGTGTGTGTGTGTGGGTGGGATTAGTCACTTGTGTGTGAAACAGCACGGCGAGTGACACATGATGAAGTGAGTGATGAGTGAGATGTGAAGATGTGAGAGTGATGCACAAAGTGTCGTTCTTTAACAAATAAAAATTGTGATTGTTGGAAAATTGCTGTGGTATAAGAGCAATAAAACACTCTGGACTGTGCTGTTATAAGAAACACGACCCCGTCGTCACGCACCACCCCGTCGTCACGCACCACCCCGTCGTCACGCACGACCCCGTCGTCACGCACCACCCCGTCGTCACGCATCACCTCGTCGTCACGCACCACCCCGTCGTCACGCACCACCCCGTCGTCACGCACCACCCCGTTGTATCACACCACCCCTTCGTCACGCACCACCCCTTCGTCACGCACCACCCCATTGTGTCACACACCACCCCGTTGTCACGTATCGCACCACCCCGTTGTCACGCACCACCGCGTTGTGGATTATTTTCCTACAACAGCATGCCCTGTCATGTTTTATTCCTTTCTTGGGATTTCATTTACATAAAAGCACCTTCCATTGAAAAAAAATCATGAATTTAAAAAATACGTTAATGGACAGAATTCTGTATCTAAAATTAGATTTCTGTTATAAGTGTGTTTGGGGTAAAAAGGGTTTTATTTTTCCCTCAGTGCAGGGAAACGTGTCGAAACATGAAACATGTTGAAATTCCTACGGTGAATGGAGATGAGATTAAAACACCTCGGAGTATTCCTTTACCTAATTAATAATATTTGTGAAAAAATGTAAAAGTGAACACGAGTTGTGGTATTTCAACACACCCTGTAAACGGAGTACTTTAAACACACAATGTGCAGTGTGTGTGTGTGTGTGTGTGTGTGTGTGATGTTGTGGAAGCAGTCAGCAGAGTGTGAAAGAGCTCCAGTGGAGGTTTGTGTAACACTCTTATGCAGCAGACTTAGGGGCAGCTGTAAGGTGTCTGGGATTTCATGGGTCATGTGCTCTCCGCTCTCTTCCTTTCTTCTTTTCTTTCTCACTTTTATCCTCTCTTTCTCCTCTCTAAGTCCATGGCTCTTTCTCAAAGTGAGATCCGTAAAGCAAAGCCAAGGAGTCTGTTTGTTTGGTTTTTTTTTGGATTGTGGAAAATTCCCAACCCATCATTATTAAAGTTATATATATTATTGAGTTCATATAGTTATTTTCCTACAAGTAGACCTATAAATAAGAACAGTTTTAGTAGAAGTGTGTATCCGTGAGTGTGAAGTTCAGGAATAAAACCTTATCCAAAATATTTTTGTGCACGTTTCAATAATTTTTGATTAGATGGATTTTTGAAAATATTTCTCTAGCACTTTTTTTGCGTCTTTTTGTCTGTTTTTCCTCTAATTCCCAAACGATAAATTAGTTTTCAGTGGTGATGACGGTCTCCTCAAACAATTTAATGTCGTTTTATCTCCTTCTCCAGCTCTGTGAGAGGCCCATCATTTCAGCTTTAGGCCACGTGAGAGCTGTTTTCCTGATTCCCACTGACTCGTAACACGACTGCTCGAGAGTTTGAACTTTTTAAGCCTTAAATAACGGTGAAATGTGAGCACATGTTGATTTAATGATTTAATGACACACATTAGATGTCAGTGTAGACACAAACGTTTGAGATAGCTGATAAAGATGACTGCACAATACTACAAAAACTTAGTAGTTAATAATATTTAATATTATTTTACTTTTTCCTTATTATTTAGTTTTAATCAGAATGCACTGAATATGGGATTATGTTTTTGTAGGTAAGCCTAAGGGGGATGCAAACTTTGGCTCTCAACTCTGTGTGTGTGTGTGTGTGTGTGTGTGTGTGTGTGTGTGTGTGTGTGCACACCTGAACTCTTTGAGACGAACAGAGGCATCAGGACTGAGCAGGTGGTTATTACTGTGCGGGATTAGTCAGCACCTCATCAAATTTTTTTCCCCCCGAGTCTGAAACAAGCAAACAAGGCCGAAAAAGTCGAGAGGATGACGAGACGCGAGACACAGCTGCTGCGTTTGAGTGACACACTCTTTAATGATCTTCAGCTTAGTGCCTGGATCTGGAGCTGTCAATCAAACTCCCCTGCACAGTCTGAGAGTTTAGTGATAAAGGGTCAAAGGTCAAAGGTAGCTTCAGATACCAGAGAATCAAGACGTTGTGCAAAAAAAGTTTCAGAAAACTAAGAAACATCTGTGAGACCTGACGCAGAACATGTCTTATTGCTATAAATTAATGTGTTTATCCCACAGTGCTGCTGAATTCTGGACTCTGATTGGTCAGAAGGTGTTGATTAATTTTCTATAACAGCAGGTCTGACAGTAGTGCAGGTTTATATTAATGCGCTCGTTCTAATTCATTATCAACATATTAAAAAAAAAACGTGAACTCGTTGATATGATGAAGTTTTCTGTGAGGAGACGTTTATGAACCATTTATGGAAGGAGTCTCCAGTGTCAGCGCTTTGTAACAGTCAGAGGTAAAGCCGTAACTTTACGTTTTCTGACGTCTTCAGGACGTCAAGCTGCATTTTTTTCGTCTTATCAACTTTGAGAGAGAAAGAAAGAGAGGCTGGTGAGGGCTATAGCTGCTCTAACAAATAAGAACTTGTTTCACGGACGTTAAATGGACGACGTGTTTAAGAAATAAAAAATTTGAACTATTGGCAAATTGCTGTGGTATAAGAGGAATAAAACACTTTTATAGGACAATAATCAACTTTGGGGTGGTAACAGTATCTCCATGGTAACAGTATGGTAACAGTAACTACATGGTAACAGTAGCTGTGGTAACAGTAAATCTGTGGTAACAGTAAATCTGTGGTAACAGTAACTACATGGTAAGAGTAGCTATGGTAACAGTAACTCCATGGTAACAGTAATTCCATGGTAGCAGTAGCTGTGGTAACAGTAATTCTGTGGTAACAGTAGCTGTGGTAACAGTAACTCCATGGTAGCAGTAGCTGTGGTAACAGTAAATCCGTGGTAACAGTAACTCCATGGTAACAGTAATTCCATGGTAACAGTAGCTGTGGTAACAGTAAGTACATGGTAGCAGTAGCTGTGGTAACAGTAACTCCATGGTAACAGTAATTCCATGGTAACAGTAGCTGTGGTAACAGTAAGTACATGGTAGCAGTAGCTGTGGTAACAGTAACTCCATGGTAACAGTAACTCCATGGTAACAATAACACTGTTACTGATTATTTTACTATAACAGCACAATGCTGAGTGTTTTATTCCTTACCTCCTTCTGTTCTAAGGGGGTGCAAACTTTTAATCACCTGTGTGGTATAGTTTTATCGAATCAGAACAATATTTTTTTTTGGAGATAAAAATTGAATTCAAAGTGCTGAAAACTGATTTCTAAATGTTGATTATTTATTTTTTTTAAATCAGCATATCAGCTCAGCTGTAATAACTGATAAATTCCCCGTTTTGTTTAATTTGTCGTATCAGGCGAAACTTCAGCATGGTGAACTTCCTGAGAGGAAAACCGGGCCACACGGAGACATCGCCGCTGCTCCGGATCACTCAGGATGACGGGTCAGTTTCACCGTATCACACTTTTACTCCTAAAGGGCTTCTGTAGGACTTAGGACCTTTACTGGCAGAGAAACCTGCTGTTGTAGGCTTCCACATGAAAGCTGTAAGGGTTCCTCCGGATGAGCGCGCAGCAGAACCGTGTGTTTACGCTGACGGATTCAACCGTGACGTGTTAGAGGCTGTTATTTTCCAACATCGGGACGTTTTGGTGGAGTTTATCTCACTTTGACAAGCAGTGATTTTTGAAGCGATGTCTGACTTGTGGATCGTTATTTTGTCTCTTTTGAACCAAATCTTTTTTTTGTTGAATCAGTCGAACTGGTTCACAACGTCACCTGACACAGCGTTTAGAATTCAGTACAAGTCCAAGAATCTAACGTTTTAACCTCGGAAAATTGCAGCACCACAAAGTCGAATAGTTTTTAATGCTCTTACATTTGCTGCTTGGGTGACTTTTTAAATGATTCCCGCTCGTTAACTCCGTGCACTAACGAGCCCTGACTAACGAAACCCAGATAATTATGCACACAGGTAATGAAGGTAATATTTTCTCCCAGTGTGAACTGGACATATGATTAACTGAAATAAACAATTTAAAAGCGTCGACTCGATAAACTGAATCAAACTAAACCAAATCCCACCACTCTTTTTTGGTCTTTATTTTTTCCACATCTACAGTTTCACATTTATTTATTTATTTACTTACTTACTTACTTATTTATTTATTTTTTCATCATTTTATTAAATTCTTTTTATATTCCATTTTTAATATTTTTGTTATTTATCTATTTCTTTATCTGTTTTTAGGAAAATAATTTATATATAACATTTAAAAAAAAAATCTAAATCATATCCAAATCACTGAAAAATACATTTCTGTAATTAACATCAATTACATTAATGTTAAAGCAAATAAATAAAAATGAATAGAAATGCTTTTGTGCCAGACTCCACTGAAGTAGCTTTTTGATTTTATTTAAAAAAAACAAAAAACAAAAAAAAAAAACCTTTTTAAAACCTCAGAAATCAGCTCCATCATGTAAAAGTACTGTACATAAAATATTTCAAGAAATATGTCAAGAATATTGCTATATTTTGTTCTTATCAGAAATTATATATTTTTTAAAATGCTTATGTGTTTCATTGTTTCATTCCTACACATGGACAATTCATTTACTATGTGATATTTAGAAAAAAGTCATTAAAGAAAAAATTAATAATAATAATAATAATAATAATAATAATAATAATAATAATAATGTATGCAAGAAATGGTTAAAGTTGGAGCATGGGCCATGTCTCAGGATTGACCGCAGAGAGTGTGTGTGTGTGTGTGTGTGTGTGTGTGTGTGTAGTTTAACATACATGACCCTGCGTGACCCCGGTTTCAGCTCAGGAGACGAGTTGTGGGATGGAAACTCGGCGGAGTCGGAGCGAAGATGTCGACTGGGGAGCGAGGTGACCAGTCTGTCCCGTTCACTGTCCACTGACAAAACCGAGAACAACTTCAAACTCTCCTCCAACCTCAGGTACTACATCAGCTTTACTCTGTGTGTGTGTGTGTGTGTGTGTGTGTGTGTGTTTCATGTTTTTTTTCTTTTTCTTTTACAGAAACTGTCTAAGAGTCACAAAACTTGTGACCATCTTCATCATCGTCATTCTCTGTACAGTAAGACTCACACACACGTCACCTTCACTGATTACACCACAGCGCTGTTAAATTCTCACATCTGATTGGTCAGAAGGTGCTGATGAGTTCTCTAGAACAGCAGCTCTGACAGTAGTGCAGGTTAATATTAATGCGCTCCTTGTATTACGTCATCGTTTCTATAGTAACGGCTCGTTCACAGGGACTTCTTTTTATTAACACGTTTATTAAAAACGTGTGATCAGGTTTTCTCTGATTTATTTATTAAAGATATTTAAGAATGGATAAAAAGTATAAAGAAATGTGTTCCGGTTGCTGTTATAGAAATATAATCAAGAAATATTATCACACCACATCAACATCACACCAGGCCACTGTTGTTGATTTTTTTTTTTTTCCTACAACAGCAGGGTTTTATTTCCTATTTTATTACAAACAGTTTTTGATCATAGCCTGGGGTTTTAATACAGAAGTCATTATTGCGTTATTAATATGCATGTCTGTTACACAACCAGCTGCTGTTCAGCATGTTTCCTGATCGAGACCGTCCCTGGAGGATGCTGGCCGTCTCGTCCACTTCAAGTTTCTGTATCTTTGTCATTTATACACTTATAGTATATGAAAAGATTTCCAAACCTCTCCATTATAATCAACACCTTTATCCTGAACATCAAAGACAAAAACGTGTTCTAGTCTATACTAATTTTTAGACTTAAAATATAACTGAATAACTTTACATATATAAGTATAAATTATATATATATGTATATATATATATATATATAATTTAGTAATATATGTATAATTTTATTTTTACCCAATTTTACTTCCACTTTAGGCCTGCTAACGTCACATATTTAATATTTAAACACATGTTTAAGATGTGATTTTCAGGAATTTGAATTTGAATGCCGTTTTTTTATTTTTGAGTAATAAAACCACTATATGTTTTATAATAATTTTTACACGAAATAGTAACGTGCTGAGTTTTCGTTTTTTTTTTGTGTGTGTGAAAAAAGAGGCTTGTATGCACAACGTAACCATAACAACACAATGTAACCATAACAACACTACCACCTAGCAGGTACAGGCTAAATATTTAACATTTAGCCTGTACCTGCTAGGTGGTAGGTTATTCTTATAATAAAGTTAATTATAACTTAGAATAATAATAATAATCGAAATAATTTTTTAAGATTTAGACTAAACACTAGCTTCTCACTGATTACAGTAGTTTTCTTTTTGTGACCATAATTCCTGGGTCATGTTGCGAGCTTTTCCTTGACCCGCTGGAACTCACAGCCATGAACTTGACAAATTTCCGTGAAAACGCCTTGTTGAAGCTGCAGGTGGGCGGTCCTTTTCAGGGTGGGATCGAGGACGTTCCTGCGCAGGAATACATCGTGGTACAGGTAGAGCAGACAGCCGAGATATCGGCCCGCAGGAAACGAGTGCAACAGGTGAGACATCTAAATCCATCACATCTTAAAATAAAATAAAAATGTCCAACATGTCAAAGTTGATTAATTTCCTCTAAGAGCAGCTCTGACGGTAGTGCACGTTTATGGTAATGCACTTGTTCGAACACGTTATTGTTCCTATAGTAACAGCTCGTTCACAGAGACTTGTACTTGTACTTCAACTCCAATTCATAAACAGATTAAAGAATCGTTGATATGGTGAGGTTTTCACGTTTTGCCAAAAAATATTTTTAAAAAAACACCTTACAGTTCAAGCTTGTAAAAGATTGATAATCAGCGCATAAACATAATTCCCCATCACACTTCCGTACACGCATGATAAAAACCACGAATTGAGAATATGACGCAGAACTCAGATTACAAATAAACTCTACACTTCCTCTGTCATGTACCTGATACGGGAGTGTGTTTAGATCTATCAAAGTGACCTTTGGATGATCTGTAGAGATGTTAGGTTTATTTTGTGACTCGGAATAAACAATTTTACCCCCCAAAAAAAAAATCAACAACGTGCTTGTGAATACTATCCTGAATGAAAAGTGACAGTGATGTATGAACAACACTCTAAATGCAAATGTCCTCCACTGCCCACACCCAGGAGGCTGCAGTCTGTTCCTCAGCATGTCACGGATTCTTTTCCTTTTTCTCTGTGTTATAAACAGGTGTTTTATAACTGGACTATACCTTTACATTCCAAAAGGAGTGACCAGATTCTCAAAACACGGACTTTTGCTATGCTTAATGGGTAAAGTACACACACACACACACACACTTATGTTTGTCTATTACAGGGCAGTTCATTACAAGGTTGCCAGGTTTGCTCTATAACTGGACTATACTCCAAGATTTTGTTTTATAACAAGTAATCAGAATTAAATCTTATAAGTCTAGTACATTTCTGCAAACAAAGGCTAGGTGTAAATGCAGACAGTGTGCCATTGATGTACAGAACCATTTCTACTGGAAGATATACTGTAAAGACTGGGAGAGGGAAAGGGGGATCATGGAGTGAGTAATGCCCGTACATGAGAAATGCGTGCGCACTATGGTGACCTGTTTTCCCATGCAACGCCTGAGAAAAAGAAGAAAAATCTGCCTCCCTTTTGCAACATTTGGGGTGCAAATGTTCAGAAACCTGGCAACGCTGGTTAATGATATCACTTCAAACACAATCTGAACAAAGGTACGTCTAAAACCGCTCAAAACGAGCTGCTAGACTGGACGCTGGATGACTGCTACAAATTACAGGTTTACTCTCTAAATTCACTAGATAGTAGCCTGCAGCATAAATCACGTGGGATCACTTCTTCACTTTTCTCCACTGTTTTGTTGTCTTTCTTAATGTTGTCCTGCAACTCATGAGCTGCTGCTGGCACATTTCAGGTGCAGTGTTATATTTCTACAGAATTGAAAACACTGATGCGATTATTAAATAAACTCATAACAGAAGAACCTTAATTAGGTTCAATAGGTCAAAACTGTCACTAATATGAATCCTTTCATGCATAAATTATTTAAATCTTCAGATTTGTTTTTACTTATAATTGCATGTCATGGGAATTTGGACTTTTTCTAACTATCACTTATATGAAACGTTCATGGATTGTCCATTGGAGTGTAGGGATACCGTGCGCAAAAATCTTCCAATGTGTTTATAAACCAAAATAATTTCATATTCTTGAAAGATTAACTATTTAATGCTGATGACCAACATTATAGAAAATATCATTTTTGAACAAAATATAGTAACAGACCCCGTTGGTGTTTGGAAATGAAAAGAGCTGCATGCACAGCCTGGTTGCAAAAAGACCTGAGTAGCCTTGTGACCTGATGCTACTTGGTAATAATCCGACTGAAGAATCTATCAACATTTTATTCAGGAATTAGAGTGATGTTAGCTAAAATGTTCTCCACTTATTATTATGGATTAGCACTAAAAGACCGAGAGTGCTATTCGGCTAAAACACTTTCACATGGTGTAACTAGAAGATTCCAACGGCTAGGAGTCCTGTCAGAGGCTAAATGCCTGCAGTGACCAGACACACATACGCATCTCATTGGAACTCTGAGAGAAACTGAAGGTGAACAAGTCTCTTGATGATTTTTTTTATTTTTTATATGAAACTTTTTTATTGAGGTGAAAAAATGATCTTTAATAAAAAAAAAAAAACACTAATTTTAATAATAGAAATCTTGTTCTTTGTACAGAGCTCCAATCCAGATTAACGTGCAGGCCTTCCTGCAGGACAACCAGGTGGTTCCTCTGTCCATGACGCACCAGGCGCTTTCTCTACGAGTGGAAACTCAGGTGCTCATCGCTGGACTCATCCTGGCGGGAGTTTACGTGCTGATCATCTTCGAGGTAAAGTGACCAGTCTTCAGTCTGACCTCATGGTCTATGAACTGTTTCTATGAAAACCTTTTTCCCCCCAGAATACGTGATAATATTTGAAGCTATTTGCCGTATATACAGTATATGATACTGCTGCAGTGCTGCAGTTCACCACTAGTGGGCAGTCACAGCGTTTCTGCAGGTTTCAGTGGGATTAGAAGCGTACTCATTACAAGAAAAATAAAAATTCCAGTATTTGATGATTTAATACTTAAAGTTAGATTTAAAAAAAAAAAAAGTGATACTAGTTATAAGTTGTTTTAAAAAGCTCCTTCTCTTTAAAAGGCCCTTCACACTCTTTCAGAACTAATCCTGTAGATATCACTGTACATTTCCAACAATTCATTACAGGTTATAACTAATGCTGTAGAACTAATCACGCTTCTCATATCACATTTGCAGATCTCAGTAAATTTCTTTAGAGTCCAAGAAATAATAACAAGTTCAGGAAAGAAAAACACAAGGTCCTTCCTCTCTTTTCTTAAATAAAACGCACCAAAACTCAGTGAACATAAGCTCAAACATTTATTATTAAATAATATAATAAATATTTAAAAAAAAATACAAAAAAACAAAATGGACACAAAACAATATAGATATAAAAACACTAATTTGTTTTCCTGTTTTTTCAAATCAAATATAACATTAAGTAAATATAAACAATATACAGTAAAACAAATCATAAAATCAAATAGTACAAAATAAAATCAAAACAAGCTAAATAATAAAATAATCTAAAAAAACCCTAAAAAAACCCAGAATGCATCACATTCTTACTGTAATTTATTGTAAAATCATAAAACATGGTGTTATTGTAAAATGTAGCTGTAAATATGACCTAAATTATTTACGGTAAATATTTATTTTAGTTCATAGTTCATAATTCATGTGATGATTGTGCTGTTACTATAGAAACAAAAACGTATTAGAATGAGCTATTAAATTATAAAATTATAATAATTTAAATTGGTTTGATTTTTTTTTTTTTAGAAATGCGATCTGGAATGCTGTTACACACAAAAACCTTTAAACAGAAACGTTATTTCCTGAACTGTACCTCCACATTAACAGAACATAAACTTCAGCATGAATAAAGCATCAGTAATTTTAATAAAGTAATTAACACTCAGTGTTAAAGGATGCTTGTTTAAATGTTTATTATACTTCATACTTCTTAAAAATAAATACATATAAATGAACCGAAATCAAAGCCCAGTGTGTGTAAATATTGGCACCCACCATTCAGGGTCATTTATGCAATCTTACTAATTAACCTCTGCAAACTAATCAAATAATATTAATTAAGATAAATAACCTGTAAAGATGAATACAGGCGTTAATTATTTTTTTTTAACATTACTCATGGTGTGTTAATTTGTTAAATTATGCTTTCAAGTCAGTTCTGATGGAACAAAAAGCCCACAGTGGTGAAGGAGAAGCAGTGAGTCAATGTGACTGCCCACTGACCCCACACTTACCTCCTGCCTCTAATTAATCATCCTCGGATCAGACGGATGGCGTTTCATTTGCAATTAAAATGCCTATTAAACACGTGAGTGAACATCTCGAGCAGGCCGGAGGGGTCAGGAGACAGCGGGAGTTCCACTGAAACTGCCACGTCATGCAGAAACTCTGTCTGGGAGCTGTGTGAAAGACTCGCTCAGATCAGCGCCAGGATAAAAAGCACAGAGGAAAAATAATCACTTTCAAAGTGCATTGGCTAGAGTTTGGGTTCTAGTGGTTAAAAGCTGAACTACAAAAACATTGACCCCACCGCACAAACATGTCCATGTACATGAAGCTCTACCTCTCATCCATGTTCATCTATATGAAGTTATGTTTCGTACATGACCATGTACACCAAGCCCCGCCTCCTATACAAGTCCATGTACATGAAGCCCCGCCTCCTATACAAGTCCATGTACATGAAGCCCCGCCTCCT
>CM075004.1:1454976-1472973 GCA_037576675.1 Pangasius sanitwongsei | reverse complement strand
ATATATATATATATATATATATATATATATATATATATATATATATATATATATATATATACACACACACAGACACACACACACATATATGTCAACATGTTGCACTTTTTAACCGTTTATAGTTACGTGAAACAGGTTCCTGTACTCACTCTCTGTCTTTCCCTCACCAGCCTCTCATTTTTCTTCCAGTTGAAAAAAAAAAAAACCCCAAAAAAACGCAGCTTGTCACGTTACGGCTGATTTTCACTACTATTACGTTTATTATTTGAATTTTAAAAACCTATCATGTCACTGTCACACTTGGCGAAAGCTCTGTTTTGCGTACCGACCTTACGGATTTTTTTTCGATTAGTAAATACTTTGAATTTAAGGTCAGAGTTTTCAATTTGGCGCTCATGACGACAGTCAAGACGCTAGTGGCATTAAGATACGCAGGCGAGTGTAAACCAGGCTTACAGAGAAACCAGAAAACTCCTCTGTCCTGAATATGTCAGAATACTTAAAGTTGCAGCTTCATCTCTGGACACTGGAGACTCCTTCCATAAATGTTAAATAAAAGTCCCCTTACTATATCTCCTTACTGTTTTAAAAAAAAAAAATTCGTTTATGTTGTGCATCCTCCGTACAAGTCCTTGCGAATGATCTGTTACTATAGAAACGATAAAGGTTTTTCTCTCTTATGAAGTTAATAACTGTCCCGCAGTAAAATTATACGTTTGTTATCATTTCCCCTTTTTTTCTGTGGCTAAATCTCACCTAGCAGGGAGCCTATGTAGTATGCGCATGTAGTGAATAGGAAGCCATTTTGGAGGTTTTATTTCATTTGTAAAGATCAGTGGAAGATGTTTATGTGGGTCGTGGCTGTAAAGAACAGCGACAATAACATTATTGCAAGCTAATAAATCTGTAAATTAATCTGAAATACATCATAAAAAGTGACATTTTTTGCCCTTCCGTGTAACTTTTTGCACCATTCAGAATCTACAATTTTTTTTTAAAGTAATTCTCATTTCAGATGTAATTTTTATGTAATTTGAGAGGTTTTTTTCTGTGGTTGTGTCTCTTGGCAGGCGTATTGGTTGTCCAGAGGACGAGTTTGGCCGATGATCATCATCCTGTGTCTCATCGCTGCCATTCTGTCTGCGTTCCTCGACAACGTGACCACCATGATGCTCTTCACTCCCGTCACCATCAGGTACAGTGTGAACCTTCATACGCATGTTTTATTATTAATCATTTTTTATTTCTAAAGTACTCACTCATTTCTAGAAATAGATATAGAAATATATATAGTATTCATCATAATAAAACTATAACAAAATAAAAATAAAACTATTAAACCTTATTTTTATAATTTTTATTGATTATTTTTTATAGTGATGGTGGTGGTGGTGATGATGTGGTGATGGTGGTGGTGTTGAAAGCGATGGTATTGGTGGTGTTGGTGGTGATGGTGGTGGTGGTGATTTTGATGGTATTGGTGGTGATAGGGGGGTGGTGGTGATGATGGTGGTGTTGGTGAAAGTGATGGTGGTGATGGCGATGGTGTTGGTGGTGAAGGTGGTGAAAGTGGTGAAAGTGATGGTGGCGATGGCGATGGTGTTGGTGGTGATGGTGGTGGTGTTGATAGCGGTGGTGTTGGTGGTGGTGTTGATAGCGGTGATGGTGATGGTGGTGGTGGTGATGGCGATGGTATTGGTGGTGATGGTGGTGATGGCGATGGTATTGGTGGTGTTGGTGGTGATGGTGGTGGTGGTGATTTCGATGGTATTGGTGGTGATAGGGGGGTGATGGTGGTGTTGGTGAAAGTGATGGTGGTGATGGTGGTGATGGTGATGGTGTTGGTGGTGAAGGTGGTGGTGGTGATGGTGGTGATGGTATTGGTGGTGTTGGTGGTGAAGGTGGTGAAAGTGATGGTGGTGGTGGTGATGGCGATGGTGTTGGTGGTGAAAGTGTTGGTGGTGGTGTTGGTGGTGGTGGTGATGGCGATGGCGTTGGTGGTGAAGGTGGTGGTGGTGGTGAAAGTGGTGGTGTTGGTGATGGTGGTGGTGATGGCGTTGGTGGTGAAAGTGGTGGTGGTGATGGCGATGGTATTGGTGGTGTTGGTGGTGAAAGTGGTGGTGGGGGTGTTGGTGGTGGTGGTGATGGTGATGGCGATGGTGGTGAAGGTGGTGGTGGTGAAAGTGGTGGTGGTGGTGTTGGTGTTGGTGATGGTGGTGGTGATGGCGATGGTGTTGGTGGTGAAGGTGGTAATGGTGGTGGTGATGGCGATGGTGTTGGTGGTGAAGGTGGTAATGGTGGTGGTGATGGCGATGGTGTTGGTGGTGTTGGTGGTGAAGGTGGTGAAAGTGATGGTGGTGATGGCGATGGCGTTGGTGGTGAAGGTGGTGGTGGTGGTGATGTGGGTGGTGATGTAGGTGGTGATGGTGGTGGTGATGGTCTTAATCTATACCATAATCACGAGATTACACTTTTAGATAACTTTCACTATATTTAAGATGTTTTCACTTGTTAAGCGAACTGTAAGTTGCGAGTTATGAAAGTTAATTTCTGAGATACAGTTTTGTACAGCAGCGTGCCATTACACGTTGTGTATTTGTGGCGGAAATGAAGGAGAATTGTCACGCTTTTGTGCACAAAATTAACATATTTATTACAATGTATGACTTTTTAAAAAAAAATTATTTAGATGTTTGTGAACGTTCTGCAGTGGGGCGTTATTTGTGTTTTGTCATAAAGGTGATAGATTTCATGCATAAACACGGCTACGAGATTCACATCTCTCTCAGAAATATGTTTCAGCAGTGAGGATGATCCTGAGTGACGATCGAGTCCACACACACACACACACACACATACACACACACACACCATTAACTGGATCTACACACACGTCAGGGGACTGAGCTTTTAAATATTGATGAGATTTGCAATGAAGTCTCTGAGATGAACACACACACACACACACACACACACAGAAATATGATAGCAGGAACAGGGAACAGTCAGAGAGGTGATTTGCTTATGCAAATGCTGAAGCTGATTTATCACGGCTAATGATTCGTTCATCTTCAGCTTCACACATACGCTAATGACCGAACCCTGATGAAGAACACGGCCTTGGTTCTGTCCTCGTTCCTCTTCTTGTTGTTGCCGACTAGATTTTGTTGTTTTCTCCTTCCAATTATTTCTAAATTTACTTTTTGTAATATTCTTCTTGGCATTCTTGGTACAGAGCAAAACTACATTTCGTTTCTCTCTCTCTCTCTCTCTCTCTCTCTCTCTCGCTCTCTCGCAGTACAAATTCATCACCAAAAAAATACATTTAATTGTAAGAAAAAAAATTATTCTTCATCATTAGACATTCTGTTTCCTGTCCCCAGCTTTTTGATATATTTCTGTGTGTGTGTGTGTGTGTGTGTGTGTGCAGGTTATGTGAGGTGCTGAATTTAGACCCCAGGCACGTCCTGATCGCCGAGGTCATCTTCACCAACATCGGAGGAGCTGCGACTGCGGTCGGAGATCCCCCAAACGTCATCATCGTCTCCAACCAAGACTTGCGCAAAAAGGTACGATTTTAATTCCTGCAAACGTGGAGAAATGTTCTCTCTTGTCTGATGAGACCAAACGTTTACATTTTATTCCTTGGAAAATCCCCTTTATTTGGAGGGAACACAAACATAAGAACACTGTGAATAATGGTGGTGAAACTTTCAGGAGTAAAGTAAGTTATTCTCTTGTAAATGTAAATGGAGTAAGAGTATAAACATTCAGTTTGAATAACCCTGCTTCAGAAATACAGTAATGAAGTCGAATTACTCAAGTA
Source organism: Pangasius sanitwongsei (assembly GCA_037576675.1). Lineage (NCBI taxonomy): Eukaryota > Metazoa > Chordata > Actinopteri > Siluriformes > Pangasiidae > Pangasius > Pangasius sanitwongsei. The sequence continues at coordinate 1,469,147 of CM075004.1, read as the reverse complement.
ATTGCTCACGTAACTCCTGTTTAGAACTTTGTCTGTCAGGTTCTTGAGATTATTAACGTCTCCAAACACAGTGAACCTCAGATAAAGTTCTGCTTTCACTTTAACACCTTATTAAAGCGGTGTGTGTGTTGTCTCGCGGCTGTCCCTCACACACTCACCGACGTCAACATGTAATTAAACAGTTTTTTTCCCACTCTGTTAAACATTCGCTCCGAGTTCTCTTAAATATAAAGATCTGTAAGATTCTGAGTGTACATATATATATATGTGTGTGTGTGTGTGTGTGTGTGTGTGAGAAAATGAACAGGAACATCATTGCATCAAGATTTCTGGAATTTTCCACTAAAAGAAATGAGCTGCAACTGCAAGCAATGTAACTTTATGTTCACAGTGAACTTATAATTCAGATCTTTTGAACGTATATTTCTGTATTAAGTAAACATTATGGAGGCAAGAACATTTTTAATGTGTAGTTTAGGGGGAAAAAAAATGCTAACGATATATGAGGGGAAAATAGGTTCTTAAGTTCTTTAATAAATTTGGTAAGAAATTAAACTGATAATTATATTTACATTAGGAGAACATTACAGCCGCTGATTTTGCGCTGCTATGTAAGTTACTTCGACATGATCTCGCTGGAGTCGAGTTTAATTTTAGTCCCGTGTTTGATATTCGTCGCTCGGGGTTTTAAGGATAAGTGCACGGATATGACATCATGATAAGCGTCGCCTGAGGCTTCTTTTCTGCCGACGTGACTGTAAAGATAATAACTGGGTGTCTACAGCACAGCGGTGTATTCACCCGAGCATGCAGGTCATCGTCCTAACCCAGCCTCGCTGGGGTAAAGCAGCCCATGCTGGGTTTCCAAACTCACCCAAATTGTGTTATTTTTTAAACCCAGCAGTTTGGAGTGTGTGTGTGTGTGTGTGTGTGTGGGGTGGGGTTTGTGTGATATATGTTTTACATTTAGAGTAGAGAGCTTTATTCTGATTTATTGGTCATTTTATAGCGAGGTGAATTTACTTGCTGTGTGGCTCCAGGGGCCGTAGAGGTGACAGCGCCGTCTGTAACACTGAGATACGACCTCATTCTGACCCTGCCGCAGGCAACAGGAAGTGTGTGTGTGTGTGTGTGTGTGTGTGATTACCTGCGATCAGAAATGAGGTGTTTATATTAATGTGTGTTTAAACGCTTGGAATTGTGTGAGGCACAAAACACAGACGGAGATGATGACAAAAGGCGTTACTGGTCCTATCTGGCTGATTGCATCCACAGGGTTTGTGTGTGTGTGTGTGTGTGTGTGTGTGTGTGTGTGTGTGTGCGTGTAGAGCTCTAGAGGCTCTAGGGCTCGATGCTGATTAAAGTTCCTGCTAAAAGCTGCCTTCACATAATTTGTGTGTGTGTGTGTGTGTGTGTGGATATATACAGTACATGGTATATAACTTCAAGACCTCTATACTCTCTCCATCAAATCCAAAAATAATGGCACCCTTTTTTAAAAAAAATAAAAATCTTTGAAATGATGTATACAAGCAATTAATTATATTTTGTGCAATTAAAAATATGAGGATGATTATTTTTCTTGTTCCTGCTTAAATTAGTGCTGCTTCTTCTGCAAAATGCTTGCTTGAAAATTATTGGCACCCCTGTAAATGAATATTATGTGAAGCCTTTGCTGGGTTACAGTATTCCTAGTTTTTAAAATAATCCTTAAACATAAACATCATAAAACACATTTCATTATGAATTACTATCATTTTTTTTTTGGATTAATGTATAATTAATTTAAAAAAATGTAATAAGTGAAAAAGGGTTAATGAGAAATCTGAATATGAAGGCCGTATTCGTAAATCATTATATCTCTCATAATGCCTCATAAAGCTCTAATAATTTGCTCTAAATAATCAATAATGACCTGTGAATAATTATAGAGCATCTGTAATATTTATTAAGAAAAAACTATTAATTATAATCAATATTATTTAAAAAATCTATATAACCATTTATGAATTATAGATTAAATTATTCCTCATTCTACGCCATTTGTTTTTTTTTTACAGTGTACAATGAACACATTCACAACATGTTATAATACATATAATAAGCACTGAGAACAATCTCATATGTTTTATTTAATTTTTAATTACACGCCTCAAACCTTAAATTGAGTTAAATACACAGGGTAAGTGCATAAGGATTAGAAAATCCATGTCTAGGAATAACGACATAAAAAAAAAAAACTATAAGTTTGATCAGGGACAGAAAAACTATTTCCAAAATGACATGCTTTTTTTTTTTTTTTTTTTTTTAAACTTTCTCTTTTCTATCTGGTTACATCCCGAGTTGTTTTCCTATAAACCAGTAAATTGGTGTTTCTTTTCACTTTTTCTGTCTCTTTTCAGAAATGGTTGCTCGAGCAGAGCGACATAAAGTGAGACCTAGGGACAGGGTTATATTAAAAACTTCATGTGGTTCAATATTTCTCTTCCGGGCTTTTAATTCAGCCGTTTCTTCGTTTTCTCCGGCCGTGAAAAAGCTCCGGGGTCTGAGTTAAATTACAGCCTGTAAAGAAACGCGGCCTTTCACTGGCACGTCAGTTACGAGCACATGCGGCGATGATGCTGAAATGGTGTCCAGGTTCTTCCACAAGGTCACTGCTGGCTGAGGACGAGTTTAGAAAGCTGTCTATGTTCACACCTGGGAATTTTCTGAGAGTAACAGGATGCATGTACGTGAGAACTGATGCAGAACTGATGTGTGTTCGTGATGTCTGACCAGGGTTGCCAGATTTACGCGACAAAATCACCCCAATGGACAAGTCGTAATAAACACAGTATTAAAGGAAGCAAACCTTAATCCATGAATGATGAGCGCTGAGAGTTGAAAAGTAATTGTGATATGAGAATTAAACACTGCATACTGTAACCATAACAACGCTCTAACCTTAGCTAGTATCAGCTAACTAATGGGTTACACGCACAAACATTTCCACATTCCTCTTAGGCCAGGTTCACTCCTGGCATTAACATGCGTCCTGGCTGAAAATGGTCAGCGTCTCGTAGATACTTTGTGCTCCGATCACTCAAACCACATTCTGAGGTGATCTGGGACGCGTATGACCACATCACGTTTGTAGTGTGAACACGAGAGCGTCTCTATGCGTCAGCTACAAAGGACCAACTAACCGACTGCATCACTGCCTTAGCGAGACTTTGGAAATGGAGCTGAATGGTAGAGATCTCCAGCGCTAGGCTAACGGATAAAGACGACGCTATAACAGCAGCTGCTTTTCATAGCTTCATTCATCATCTCATCTCTCACTCGTTTATACGTTTCGTTAGCAGACCACGTGATTAAAAACGTTTTAAACAGTTCAGAAGTTCAGCAGATACGTAAGACCACTTGCAAAGCCTCTTCTAGTAAGCTGGAGAAAGGTTTCGAAGTGCAGCATAAATACACAACTATGAACGTAAGATAATACCTATGAACAGAAACAAGTGTCCAAGCTAACGTTAGCCCACACAGTTCACTGCAAAGTAGCTGGTGTTGTTGCTAACTGGTTTCTAGACAAATACATTAAATTATTACGTGTGATTTTCTTTGACGATTTATCATGTCAGTGTGGCTTTTTTTTTTTTAAACCACAATAACCAGCAGTGCTTTCTTCCTTTGTTTTTAAAATGCTCTGTCTTAAATACATTACAGCGAGCACTCCTCAGCAATGCTAACGGAAACGTGAGAGTCGCACGATTTCAAAACAGAAATGCGTCACAGACCTGAATGCAAGTAGCTGATTAGCCTCGCTTTGCTCTGCGGATTAGATGTCAGCAATGCAGGTGAAACACAGATGTGTGTAACTCTGGTGATGAGGAAGACGTTTGTCTTCGCTGTAACTCTGAAAGCAGAAAATCAAGAGAATCTGAGCGATTTGAGAACCCCTGTTCTACAGTCCGTGTTTTTTCATTTGCTGCTGCGCAGACAGTCGTAGCTTTACGGTTTCTATTTGCGGTCTTTTGTTTTCCGATAATGAAAAACACGTCCCGTTTCACAGCCTGTTTCATTCCTGTGTTCTGCGATGTTAATCCTCCTTCCAAACATTAATTACACTCTTTCAGATTTCTCATTTAGGCTGACCACGCGGGGGTTCGAACCAGTTATTACTGGGTTCTGACACCCTCTGGACCCCCTCCATAAAAACCATGATGTGTGTGTGTGTGTGTGAGAGTGTGTGTGTAATTGAATGTGTGTTTTCACCAAGCTGATGCAATAAATGGGCGAGTCACTGAAACCCAGGCGACACATAGAACCTTACTTGTGTGTGTGTGTGTGTGTGTGTGTGTGTGTGAGAGTTGGGAATCTGTTTGATCTGGGACACACATATAAATGTAGGTGTGTGTCATGTTTTGGAGGTGTGTATATGTGAGAGAAAGCGAGAGAGACAGAAAGAGAGATGGACAGCAAAAGAGAGAGACAGAGAGAGAGAGAGAGACACACACACAGAGGGAGAGAGAGACAGACAGACAGACAGAGGGGGAGACAGACAGAGACACACACACAGGGAGAGAGAGAGAGTCAGACAGAGAGAGAGAAAGAAAGACAGACAGAGAAAGAGGCACACAGCCAGACAGACAGACAGACAGAAAGACAGAGGGAGAGACAGACACAAAGAGAGAGATAGAGGGAGAGAGGGAACGAGAGAGACGGAGGGAGAGAGAGACAGAGAGAGAGAGAGAGAGAGAGAGTTAGTGTTAACATTGTGAAGAATACTTTATTCAGTGTGACACAAGTGTGACCTAAATTAACCAAGCCCCGAGAGTGTGAGTGTATAAGTGTGTGTGTGTGTGAAGTGTGTGTGTGTGTGTGTAGGCTGTTTGTGTTTATTCTCACAGCTGCACTGAATGATGAGACACTTAAATCATCTGTCAGGCTGTAATTATCGTGTGGATCTTCTGGGATCTGAACTGGATGTGGAATTCCTTTATCACAGGAACGTTGAAGAAAACTAGCACAAAGACACAACGTTAAAACTAATTCACTTCCATCAGTCGAGTGATTCCTGAGAAACACGTCTTTAAAGTTTACGTGAGCTGTACTGTTGCGTGTGTACTGCGTGTGTTATGGCTGTGCTTGTACTCAGTGGATCACGGCTGCTGATCAGGTCGTTAGTTTGTGATATGTAATTTTTTTTACTAGATAACGTGTTTGTGATGTGAATTCGCTCCAGCGTTACAGACGACTCTGAGAACGCAGATTTACAATAAGAGCCGGACGAGCACGAGCATTCAAGTGTAACAATAGGGCCTTTCGCACCGCGGGAACCTTTTCATAGAACCTGAACTAACTGTGGAACTACCCACTTTTTGGCGTTTTCGCACCTCCGGAACTGGGTCCGATTTTAGTACCGGACTTCCTTTTTCGAGAACCAAATTAGCTCCTACTCCGGCGCAGGGTCTCACAAGCACGACTGGTACTATCCGTGACGTAAGTAGACGTGGATTGGCCAAACGCCGTCACCCGCCATGATTTAAAACGCCGTGTAAACATACTGTAGTGTCAACTTATTTCAAAAGTATGGAGAACGGCGATAGATGGACAGACGCTGACGTGCAACACGGCTCCGATCACAGCCTCCTCCATCCTCCGGTTGTTTACGTTGTTCTTCTTTGTTTCCGTTGTTGAACGCCGCGCACAAATGACGGCGCTGTCGACCGGCTTACGTCACTTCCTAGTGCCCACTGTCGGTGCGAATGCAACCCTTTAAATGGTACTGGAAACAGTTTGCGCAAAATCGCCCAATAGTTTCACTACTGTACATTTAGTTCTGGAACTAAAGTGGTGCGAAAGGCCGTATTAATCAGTAGTTCCACTTCATCGTCAGTTCACCTCCTGTTTATAGTTTTTGGACTCACGTTGGTGTTTTTCCGCATTTCGCCTTCTCTTCCACGCAATACGCAGCTCTTAACGTTATTCTTGAGGCCTTTGACTTAACGCTTTATGTGCGCTATCGCCACCTACTGGGCTCACATGAGCATTTTCAAATTGTTTCGAGTTGTTTTCAAAAACTGTTCACGTGGACAGGATTTTTTTTTTTTAAACAGAGGGGTAGATATCTGTACACACCTGAACAGAGCCTCATGACATCAAAGCATTTATGAGTTACAGCTGTTTAAATCAGACAAGCTCCGCCCCTAAATGAGTATTCAGCACATTTTGAAAAACAGTGAGATATAAAACACTCCGTGTCATGCTGTTACAGTAAAGTAATCAGTGACGGTGTGATGTGATGAAGCAGTGTGATGAAGCTACCACCCTGAAGTTGATTATTTTCCTATAACAGCACATCCTGAAGTGTTTTATTCCTCTTATACTACAGCTACTTGCCAATGATTATGATTTTTATCTATTAAATTATGACACGCTATACTTTTTATCCATTTATAGCTACGCTTAACATTTAAAGTTCCTGTTCTCACTTATGTCATAGCAGCTATAAACAATCATTTTCTCTCTCGAAGTTAATAATGATAATAAAATAAAAACGAGGTTTGCCATGTTAACGAGAAACCACAAAGAAGCGTAACCTCCTCTGTGCCGAAGACGTCGGAAAGTTTCCATTTTTATCTCTTACTGTTACAAAGCGCTGACACTGGAGACTCCTTCCACAAACGTTACATAGACGTCTCCTTACAGAAAACTTCACCATACCATCGATTACACACGTCGCAAGTCCTAATGAATGAGCTGTTACTATGGAAACGATAACGTATTAGAACGAGCGCGTTGATGTAAACCTGTGATGTGAAAATGGATCGCTAGAAAATAGAAAGTGAATCAACACAGTCGGACCAATCAGAATCGAGAATTCAACAGCGCTGCGTGTATAAAGTGTTGTACAAGCTGTCATGTGGAGGTTCCATCTGCTGCTCAGTTCTGGGTTAAACCTTGTCAGCATGGTGCTGTGTGTGTATGTGTGTGTGTGTGTGTGTGTGTGTGTGTGTGTGTGAGATGGTGGACATCGGTCACTCAGATGTCCATCTGCAACCGTGGGTGAAGTAGAGATGTGTCCAGATTGACTGGAGGATGGTCTCAGGGTTGTGGATGACTCCTTCACTGGGTAACATATCATGTTATAATGCATTCATAAGGCATTATACACATTGTTATTTTTATTTATGAAAATTCACAACACTTTATAGCTATCTTTGATATGCATTATAAATCCTCAATGATGCATTATAAGTAGAGTTCATAAAACATTACAGCACCAAGCCTCACTTTGCACAGTCCATTATGTCAAGATATAATAGTGAACTATTATAGTGTACAGGGAACTCTGTATTTTTGTGAACAGTGTGTGTTGTATAAGGACTCAGAAATATCCTGCCTTATGTTAGCCATCTAGCTAGCATTAGCAGTAAAGAAAACAAATGTTTATGAAAAACTCTCAGTAGCTCTGAATTAGTTTATGCTAGCTCTGAGAACCATGAATAATACAAACAATTATTAATCTGAAATTCTCTTAGCTAGTTAGCAAATGTTAGCAGTTAGTTCAGGCTTTCTATCTGTAAGCTAACTGGTTATTTTTTAGCAGTTAGCTAGTTAGCAAAAGTTGGTTCAAAAAAGGTTTTCTATCTTTCTAATGCTAACAGTGAAGATGATTTAGCCTACAATCCTTTCAGAAATCCTTTCAAGTTAGCTAGCAGACTAAAAATTGCTGTTAGATCATGTAACTGGGAAATTATAGCAGTTATCGCATGTTAACTAGCTGGCTAAAGCAAGCTAACTGTAACAGTGAATATATGAATAAATAATAGTAAAAGTTATAAACATGGCCTACAATGTTCTCTCGGAAATCTTGTCCAGTTAGCCCATGCTAGCTAGTTAGCTAACATTAGGAGTAGATATTATAAAATAAAAAGCATAAGTAGATAGTATTATCACATAGGCTTTGACTCCCCCCTCAAAAATAAATAAATAAATAAATAAAATCTCAGAAAGGTTAGCTACATAATGTTAACAGTGAAAATTAAGAAAATTAATATATATGACTTAAAATATTCTTAGAATTCCTTTCATGTTAGCTTATTTTAGCTAGTTGGGTAAAAGTAACAGTTAGCTATGCTAATTGTTTTCTAGTTGGCTAATGCTAACAGTGATGATTAAGAACATTGTTTAATGACATTTTTCTAATTTCCGAGCCAAAAATATCAGTTTCTAGATGACCTGCATTCCTGAAATGTTCGTTCCTGTTCTTACTTAGAAACTTATTACAGAGGAATTTCCCCAAATGTTAATAATTGGTTGATTTATGTTCGATTTCATTCCAAAAAAACTTTCATCTAATTTTTTCCCCCCCATTTCTTCAGCAGTTCGTGGTATAATAAAGACAACAAAACAACGAAAGTTTCTGGGAATGTTTTTCTCTTGAGAGTAGCTTCATAATGAAATAAATAAATAAATACATGAATTCTAACAACATTAAAATGATTCTAAAATATTTTTTGTTTGATTCCATATTCAAACTTATGCATATTTAATTAGAAGTAGTTCATTTGCATAAAGAAATGCAGCTTCCATTACAATTAAAAAATATCAGTAATCAACTGGTGAAGATTAATAGTGATATCTATTCTTATTTTTTCATCTTAAAGTGGATTATTTTAGATTTTGTTGATTTTTTTTTTTTAGCTGAATGAACTGTGTGTGTAAAGCTAGCTTAATACTCTGTAACTCTGTAGCTTGGGTTTTTGTCTCTCGCGTCCATCGTAAAAGAATTCTTTGGTCGTGAGGTGAGATAGCGGTCTCGAATGCACGATGCGTGACGGGATTTAGTGCCACTGCGACCAAAGACCATTTTCGTCAGAGCTGCTACGACGCTCGTCTAAAATCCACCAATAGGATTCAGTTTTTATTTAAGTAGCGCTTTTAACAGTGGACTCACGGGACAGCTACAAATACGTTAGTGGCGATGATGAAACGTAAACAAAACGTTAATGGACAGACAAAATCTCCTTATTACCTCAAACCCAGTTGAAGAATGTTTGTGTTTATGCAAATCTGTTTTCCGAATGAGGAAATCTATGGATCATGCTGATTAATGACGTAAACAGAACGTAGTAATTTCCTTTAAACGCAGGTCTGTCGTTAGAGGATCTTCATCATTTAATCTGACATGGAGAACACGCACACACACACACGCACACACACACACACACACACACACACACACATGCTATCACACAGTCTGTTACAGAGTTTGGCCAAGATTTTATTGTGATCTCTAACAGCGTGTCATCGATGAGCCCTCGTGATTGTCATTCTTCTTCTCCTTGCTTGTAGAGTCTCTCCCTGTCTCCTGTAGAGGTCACTCTACACCAGTTTTCCACGCTCTCTCTCTCTCTCTCTCTCTCTCTCTCTCTCTTTCCGTGTTTTCCAGCCTCTTCTTGACACTCAGTGATGCACAATGCAGCCTCTTTCTACAAAAACTTTGTTCTCTCAAGGACTTACAAGACTGCATTGTCTCTTAAGTCTTATCTATAGCCCGATGTGCTAGCATTATGCTCGAGAGAGCTGATTTGCTCTGTTCGCTATCTTGTTGTGCTATCTGTTTTGCTCCTCCATCACCTCTTCTTATCTTATACATTAATTCCCGAGCAGAACTATAAGTCCTGGGTTTCTGCTCGCTGCTTTCTTTTATTGAAGTTTCAGCTCGTGTTTGTGTTGCACGCCATGCTCTGCATAGAAATCAGTGCATTTATCAGAGCATAAAATATCTTCAGTGCTGCAGTGTGTGTTTCTGTCAGGTTCATTTGGTGCCATCCAGATGGGAATCGGGTGATAAACTGTACTGATGAAAGCGAAAATGAAAGCTTTATCACGTTTATATAGAAGTGGCATTAGAAATAAATAAGACAGAAGCCTTTATGCATCTGTGCATGTTCATACAGGAAGTATTGGCTCACTAGCTGTTATATTTGTTCCACTGTATGGTTTAATTGCAGGGACGTGACCACATGGGAGGCACGCGGTGGAAAATAATAATAAAAAAAAAAATCATTAAAAGTCTCACCACATCAATTCTGACCTGAGACGTTTATTACTCCTGTGCAATTCATGCAGCTGTAATGAGTCTCACAGTATCAACATTGTCATGCTTTGAACAAACTCCTTCATTTTCCAACTTGATCGTCTCATAATTCTTCATGTTTATTAGAAATAATTAAGGCAGGGATGCCATTTTTCCAGGTAAGTGCAAAAGTCCCCCCCCCATCGTTGAATGGGGGGAAAAAAATACCTTGATTTCTACAATTTATCTACATGCACGAGGTTTTCCAGGAATAATTTGTCTGGGATTTGGGGAAGAGGATCCAAAAACTTTACAAGAGCAACTATGCAGCAACAATTAAGCTGTAATGCCATTCATTATGCATCCGTTATTGATCCTTTCTCACAGAGAAATAAATGAGATATCGTTGCAACCATGTCCTCATGGCGTAATTAGGTGGGTGGAGCCACCACTGAGATCTCAAATAAAGAGAATAATCAGCATGCAGTTAGTGAACGTTGCATTCGATTTGACAAAGAGGAATTGCACAAATGGCATCGTATGTAAAGCATTCAAAAATCCATATTCCATATTCATAAATCATTGTGCTTATCATTCTTCCTCTGCTGTTCCTGATTCCCTGTAAGCATTTTTTATAAATGTGCTCATGAGCATATAAATGTGTTCATGCTCATTTTTGTGCTCTAGTTAGCATATGCTTTTTTCAAAACATTGTAGCATTTCATAACAACTGTAATAAACACATGATGGAAATCCCGTATGGCTTCGTATGATGATTCCATTATCATGTATTATCATATATTATCACTAAGTCTATAGAGGTTTTGTAAAGGACTTGGCATGATATGGCGCATTGATTTATAACTGAATACATTTTTTTTTTACTTAATCTACTTTCTTAAATATAGAATCCTTCAGGCTTCTTCGGTTTTGCCCCTCTGAGGCAACTCTTAAAGATTTTATGTAGAAACAGAAAACCCTTGAGGGATATGTTAGAGGGGTCAGCCAATCCGAAAGCAGTATTTTCCATTGCCACGGTTTAAAATAACTTATGTACAGTATGTATTATAAGATCTGTCATAAAGCATATCCTAACTAGGGACAACTTGGCGACACTTGATGTAAACTGTCATGGCATCAATTATCCGTAGTGGTAACATAACACAGCTATGGAACTTGACATATACTGTAATGACAGTTCATGACATGGTTATGCCAGTCTTATGATGCGGAATTCAATGTAAATGTTATCATGACAGAGACTATGCCACTGTTTCATTGTAAAGAAACTAGTCAGTAGCTTGTTATATTTTGTACACTTTTCTGGCTAGAAGATTCAGGATCTTGAAGGCTGCAATCTGATTGGCTCTCAGCCAGATATGGTCAGTGGATTAAAGAAATGCTAAACGTACCTCTCTTATAAGTAATTCAAAAGTTTAGATTGAAGCAGGTAGTGGAAGGTAAATGAGATGTCCTTGTTTGTCAAAAGGGCCTCTTCCTGTGAATGTTCTAAAAAAAAAAATTTACACTGGATGAGTTTTCTTATACACATTTATACTCATTCTGTCTTTCCTGCCATCTTTTCCTTTTCCTCAGGGACTGGATTTTGCTGCATTTACAGGCTACATGTTCCTGGGCATCTGCCTGGTGCTGCTGACCTCCTTTCCCTTTCTGAGGATTCTCTACTGGAATAAGAAACTCTACAACAAAGAGTCCAGCGAGATTGTGGGTGAGTGGCGAAGTTGGAGAATAAAATAAACATGATAATCACGTGATGACCTGTACATAAACATGGTACCGAGATAGATGGCAATTTTATTAACAAATACAACAATCTATGTATATGCATGAGTATGCAAATTAGAAACACACTCATCCATCACACGCCATCGGGGCATCCCAGAAAGCTAGCCAGCTAGTTAAATGCTAGCTTGGATTTGTCACCATTTGATATGCACGAGTTGGATTTCAGTAGCATTATCATTTATGTAAGAGCAACCAAACCTAAATATATTTCACGTTGCCATAACAACCATGATTTCATTTATTATCCGTGTTAACTAACCTGGCTAGCTGTCCAAAATTAGCACTTATGTTGTGTGGTACCACATTGTCATGGTCTTTTTTTTTTTTTGGATATAATTTGCATATCAGATGTACTTCTGACATCATAAATTGAGTTTATACAAAGCCCCGCCCCTGAAAAATTGTAATAAACAAGTGCTGAGAAAGTGTCTTAGAGATGAATTAGGGATTAGAGAGTTTTCCAGTATTTTCAGGGACTTCTGGTTTAGGCCACACCCACTTTTACATTTCAATCCGAATACAGATACGGATTGTGGCATTGCATTACACCCCAATATATCAGAATCGGTGTCCAAAATGAGGTAATCAAATCATACACTTTTTTTAAAGCTGTATTTATCCTCAAATACAGATCTGTGGCTTTAGTATACATTTAAGTCTTTCACACACTTGGAGGATCAGGTGGTGAGAGTGTCACTGTGTCACATATAATACTATATTAATTCATCCCATTCAAATTCCCGTTAAAGCTCCTGCCAGTGCCTCAGTGTCGGGCTGAAATACAGTGTGATCTCTCACCAGATGTGGCTCACGATGATGACCTCATAAATATACCATTAAACTGGTGACTGTACTTTTTCTGCTAGATACTCATCCCATTTTTACTGAAGGGCCCTTTACCAAATGATATACCACTTTTTATTTTATTATTATCTCATTTACGACACTTTCCCCCAATATTCCCTTTAGCCTTATCAGACGGTCCTGTTCCGACTCTAATACTGCTCTATTAAATCTATAAATCCTGTCGTAGGTGACGTCCACATGTGTCCTACGAGGCACAAAGCATGGACGTGGTGCGGTGTTTACGGTTTGACTGATCCTACAATTGGAGGCCATTTGTGTCTCGCTGATATTACATTCACAAATCTGTATGTAGGTTAAAGGTACAAGAACTTCATGCTTTAAAACGTTCATAAAATCTACAGCACTCGCCAACACAAAACTAACACCTGACAGGTAATAATGAGCACTAATTTGGAGTTTATACCTCACACTGATCCAGGTAATACACAAACAAGGGTTCTTCAAGGGTTCTTTAAGGGTTCACTGGATAATTAAGGGTTTTTAGCTTCCAAAAAGGGCTTGATCTGGAACACTTTATGATAGGGAAGCACTTTTTCTTCTTCTTCTGCTAAATTGTTCAATTTCCAACAGGAGACCAATGAAAAGCTGTGGAGAAATTTTGGGGAAATTGTTGTTCACAATGGGCTGTACTCAGTTTCAGCAACTGAAGTCCAAAGAGGAAAGTTCCTCGTGTTCAGAGCTGGGTTACGCACCTGCTTAAGTGAATTATCTGAGCTCTGCATTCTGATTATTAAAATCACCTTCGTGTAGTTCACACCTCCGAGGTTGCTCTTGAGTAGAAGCGTCAGAGACGGGGTTTTTCAGTAGCATCTAGACCACCAAATTTGGCTTAGTTTAATAATATGGCTTCCACTCAAATTCGAGTGCCGCTTTGGTTGTCCCTCTGGGGAAATCCTTCAAGCTTAAAGTGTTTTCTTACCCAAAAGGGTTCCAAGTAGAACCAATGAATCTTGAAGAACCCTTCTTTTCTAAGAGGGTGTGTTTTAACTGGGTAACTCCAAATTGTTGCTCATTATTTTCTTCTTAATACATCAAACCAGGCAGGAATTTAACATTTAGCTATCTTAGTACTTGGTACACTCTTAGGGGAAAAAAAAAGTTCTTTAGGGTTCTTCAAAGGTTCATTGGATAATTAAGGGTTCTTCGCTTCCAAAATAGGGTTTTGTTGTATGTTTCTGGTAAGCATTCTCCCAGAGGGACAACCCTTAAAGGTTCCACATTTTGTTAAGCCCGTACTTTTAAAAATACAAGGTATGTTGGCTTAAATAATAAATCAAAGTAGTGAAATAAAAGAGGAAAATAACAATGTTGGGGGGTTTTATTTAACATTACGAATTAGAGTTTTAGTTTTCTCTGGGGGGGGGGGGGGGGGGCGGCGGGGGGGGGGGGGGGGGGGGGGGGGGGGGGGGGGGGGGGGGGGGGGGGGGGGGGG
>CM075004.1:1410307-1454876 GCA_037576675.1 Pangasius sanitwongsei | reverse complement strand
TCCTTAAATAAAAAAACACTCGCGTTAAAAAAAACATTAAAATAAAATTTTTGGGGTGTTTTTTTTTAAATAACCATTTTTTTTTTTAATTTAACCCCCCCCCCCCCCCCCCCATTTTAGAAGATTGCAAACGACACGAGCTCGCTGTCAAATTTTATAGCATGTCCTTGAACACACAAATATGTTTAATTCATAAATCACACACACATCTGTCAGCTGTTCTGCATGCAATCACAAAACCCTAAAAGAAAAGGTGCAGTTTTAATTATCCACTCATTCTTAAGTCTCTTCAACATCAAACATGTTTGTTCTTTGAACACTGACCTCTTAAAAGGCTCCAAAGATGCGTTCTCCAAAAGACTGAGTGCATAATGCATACACAGCTCATTAATAAGCCTGAATAAATAGTACGCAGATCCAGTGTGTGATTTACCTGAAAGCTTTAGTTCTCTCTCTGTGTGTGTGTGTGTGTGTGTGTGTGTTTGCATCAGGTGAGAATTAAGATCAAAGCATTTCATTGAGAACAATATGCACAAATTAAACAGTGCTATAATAATTCATAAAATCTACAACATTATAAAATTGTTTTCTGACACATAAAAAAAATTGAATTTTTGCTGTTGTTTACTGATCCAGTTACGTCAGCATCACGTTATTGTGTATCTCTTATTTTATGACTGATTTGTTAGGGTTTGGAGAAAACTAAATTATTGTTCAAATCAGCAACTTTACTCTAAAAGTTAAGTCAGTATTTACATGGGGAAAGTTCCTGGTATTCAGAGTCGGGTTACGCAGCTGCTTAAATGGAGTTTCTGAGCTTCACATTCAGATTATTAAAATCTCCTGCATGTGGTTTGCACCTCCGAGAAACGCTCACCTTTAAACCTGAGTTAAAAAATGCAGATTGAAGAAGAAAATTGCTTTTTCCTTTGCTTTCAAATGTAATATTATGTAACATAAACTCACTATTTTGATTGGTCAGAGTAATAAAATAATGGCAATGTTTTTGATAGCTCGACGCATCCTCCTGTAAAGAAAACGTATCCACGAGAGTGGAGTTATGTTTCCAATTGTCAAAAAAAGTCCCAGAAACTCAGAATCACATTCATCTAGAACCAAGTGTCAGGAAAGACCCAGAAACTCAGGAACCATGTTTAACAGAACCATGTGACCAAAACGACCCAAAAGTTTATAACCATGTTTATCCAGAAACGACACATAAACTCAGAACCATGTTCATCCAGAACCAAGTGTCAGAAAAGACCCAGAAACTCAGGAACCATGTTTATCCAGAACCAAGTGGTGGAGAACATCATGAAACATCCAGGAGTAATTAGCAGGGAAGACCCAGAAACTCAGAACCATGTTCATCAAGAATCAAATGATGGAGAACATCCAGAAACGTCCAGAAGTAATTACTAGAGAAGACCCAGAAACTCAGAACCATGTTTATCAAGAATCAAGTGATGGAGAACATCCAGAAACATCCAGAAGTAATTACTAGAGAAGACCCAGAAACTCAGAACCATGTTCATCAAGAATCAAGTGATGGAGAGCATCCAGAAACATCCAGAAGTAATTACTAGAGAAGACCCAGAAACTCAGAACAATGTTTAGGAGAAGCAAGTTCTAGAAAAGTCCTGTAAACTCAGAACCAGAAAACACCCAGAACCGAGTGTTCTGAAGCCTCAGATGGCGTACATGGTGGCCAAAGTTCAAATCCCAGAGCTTGGGCTCTCCTCCAGATCTCAGACTCTGTCCTCGTAAGCAGCTGTCCTTCCACCAGACACTTCATCACGGCTGCACCTTCTCCATTTTCTCTCCAATCTCATTCCGCACCTGAGCCCTCCTCAGCACACCTGAGAGTAATACAATGGAATGAAGATTACAGACTATTCACATAATAGTTCCTCTTCAGTAACCCTCTTTATACGCAGCAGTGCTTCTTGGAATACAGATTTTTCCGAATTCTCCTCTTCAAGGTCTCAAAGCTGGCATTCATCCACAAGAGCCACAAAAGCCTTTCTCTAGAGTCGCAACGTTTCTGTTCCGTGTCACTCTGGGGCTCGCTGCACAGTGGGCACTGCTGCAATTTAAAGCAATTCAATTTAGGAATCATTTCAGTGATGGTAATTTACATGCATGTACATTTACATCAAGTGAATTATGTCATTAGAAGCCCGCTGATAGGCACTCGACGCAAAAGTGGGCTCGAAAAAGTAATTAAAGTGGCCTCGAGGCACTGGTATTTTTGATGCCTGGTGATTTGAACATTTCGAGTTTGAGAGATATCTTTTATGCGCTGTTGACCGGCATGAGATTGGGGTTTTGTAAACGTGTGCAGGATAGACGTTATTACTTTCACTGCAGGAACCTTTTCGGGAACCTTTTTACGGAGCAATCACAAAGGAGTTTGTATTTACTGTATGTACAGTAGATCTCTGTGAGCTTAGTGCTGTTATCAATCACAAAAAGAAACATTTTTTTGTTGCTTAACCCCATGTTCGCACTACTGCCTGTAGTTTCTTTCTCGTATGCGTGGCCTTTCTGTTTTATTTGCTTCCAATGTCTAACAGTAGCCGCTACATTATATCAAAAGCGATTACATCTAAAGCTAGCTTAGTTAAATACAAATCAAACCGTTGTTATGGTTTTATTTAATGAACAGAGACACTCTCATGTCTATACACTTAAAAAAAATCATATTGTATTTTACATTTTCTAACATTCCTCGTTCCTTTTAATTGCCGTTATAGTTGACATGTGATTATATTCTACGAATTAGGACATAAAAAACGTTTTCAAATGGTTTTCTTTTGATCATCTTTGCCTGTTGCACAATTTATGTAACTATTCGGTGTAAATCACCTGCAACTCACGAAATTTATCAGATTGCACATGCAAATTAGCCTCATTATTTTGGATCTCGGTAAAACAGCATCTCTTAGCCATCATTGCCCAATAAATAGAAGAATTTCTGCTTTAAAAGGCAGGAAGGCGAGCATTTTCTCTCCGTGAGTCTTCCTGTACAGTGTCTGCCGTTCACAATTCCTATTTTATTCTGCCTATATGAGGTTATTGGGTTCAGGGCAAACACTATCAGTCTGTGTATTGGAGAAGCAGAGCGCAATGATTCAGGACAACAGGAGGTACACATCTCCCCAGTTTGTCCGATCTGGAAGACCATCACGACACATGCTGGTGGCTTCTCCATGCCAGTCCAATTTCAAATCTATAAAGCTGAGAGACCCTGCGGTGCCAGCTTCCATGGTACCAAACTCCCGCTGCCAGAGCCGCCTGGCTAATATTGTTCCTCTTTGAGGCTTTTTAACTGAACTGTGTGCCAATGAACTAAGGAATAAAACACAATGTGGTGTGCTGTTATAGGAAAATAATCAGCGAGGCGGATTTACTGTTACCACCCGGAAGTTGATTATTTCACTATAGAAACGATATTGTCTTATAATGAGCGATTTAATACTGTATATTGATATAAAATGATATTTATATAAATAGATATTGATATAAGCTCCACTATTATCAAAGCAGCTGTCATAGAAAATTAATCAACCTTGTGACCAATCAGAATCCTGAATTCAGCCTCTCAGTAGTCTCAGTTCTCTCAATAACAGCAGCAGCAGACAGAATAAGGCTGTGCTGATGGAGATCCAGTCTGATCCTCATGATGAAAGTGACTTTTACGCATCCAATATCATCAGTGTTTGCTGTAGTGCAGATGGACCCATGCTCACAGCATCCACATCACCATTACCAGCTTCCCACTGCTCCTGCATTCAATATGGTGCCAGAAATAAATATGTAAAAAAAGCTTAAAAAAAGGCTTTGAGCATACAGGATGTGCATAAATATATAAAAGCTGATTGATTACACAGTGAGAGAAGAGCGCTCTCAACCCCATAAATGAATCAGGACCATAGTGGGAACTTTATTTCCTACTATCTTTATCGTGTTAAAGAATAAAATGTCACCCATGCGAGGCAACTCCGCATTTTCCCATAAGCATATTTCCAGAAGAGTGCTACTCATTTAAGGCGTGGATGAAAATTTAATGTTCTGTTGGTTTGTTCTTTTCTGCAGAGCTGAAGCACGAGATTCTGGTGTGGAGACAGACAGCACAGCGGATCAACCCCGCCAGCCGAGAGGAGACTGCTGTCAAGTGTCTTCTCATGCAGAAGGTTCTCAACCTGGAGAGCCTCCTGCGCAAGAAGCTCCGGACCTTCCAGAGGTACCACACACACACACACACACACACACCACATGCAAATATTTCCCAGAATGAATAACAAATGGAGAAAAAGCTCATAGGCTACATTTATGTTGCCAGTCAATTCCAATTTTTTTGGATTTCTGACACAGATTGGATATTGTTACATGAAAAGCTCAGATCAGACTTTTTTCATGTAGGGTTCACATTCACATGAGTTTCTAAATCAGAAACATATATGATATCTGGTCATTCTGGCCTGTAGTCAAGACCGCCATTATCAAGATCAAAGCAAGTCCAAGACCAGGACTAGCTGAGATTGAGTCAAGACCGAGTCTTAACGGGGTCGAAGCCAAGTCAAGATCAAGTCCAAATGAAAATGGGACCAAGTCAAGGTCAAGATCAAGACAGAAAACCATCAAAACTTTTTCGAGGCCAAGCCTTGACTAGCCGGCTTCATTTGTGCGTTGTGTCCGTAAATAGGCTGTTTTCATGAAGAAGAAATTACGTCTTATCAAGTGTGAAAAGAAAAGACAACACAAACATTATTTTATAAACTCGTCGTCCATATTTAGAAAGCCCAATGCCCATGTGTAAAAGGCTGAGACAAGTCCAAGTCAATGCAGAAATTGTCTCAAGACCAGGCTGGACTCCTACAGCTCTAGTTTCTCTACTCATTTGGAAATTTTACACCCATAACCAAAGGCCTCGTCTCCATTCCACCACTCCTGACTTCTCAGCCTCGACCGCATTACTCGTGAGATTGATGTCGGCAGAAGTAATGTGGTGTTTGACAGAGCAGCATTGGGGTGTCTTTTACTCCTCCATTATGACTCGCCTGATGTTTTGATGACCTGTTAACATATTTTGAAGAAACTCGATGAAAATGATCTCTTCTACAGTAGGAGGTTATATGGATCCTCAGCTCTTTTCAGCTGAGCGCATTTTGGCGCGATATAAACACGGGAATTGGAGTCGGGTCTGGTCTTATTTATTATATAACGAGGTGAGACAACAAATCAGATCGGTGTCAAACTATTATGCTTCAAGGCCCACAATGTAAATACAGCCTTAGAGTCCTGGTCATTGTCCAGTACTGTACATAACCAGTGGATCAGTCAAAGACTCTGATCTAAGCGTGAGTTGTTCACACACCACCGAACAGCACAATCTGCGACTAACCCCAGGTCTCCAATGGAAATACTCAATAATCAGGTAAGAGGGCGTGAATCCCACTGAGTTTAAGTCACACTGACGCCGGTGTGAGTCCGGTCTCCTCACTTTGGGATGTCATTGTAATCAGGGGCTGTTGCAATTTCACTTGAAGGACTGAACCAATTTTATGCCATTTTTTAGTCCGGGATATGTCAGGGTACTTTGATTGTACATGACCGTATAGCGACCCTTAATACTCCAATTTCAGAATAGACCATCTTAAGAAGCGCTTATGAAGCCATTTGTTTGAAGTGGTTCAATATGAAAGTGTAATTGTGGGATAATTAACCTCAGCTCCACCATTAAGCCGTTATGAGACGATCAATTTCAGGATCAAATTTTACCAGGCCAGGTTTAACGAAGGTCAATAAGGCATTTAACTGCTGAGCAAAAGTTGTTGCTAATAGTTAACAGCTCTTCTAACATTTAGCTGAATATGCATTAATTAACTCTTATGGATATTCAAATATTAAAATTAAGCAGAAAGCACATACATAGTACTTATAGGATTATAAAAGTCTGAATTACTATTAAGACAGGATACGTTTTTTTTTCTCCTCCAAACGTTTCCTACGTTTTTTTTTTAACTGCTTGCTGTTTAACTCAATCATTAGCACAACATCTTTCTCAAAGTGTGTTCATAGGACTACAATAGAATACAGTAGAATACAATAACTACCTATGAATACAATAGTGTTCATAGGACTACATGACACCTGCATAAGCCCTTCATGACAACTGACATAAACTAACAAACATAAAAAAGACTTATTCCAATATCCACCATTCTGATGTAAAGTTGACATAACAAGTTAATGAACTGACATAGAGTTTTGCTGGCATGAGGTTGTGTCATGAAAATCTGACACCATAATGTAAGAGTCAAACTGAACATCAAAGCCAAACTCCCTTTTTAGAATAAGAGAAAAAGTTCATAACTCTGTTATGACAGTGTCATAAGAGTCACTGTATAAAACTTAACTGTGGAAATGCCTACACAGCAGAGCATCATCAATTAACCATCACTTCTCAAGTTATGTCACAACATCACCATTATATGACTGCATCACCATTATATGTATGCTGGCTCATGTCAGTTGTCATGAAGGGCTTATGTAGGTGTCATGTCACTGTATGGACTCTACCTTGTAGTAAGATGTTACCCTAATGATAAAGGTTAAATCAGTCAGTCTGCACTGAAGATAGAGTTAAAGAAACATTGAAGCACACTAAACTACTTGTTATGACACACTTATGTAGCCTTGAAATTGTCATAACACAACCTTATGTTAAACAAAAAATGTCTCATTTGATTGGGGTGTTACGTCAACTTCACATCAAACCCGAAGAACTCTCTATGTCAGCTGATACTTTTTAGAATAATCCTTTATGAAGGTTTATGTAGTTGCTATGTAGCCCTATGAACACTACTTGTAAGTAAGGTGTTAAGGTAATAATCAAATCCAAAAGCAGGCAATTATAATAAAGGTTTAAACAGTCAATATACCTTTATAAAAGTTTATAGAGTAGAGCCATATGTATGTACACAGTAGAACTAAATAGCATTCTCCTTTATGAAGGTTTATGTAGTTGTTATATAGCCATATGATCACTACTGTGAAGTAAAGTATAATATACATAATTAGAAGGTTACACACTACAGGCCCAGAGCATGTATGTAAGCTTTAGGAGCACTTAGAGTTTACCTAAAGATACCACTGGTAGTTTTGACAGTCATCTATATTTTAATTTAATATAATTTAATTTAATTATCATATTCACAGGGACTTGTAATACACATAATCTAAGCCTAATAATAAACCGATTAAAATAAGAAAAAAATAAGAAAAAGTGTTGTTATTTACCAAAGAAATAACGTGTAATTGTTGATATCATGAAGTTTTCTGTAAGGAGACATTTATTTAACATTTAGGGAAGGAGTCTCCAGTGTCAGCGCTTTGTAACAGTCACTCATATTCTCAACGCAGGAAAATCTTCAAAAATCGTTGGTTTTTGGTCTTCTTTTTGCCTTTGTTTTATTATTTTTGTTCTTACATACCACCTTGGGGTTATTTCAATAAGCCATAAAACGTGCTGCGGTTTGCCGAAATGTTTTTGATTGGAATGGACTAAGATCAGACATACTGCGTAAGATTCCGGTTTAAATGAAGCTTAATTCTGTAATTCCTCCACATAACTGTGGTCCAATATAGCGTGATTGCACATTTAGGCATTTCTATCCCTCTTAGGCAGATATCCCAAGAGGACAAAAACTGGGAGAGCAACATCCAGGAGCTCCAGAAAACGGTAAAGATGAAAATGATTATAATAAAAAAGAGATTTAAATGAATCACAATGATAATGTTCTTCCTGCCTACACGGTTCCTGGTGTAACCCCACTTGACAGTTCCTTTCCTGTTCTGTTTGTCATATTGAAGAGAAGGAGCACTAATTTCTCTGATTGTGGCTGAGAGAACATAATTGGTGTCGGAGAGAGGCCAGTCTACTGTATCTCTCTCCTCCTTTACTGATTCGCTTTGGTTTTTTTTTTTTTTTTTTTTTTTTTTTTTGTGTACAGCACAGAATCACAGATAAAGTCCTGCTGGTGAAGTGTGTGTCGGTGCTCTCCATAGTCATCTTCATGTTCTTCCTGAACTCCTTTGTAGCTGGGATTCATCTGGAGCTTGGTGAGAATTATTAACCGTTTCCACTTCCAGTATAGACACGTACCAATTGAATGCATTTAAGGAGGAAGTGCTGCACAATTACTCTGCTCCTTTTATAACATGCCATGAGAGCGATTCTAATTAAGAGAGCAGTATTAGCATAGGAGTTAATTTGTGCATATTTCAAGCCATCTGTTGACAAAGTAATTATTTGCAGCTGGGCCTAAAATACAATAAAACACTCCACCATGGAAGCGGTAAGGCATTCAACAAATGTTTGGCTGGGACAACAGAAGGCCTTAATTTTGTTCCTCTCAAGGTTTGAATTTATGGTGCCTTCAGATGAGTCATTAGTGTTGAATTCTAATGCGTTATAAATTATATAATGCTTTTAACGTACATTGTTACAAAGAAGCTTTACAGAAATCTGCATGCAGATTTTGATCAATGAACAAAGAGTGGCCAGAAAAAACTTCCCGAGACAACATGAGGAAAAATATCTTAAGCCCAATTCAGCGTGAAGTTCAAAAGTTATGTCGATATTTACACAGGGAAAAAGCATTGGTAGCTTTACTAAACTCCACTTCACTTTACTCCACTCCACTTCACTTTACTCCACTCCACTTCACTTTACTCCACTCCACTTCACTTTACTCCACTTCACTTCACTTTATTCCACTCCACTTCACTTTACTCCACTCCACTTCACTTTACTCCACTCCACTTCACTTTACTCCACTTCACTTAACTTTACTCCACTTCACTTAACTTTACTCCACTACACTTCACTTTATTCCACTACACTTCACTTTACTCCACTACACTTCACTTTATTCCACTCCACTTCACTTTACTCCACTCCACTTCACTTTACTCCACTTCACTTTACTCCACTCTACTTTACTCCACTTCACTTAACTTTACTCCACTACACTTAACTTTACTCCACTACACTTCACTTTACTCCACTACACTTCATTTTACTCCACTACACTTCATTTTACTCCACTCTACTTCACTTTATTCCACTCCACTTCACTTTACTCCACTACACTTCACTTTTACTCCACTACACTTAACTTTACTCCACTCCACTTCACTTTATTCCACTACACTTCACTTTACTCCACTCCACTTCACTTTATTCCACTACACTTCACTTTACTCCACTACACTTCACTTTATTCCACTCCACTTCACTTTACTACACTTCACTTAACTTTACTCCACTCCACTTCACTTTACTCCACTCTACTTCACGTTACTCCACTCTACTTCACGTTACTCCACTCCACTTCACTTTACTCCAGTCCACTTCACTTTACTCCACTACACTTCACTTTACTCCACTACACGTCACTTTATTCCACTTCACTTTACTCCAGTCCACTTAACGTTACTCCAGTCCACTTCACTTTACTCCACTACACTTCACTTTACTCCACTCCACTTCACTTTACTCCACTTCACTTCATTTTACTCCACTCCACTTAACTTTACTCCAGTCCACTTCACTTTACTCCACTACACTTCACTTTACTCCACTCCACTTCACTTTACTCCACTTCACTTCATTTTACTCCACTTCACTTAACTTTACTCCAATACACTTCACTTTACTCCACTCTACTTCATTTTACTCCACTACACCTCACTTTTCTCAACTACACTTCACTTTACTCCACTACAGTTCACTTTACTCAACTATACTATACTATACTCGACCACACTCCACTACACTTTACTCCACTTCAGTCCACTTAACTTTACTCCACTACACTTTACTTCACCTCAAATTTGGCCTCCTGGAAGTGTGTGCAAAAAAAAGCTGTTCCTTTATCAATGGTTAAAATATAACTACAGTAAGTATGGTTTAGGATTCAGTCTACACCCAGATTTAAAGTCGAAAATAGGGTCAGCTGGCTGCTGGCCGTTTAGGGCAGGTTGAATTCTGGAAGACAAAATATAATCCACATCTTTATACTGAACCTCGAGACAGAACACACATTGCAATGTAGAGTAACGAAAACAGGAAATCAATGTACAGGGTAGTGAAATCTTTTCCCTGTGAGTACTTCCTATGGTTCAGAGCCACATGATTAATGAGTTGTTTCCTTGCTGCATTTGTTTTAGATGCTGCTGTAACACTGAAGGATAGTGTTCATAGGCCTACATGACAAGTGTATAAACACCCAAAAACCTTTATAAAGGCTTATTCCAAAACCCGTCAGCTATCATCAAGCCTGTTTTTGCCAGATTTGATGTCAAGATGCATACGTCATGTCATAACACCCAAGCGAAGTAATGTCAATTGCTTTTATTGACATAAGGTAGTATTATAGCATTTCCCAGACTGACATATGTTAAACATAACAAGACATGACAATTGACTTTGCAGCTAAGTGAATTTCCGGTATATCAGAGTGTTACTATGATGATCACGTGACATAAATATTAAAACTAGACTTACTCTATTTAAAAAAAAAATATACATTACAGTGTCATAAGTATAATCATAAGCATATCATAAGCATTCATAAACATCTCTAAAAGAGTTAGAGATAATATGCATAACCTTCAATATTTAAACCGTTGCCATGTTACAGTGTCATAATGCAGGTGTTCATGCTGACATTCCCAGTAAGTACTGCTTATGAACTATTAATGTGCTTAACATGTCATAATACACATTGTTATAATACATGCTGTTATAACTATTTCTAAAAATGATGCCTTATAGGAATATTTCTTATGCATTATGAAAAAAAAACTTTCATTATAAGTAGTGTACTATGTCAACAATTCATAATGCATTCATAAGGCATTATAAATGTTCTAATTATTAATGCATTACACTTTATAGCTATCTTTATTATGTTTTCTGAATGGTTTACATAATGCCTTATAAGCAGTGTTTAAAGCATTACATTACTAATAGCAAAGAAACTCAGTTTCAGCTTGAATAGTAAATAACAATTCATAATGCGTTCATGAGGCACTATAAACATTGTTATATTTACGAAAATGCATTACACTTTATAGCAATGTGTGCTGTGCAGTAAGAATTGTTAACATGCTGTATTATAGGTAGCGTTCATAAGACAAAAGAACCGTTTTTTCAGTTTGAAAATCTGTTATTCATGGCTCTATGCCTGTTAATAACTGCAGTAAGTCAACTGTTTATTATTCAGTGTTTTATCTCTATTAATACATACAGTACACTGTAATTCAAGCTTGATACAATTGTGCAAAATGTAATATTCTAAATTGTATTATTTATTTAAAAAAAAAAAAAAAGTCTCATTTGACTCAGAGTTCATGTTATGAATGTGTTATAGATGATTATAGACATGGCCTTCATAGAAAGTGTTCCTGAGCCACCAGGGCAGCAGAATATCAGAAAATCGGTGTAGTCGTAATGTCTAGAAACACACTGCACATATTAAACTCTGCTCATTTAATTCGTCTGACATTAACTACAGTACATTTCCTTTTTACTTTAAGTGCGGCCTAAACGTGATTTATCGTGCGTGCCACGGAAAGAGTACGATGATTGAGTGCAGCGGCACATTTCAGAATTTCAGCCATCACCATCCGGAATCAGGGACCGGAGCCCGAGTTAGGTTCCTGCTTTACGATGAGCAAGCTTGACGAGTCTGTGTTTACAGCTCGCCCACAGGCCCGGGACGATACACTTGTTCTGCGTTTGATGAATGAGCCTCTGTGCAGCGACTGCAGCTCCTCATCCGGCTTTTAATTGAAGAGCTTTCTGGCTTTCTGTCATTCTCTACAGTACCTTATTACACCGGTTCCAACCGCCTCCACCTAGAGCAGGGTGCCGTGGGTAACAGCGCTGTGCAAAAGCACCTTTTTTTTTATCCTGTTTGCAAATTATTTATTTATTTAAAAAAAAAAAAAAATATATATATATATATACTACCTGAATGCATCATTACGCAGAGTACAGAAGCTTTTATACTCACTGACTGGTGCTTGTTGTAGAAATAAATCTTACTAGCAATTCATCAATAAACAGAGATAAAAAGCAGTGGAACTCAGCTACAACTATTTTTCTGCAGCGCTATTCTTCTTTCTGTGCCTTTTTTTTTTTATTTTTTATTTTTTAATGAACACTCCAAGGCCAACTGGATACTTCCTTCTCCTAGTGCATTCACATGAAACTTGTGAATTCATTCTTTTGACAAAGGAAGACGAATGTAGAACGCTGTTGCTGGGTAACTGGGAAGTACATGAAGTATATATATATATATAAAAAACACGGTTAATATACAGTAACTATCACAACACACAACACTAAGCAAAGCTACACCTTAATATGACTCTATAGTATACAGTTATAGGACATGATTTATGTAATGTAATGATCTATATTCTCACAATCCGGTGTCCTCTTAAGGTTTCTTCCTCATGTCGTCTCAGGGAGTGTTTTCTTGTCACCGTCGACCCTGGCTTGCTCATTAGGGATAAATCTAAATCTATATCCGGATATCTGTAAAGCTGCTTTGTGACAATGTATATTGTTAAAAGCGCTATATAAATAAAATTGAGTTGAACTGAATTGAATCTTGCCTATAGGCTGCATATCAAAAAAACAGAAAATACTGTATCTGATCATAAATAAATCAAAACCATGACGACGTCATCATGCATTATTTCAACCTAATGTCTTTCTATCTATAAGCGTGAAGTCGTTTAGAAATGCAAGTGAACCAGATTTATAATTTATTAATATAAAACAGAAGTGCTCCTTTGATGATGACTATTATTCAGTTGTTTTTTTAACTTGGCTGATGTTAGCTAGCTAGCAAGCTGGAATTTGTCATCGCTAATAGGATTCTTGATGCACAAACCTCAAAAAAAAAAAAAAAAGACTTTTACGTAGTGACGGGAAAGTGTTTTTTTTTTTTCTTTTGTACAGGCTCCTTACAGAGCTGTAATGACTTACTGTATGTGAGGAGATGTTTTCAGACGTGGATAACCTTAGAGTTCAATTATTCATTCATTCATTCATCTTCAGTAAACACTTTATCCTGATCAGGGTCGAGGTGGATCCCGGAGCCTCTCGGGAACTCTGAACACTATGGGAATACGGCCTGGATGGGACACCAGTCCATCGCATATTTATCTCAGCTGTTATGCTTTTAACATTTACTGATGGCCTTTCCAATGCTTAACTAGCGAACTTGTTCCCAAACAAAGACTGTCTCTGTAATCAGGAGTTTCATCTCAAATCCTGGGGCAGTGGTGGTTCAGTGGTTAAGGCTGTTGGGTTACTAATCAGAAGGTCAGGAGGTCAAGAAGGTCAATGCCAACCTGCCATAGTTGGCCCCTTGAGCAAGGCCCTTAACCCAATCTGCTCCAGAGGTGCCGTATCATCTCTGACCCCAGCTTCCTAACTAGCCGGGATATGTGAAGGAAAGAATTCCACCGTGCTGATAAAAGCTGCTGCTGCTGCTGCTGCTTCTTCTTCTAAATCCCGTCCTATTGACATCCCATTAAAATGCAGCACAGGCGATTATTAACCACGTCCTGTTTTATTATGCTATTTCTCTTTTTGTGGATTTAACACCGTACATCAGAGGCAAGCTGAGATATGACAAAAGGAAGGGGAAGCAAACAGGAAATGTCTTGCCATTGATGTCTCGGCCGCTCTTCCTGCTTTCTGCTCTCTCTTCATGCATCAATCTCTATTTCCTCTATTTCTTTTTTCGTCTCTCCCTGTCTTTGCCTGTTCCCTGGCCACCTGCCTCAAAAGCTGATTTGCAATTAGCATCTCAGTGGGGCTACAACCACAGGTATAAAACACACACCCACACACACTCAACATATTTTAAAGCAACCTGAAGAGTGTTACATATTTTTCCTCGTCTCATCTTATTTTTCCCTATTCCAGTCTCCCTTGTTTTTCTCCTTGTGTCACTTGTTGTTTCTCAGCAGTATTATTTGTCATCTTCTCCCTGTGTCCTGGTTCACCCACAAAATTCATCTCTACTTCCTTTTTCGGCTTATCTATGAGCAGAGGTATAGTTACATGACAGGAAAGGCAGGGAATTGCCTAGGGACCCAAGCACTGAGCATTCAAAATGTCAAAATAGTATTTCAGGAAGCTCCCCTAAAGGGACCCAATCTCATTATCATGTTAAAATGAAGAGAACTTACCCATTCGGAAGTCGAAAGCAAAAGTGGGAGCAAGAAAAAGCGGAAAAAAGGAAGTGGGAGGGTGAGAAATTGTGACTGTAATGACAAATTAATTAAGGATGATGACTGTGAGCCTGAAAGTAATATAACAATAACTCTATTTCATTTCTGGCATCAAGCAGATAGAGAAATTGGCATTAAATCTGGAACAAGTCAAAAATGCTTGGTAAATTCACTGTTTTGCGAAAATTGGTATGTTAACTTGGCTTTTTAGACCAGATACAGCATTATCGGGGAAAAAAAAAACTGTGAAAATGTGCTACTTTTTAACCCTCACAATGTAACAAGTGTCTAACGAGTCAACAGTTTCTCGAAACCTGACACATATTTTGCAAGCAGCTATCATAACCTGCTGGTTAGCTTGTTATTTTAGAGCCCACAGTCTTAGAAGAAAAGGTTATAAGAGGTCATGTTTAGAGCCATTTCTAAAAGGTAAACCCTGTATTGCAGGATTCTATCATAATGGCTTTGAACATTGATCAAAACAAACTAGGTCAGAAAGTCCTCATGCATTTTTTTAAAGGACCCCCACAGTTTCTAGAATTACCTTGGCCTAGTAATAAATCATTTGCTAAGTCCCCATGACTGCTTTTCTTGCATGTCTCTTGTCCCTCTCCTTCTCATTTGCCATAATCAGTGGCTTAATGATTTCCCAGTGGCAATCACAGGGCTCACCTGTTTAATCAAATTTTACAGAAGGTGGAAGCATATTTAGCCCTTCTTTCTCCCAAGGATAGGTGGGAAAATTGGGATCATTTGTTGCTGGTGTTGGTCTTAGTCCCAGCATGTGTGTGTGTGCATGTGTGTGTGTGAGAGAGAAGTGGGAGGCTTGTGTAATGAGTCTTTGATTAGAGTGACCAAGCTTGACCAGACACATTATCCGTGTGTCTCATAGCGGAGGCTCCTGACTCTCTCGTATTATTGGAGAATTAGGCAGTGAGACCAGGAGGCGCATGGAGATGAAATTGCACAGATAGGGAAGTCTGCACGGAGGTTCTAAATCTTTTGTTTTATTACTGTATCAGCCACTAGCAAGACCTTAGTGAGGGAAATGAATAATGAGTGAACTGGCTTCACATTAGCGTCCTCATACTGAGATTTACAAACTGTGAGCTGCTTTACTCTTAAAATTTAATATCAGATAAATTATAATCAATGCGATGAATAGAGGAACCAGCAAATGAACAAGATATTGATACTCACGATGTTGGCACTATGAGTCCGGGTCAAGTGCAGGCGCCCAGGCTGTCAAGTTCAAGTCAACACTGGAGTTCCAAGCCGTAGAATCTGAGTTGAGTCCAAAACCAACTCCAGAGTCCCAAAACCGTAGAGTCTGAATCAACTCCAGTGTCTCTATAATCAAGTTGAGTCCAGATAACTGGATAAGCTGTAGAGCTCAATTTGACTCTAGAGACCCAAACAGCAGAGTCTGAGTTACAGTCCCTAGATCTAAAATTAGACTTGACTCCCTAGTCCCAAGCCATAGAGTCTAAAGCAATGCCAAAGTCCCAAGCTGTAAAATCCAAAATATTCCAGAGTCTCTAAGCTGCAGAGCTTGAGACAAGTTCTGAATCTGAATTGACTTCAGACTCCTAAACCATAAAATAACCTTACAGTTCTTTTCCATGCCAGAATCACAAACTACACTTGGTGTCCTAAAAGTCTCCATACATAGGGGAAATTAGCACTTTTTAGCAAAATGTAACATCTTCTACATGATTGCCATTTCTTTGTAAACACACACAGAGTCGTCTCTCCCACTCGTCATGAACTTGTGTTAACACATCTGGTTTTATGAATGTAATTACGTGTCCATCGGAACCTTGCAACAGCTTCCCGATACAGCCATGAGAATGAGCCATGAGCCATTTCCCCTATGTATAGAGACTTTTGGGACACCTTGTAGTGTCTGAATCAAGTCCAGAGTCCCCAGCTGTAGAGCTAGAGTCAAGTACAGAGTCAAGTCGAGTCCCAAACTATAGTCTGTCTTGGGTCCAGATTGCTTGGCTCTAGAGTTTGTGTAAGCATTAGAGTCCCAAACCATAGAGGAGTTAGAATTGTCTCCAGAATCCCAAGCCTTACAGTTCTTTTCCTTGCCAAAATCCTGAACTATAATGTCTGAATCAAGTCCAGAGTCCCCAGTTGTAGAGCTAGAGTCAAGTCCAGATTCCTTGGCTATAGAGACTGAGTCAACTCCAGAGTATTTATCTACCGCACTGAATAAGAGTCTACGACATACTTAGTCATGCAATAGGCTGTAGGCTCTCACATTGCATGTCTAATGAAGGACCTCTGTGCTATTTCTGCTGGTGAAGTGGTGCTGAACAGGTAAAAGAAGTGCAAAGAACAGATGCATCATGCATTTCCTGCTGACACCTGGCCATGTAATGGTGGTTATTAAAAGTGGCTGCCTTACATCTAGTGCAATGTTTTGATCAAATCCGAAACGTTTATTCTGTGACAAAACCTTGAGAAAAGTGAAGGGTACATACAACAATATGTTACTTAAGCATGTTAATCATACCATTTTGACACTTCAGAGGCTTTCAGCAAGCAGTAAGAGTGATGCTAAATGTTATTTAAGTGTGTTCTTCAGCAGCCTCTGAGATGTTGCTTTGGAAGAGCTTTTCTTCTTCTTCACTGTAATAGATTGCTGCTGGAGTGTGGAGGTATTACACAACTAATTAACACATATCCAGTCCATCAGAGACCCTGGGAATATATCTCAGACTCTCTGTGTGAGGCTATGGTTATTATTTTCTCTGCAGGTGTGACACTTAGATCAAGTCATCCTCACTGCTTTTAACCTAAAGCACCGTCGAGTCGCACAGCTTGTGTTTGCCTTGAAAAAAATCACTGGGAGTCAGTTTTCTGTAAACACATTAAGCATAGTCTTTCAATAAATTAAAAACGTAGATCGTCGTCAGGCATTTTGTCCGTTTTATGCCACTTTTATGTTATAAACCTTATTGAATAGCAGCACTTTTTCTTCACAATATTAACAGGAACAATCGGCTACAATCACACTGCTATTTAGATAACTACCTGAAAGCTCACTGTGTTTTCACCCTTGAGTTTTTTTTGTTGTTGCAAATCTGACAAATGACCACTTCTGAATTATTAGCCTCGTTTTCATTTGGCTTAAAACCAAAATGGAGCCACGTTTAAATGGCTGCTCATCAAAATCATGCAGCTGTTAGCAAAGAAGTGTCAATTACATATATTTGGCAACAGTTTACAGTACCTTTTAGTTTCAGTAGGGTTTTATTAAACTATGGTGTTGGTTGATCTAACTCAATAACCACGTGGTTCAAGACTATTTGTTAGCAAAGTATTAATTTAGAAGGTGCAACAAAGAAGTAATATTTTCATCCAGTAGTTTTAATGTGGTTTATCTACAGTATAAAAAAAAAACAGATAAAAATAACGATTTGTTAAAAAATATTGATGCATTTTATTGATACATTTCACCTTCTTTTAAACCTTCTTTAAATCTTCAACAAGGGAGCCAATAATTCTGGAGCTGTCTGTAGTTTATTATTGAAATTGCTGGAAGTATAAGAAAATGAGCCATTCATACATTCAGTCATTCAAAAACGTTGATTCAGAAACTTAGTTGATTCAGAAACTTAGAAATATATAATAAAATAAAAGCCCTGCGTATTTCTGTGTGCGTGATGTGCTAACAGCATTAACACAAACTTAGCAGCTTGTCACATTGCTGGCCTTTTGACTGTTAAGCGCTAACTACCTTAGCAATTCTGCTCTTTTCACCATTTCACAGAAAGGCCGTGAACGTCTGTCAGCACCTCACGCATAAATAATTACACCAAACATGTTGCTCAGACATACATAAAAACCTGGTTTATTAGAATAAAAAGGAAATACTTAAAAATAAGACTCAATATGCAATACAATAAACAAGACTCTTTATATGTAACTCGATAAGTGCAAAAAATGATTGATAATCGTGCCTTCACGGCATTTACATGCAGGTAAATAATCTTATCCGCCGTATGCTTATACATGATCATTGCTACAGTTTAAAAATCAAGCAGCTTGTAAGTAAACTGTTTTATTGACTGACGCCACACTGTTTCATTTCCCTCACGTGCACAATCTATATATTTAGTCGACTGTGACCACTTGTACATTTATTGGAAATAAAATTGACCTGAGGTCGAGGTTGTTGCAGGTATTTATTTTATTTTTATGGTGCACAGTCTTTCTTCTTTTATTTTGATCCGAAGACGTCCACAACGGGGGGCTGCTTGAATAAATGGGCTAGAGGGGTTAAGCTCAGTAGTACTAGTAGCAGTAGCAGTGGTAGTAGTACTAGTAGTAGTAGTAGTAGAAGTAATAGCAGTAGTATTAGTAGGAGTAATAGTAAAAGTAATAACAGTACTACTACTACTAGTAGTAGTAGTAGTGATAGCAGTAGTAGTAGTAGTAGTAATAACAGTAGTACTAGTAGTAGTAGTAATAGAAGTAGTACTAGTAGTATTGACAGTAGTAGTTGTAGTAGTAGTAGTAGTAATAACAGTAGTAGTAGTAATAGAAGTAGTACTAGTAGTATTAACAGTAGCAGCAGTACTAGTAGCAGTAGCAGCAGTAGTAATAGTAATAGCAGTAGTAGAAATAACAGTAATACTAATAGCAGTACTAACATTTTTATTATTATTATTATTTATAATTTATAACATTTATATTATTATTATTATTATTACTATAAATTGAGTAAAAATCAGTGAAAAGAATTGCAATACATCACAGAGAAAATTGGAATAAATAAAACAATAATAAAAGATGAATTAATGAAAACAATAAAATGAAATAAAAATCAGAGAATAAAGTGCAATGTACTATATAGAGCTTTCAAATAACAGTTATAGCGCTTCATAAGCTATAATATATTACTACAGAATAAAACATTTACACATATAAAGACTTTAATGACCTGGCATAATGCTCTAAAACCCCAGCGTCTTTATCAGATTTCCTGAAATCTGTCCAATCACAGCTTTAATCCGGTTGCTGTGTTGTTGAGCTATCAGGAGTGTTAAATCTGTTGTATGCTAGTGTGTTTACATGACCAGTTAATTAATGAGACAACTGCTGAGATTAGATACTGGTTGAATTACTAGTTTGTGTGTGTGTATATGTGTGTGTATCGGATGGAGTGAGACTCTAATTGAGTGGTCTGTTTGCTCTGCCTCCTGCTTGCTGAAAGATGTGAAGGATGTGCATGAGTGGAATGCATGATTTTGGGTCACTGTAGATGGCGAGAGAGAGAGAGAGAGAGAGAGATAGAAAGAGAAACAAAGATGGAGTAAAGTGCAGGCAGGGCTTTAAAACCAGCTTCCATAAACCATTAGGATCCATAAACCTGAGTAGGAGCTCTCCATTTTAAAATCAGATTACAGATTTTCAAAAATGTCAGCCAGTCGTCATATGGATCTGGAACTGCTGATAGTTGCGTAGGTGTTTTGAACTCTCTGATATGAACTGACCCTCTGGAAGCCCCGCCCCCTTCCCTCCATCTGACATTAGTAATATCTTGTCTCGCTCTCTGTCATGGATAAATGCAGAAGTTTCAAGTTGATTAGTGTGAAGTAAAAATCTATCAGTGTGTGCATACAGCTAGCATCAGTTAGCCGGATTTATTTGGGATGACACAGGAAAAAAAAAATCAACCAAAAATGGTCAAAAATGGCAAATTTCATCCAGAAGACAAAAATGGTTGTTAATTTTTTGCTGAGTGAAATGTTCAATCTAACAATTTTAATGATAATAATTGGAAAGTGATTAAAACGCTTTTTTGCTCTCTGCAGATGAGGAAATGTTCAGTAGTGATTTTGGTACTGATGTTTGGAACTGATGTTTGGTACTGATGTTTGGTGTAGATGTTCGGTACTGATGTTTGTTGTAGATGTTCGGTACTGATGTTTGGTGTAGATGTTTGGTACTGATGTTTTGAACTGATGTTTGGTGTAGATGTTTGGTCCTGATGTTTGGTGTAGATGTTCGGTACTGATGTTTGTTGTAGATGTTCGGTACTGATGTTCGGTGAAGATGTTCGGTAGTGATGTTTGGTACTGATGTTTGGAACTGATATTTGGTGTAGATGTTTGGTACTGATGTTCGGTACTGATGTTCAGTACTGATGTTTGGTACTGATGTTTGGTGTAGATGTTCGGTAGTGATGTTCGGTGTAGATGTTCGGTAGTGATGTTTGGTGTAGATGTTCGGTACTGATGTTCGGTACTGATGTTCGGTACTGATGTTCGGTAGTGATGTTCGGTAGTGATGTTTGGTACTGATGTTTGGTACTGATGTTTGGTACTGATGTTTGTTGTAGATGTTTGGTACTGATGTTCGGTAGTGATGTTTGGTGTAGATGTTTGGTACTGATGTTTGGTGTAGATGTTCGGTACTGATGTTCGGTGTAGATGTTCGGTACTGATGTTCGGTGTAGATGTTCGGTACTGATGTTCGGTGTAGATGTTCGGTGTAGATGTTTGGTACTGATGTTCGGTACTGATGTTCGGTGTAGATGTTTGGTACTGATGTTCGGTAGTGATGTTTGGTGTAGATGTTCGGTGTAGATGTTCGGTGTAGATGTTCGGTACTGATGTTCGGTAGTGATGTTCAGTACTGATGTTCGGTACTTATGGTCCCCCTCAGGTTGGATCGCAGTCTTGGGTGCTCTGTGGCTGCTCATTCTGGCAGATATCCAGGACTTCGAGATCATCCTGCACAGAGTGGAGTGGGCCACGCTGCTCTTCTTCGCCTCACTGTTCGTGCTCATGGAGGTACGGCCGTGTTTATAAACACACCTCAGCTCGGGTTTAGTACACGGTCCTCTTACACCACTGTCAGAGAGAGAGAGAGAGAGAGAAATAGTAGAATAAAGTAGAACCCAGAGCTAATCCCATGTAAATAACTATCATGTGTACTATATATTTTTGTTTGCTTATTTATTTATTTATTTATTTATTTAATTATTTAAAACATGATTGCCTTTATCATTTTCTGCTTCCTTACCTGTTTAATGCTTTTTCAGAAGTTGTTAACTTCATAATTCATATTAATTCATAATAAAACTTTTTGGATTTGAGAGAGAGAGAGAGAGAGAGAGAGAGTGACAGAAATGGAGAGAGAAAGAGAGAAACAGAAAGAGAGACATGGGTAGACATTTATGGAGAGTGATACAGAGAAAGAGAGAGACAGAAGCAGAGAAAGACACCGAGACAGAGACAGGGAGACACAAATAGAGGAGAGAGAGAAAGAGAGAGAGAGAGACAGAAAGAGAAAGAAGGAGACAAAGAGAGAGACATATGTATATAGAATGAAATGGAGACATGGAGACATACATAGAGGAGAGAGATAATAAATGATTACATATCCACTGCACTGGGCTGTTTACTCTTCTCTCTTTTATCATTTATTCTGTAATACAGGAGAGCAGAGGGAATCTCCACACACACACACACACACACACACACACACACACACACCTAAGCTGAGTTTATTAGATGAAAAACTGGGCCATCGTCTTTTTGTGTGTGTATCGGTTGTGTCTTTTTAACACCACTGTGTTTTTTGTTTGTTTTTTTAAAGGCTTTGGCGCAGTTACAGCTGATCGACTATATCGGCGCACAGACAGCGGCGTTAATTAAAGTGAGTCTGAAACCTGGGTGATCTGTTGTGTAGGTGTTTGGGGAATATTGACAATAATATGTAAATGTTAAAAAAAATACTCATTAGTGAATAATATCGTCAGTTCAAAGTGCACACATGGAGGACATGCGAGGAGACGCAGCTTGATCAGAGATATCTCAAGGACTGAATATTTCTGAATAAAGTCATGAACGAAGTTAAAGTTTCTCTGCACGTGTAGCGGATGAGCGCTCGGTCAGCTTCTCCTTCAAACCGTGGGCCTGTTTACAGGAGAGCGCATCGAGTGAACAAAAACATCAGCATTATTTTATTCATTCGACTCAAATTAGTGAACGACAAGTGCAATAAAAAAAAACCTTCAGAGATGTAAGCTACACGCAGGTCATTTTAATAATCTGAATGAGTAGCTTAGCAGCTGCGTAACCTGACTCTGAATATGAGGAACTTTCTGCACATAAACATTCACATAACTTTCGAACTTAAGTCTCTGACTGTGAAATAAGGTCAAATTTAGGAAAACTGTCAATGGCACTGATTTCCTCCAGCCACAGTCTGCTGATCCGCACCTGACAGATATGGTTGATAGTTTGTGTGTGTGTGTGTGTGTGTGTGTGTGTGTGTGTGTGGGTTTGGAGGGTCATATTACAGCTGGTGAGATTTGCTCAGGCTCGGCTGGAGATCACACTCAGATGGAGACGTCAGGTCAGGTTTAGTACACGGCCCTTTTACACTCTGAGTAATTATTCATGACAGGTGGAGACAGAGAGAGAGAGAGAGAGAGAGATACAAACAGCCAGACAGAGGGATAGAACAGAAAGAGAGCGAGAGATGGCTAGAGAGAGACAGATAGATACTGTGTGTATATATATATAAAGAGAGAGTGACAGAAAGAGAATGATTGTTTTATAACTGTGAGGAACACAGTGAGAGATGAAGATGGGAAAAAACAAAGTGCGGGGTGTGTGTGTGTGTGTGTGTGTGTGTGACTGTGAATAGTGATAATACTGTGAACAGACTGTGAATGCAGTGATAATGAATGCAATGTGTGTGTGATGAATACACACACACACACATATCTCCCACCTCAGTGCTGGCATTCAAATGCCTGTGAAGAGGGAGGATGCCATAGTCTATGTGTGTGTATGGGCGTGTATGTGTATGTATGTATATGTGTGTGTGTGTGTGCTTGTGTGTGTGTGACAGTTCTGTTGTTATCTACTCTTTCAGGCTGTACCAGAGGGCGAGCGTCTGGCCATCGCCATCATCCTGGTCATGTGGGTCTCGGCTTTGGCTTCCTCACTCATAGACAACATTCCCTTCACTGCTACCATGGTAATGAACACACACACATACACACACACACACGCTCTCCCTCTCTAAATCAAACCTAACACCTGCTTAATTTGTTCCACTTTGAATAATGAATCTGATCGCTGTACAAAAACACATTTTAATTCATTCTTGAGACAGCAATAATTAAAAATTCTTTTTTTCATTAAAAATAACATTTTTTCATCTCATCCGAAAACATTCGTGACACATCACAAGTCGATTTCTGTGATGATTTGACATCAGCTCGACACATAAAGCTAAATAAAACAATTCGATGATCAATACATCCAAAATAAAGACATGAAAGTTTTTTAACACTTAAAACTTAAGTGCAGTGTTCATAAGGCTACATAATACCTACATAAGCCCGTTCCTGACAACTGGCGGCACATTCCCAAGTGTTTTATTCCTCTTATACCACAGCAATTTGCCAACGATTACAATTTTTCTACTAA
Organism: Pangasius sanitwongsei; assembly: GCA_037576675.1. Taxonomy (NCBI): domain Eukaryota; kingdom Metazoa; phylum Chordata; class Actinopteri; order Siluriformes; family Pangasiidae; genus Pangasius; species Pangasius sanitwongsei. Next base: position 1,431,084 of record CM075004.1, on the reverse strand, counting down.
TTAAAGAGCAATGTATTATACATTTTATCCAACCTACATAGAGCTACATAAATCCTTAATTATAACTTTAATAGAGATTTATATACACACTATAGACATATAAATATACATTAAAAACATTTATAGACATTTATAAACACTTATAAGCCATAAACTTTTAAGACTTAGTACAACAGAGCAGCTGCCATGAATATAAAGATAACTTTAGTCATTTTTGATGTCCAGGTGACATAACACCTGAGTTCAGTGACATAAAGTAGACATTAGGTTGTAAAAGTAGACAGTATGGTTGCGTTATGACGGTTTATGGGCTGACATAGAACATTCACTCCATCATGACAGCTGACACTTCGTGATGATCATGTGATGTGTCAGCAGCCAAAACCAAACTACATAAACCTGACATTGAGGTGTCATGACATAAGACAATCTTGAAAAGCTGTACAGTACATAAGTCTGTCATAACAATGCGATGAATTTGTTGAATCAGCGTCAGATTTGACAGATTATAATAACATCCTGATTTATAATATGTATATATTTTTCTTTACACCACATCGCTTATGAATTCCCAAATCAGAGGGTGTTGATTAACTGTTTATAACAGCAGCTCCGACAGTAGCGCAGGATTATATTAACGAGCTCATTCTAATTTATTTAACATTTATGGAAGGAGTCTCCAGTGTCAGAGGTGAAGCTGTAAAGCTTTAAGCTTTCCAACATCTTCAAGCCAGAGGAGTTTACGCTTCTTTTCGGTTTGAGTTATTACACGTTATAACAGGTATGTCTTAATGATGAAATTTAGGTAACACTGTCTATGAAGGTCATATGTGTAAGGACTTATTAATTACATTCACAACTTGCTAAAGTGCATTCATAAGGCACTACAGTTGCAGCAGTGTTTATAATGCGTTTACACACTGTAAAAAGAATGCATTATACTGTAAGCAGTGCTTATAGCAGCTTATATCGTCTCACAACGCACTATGCAAAGTAGGGCTTGGTGACGTAACGTGTTCTATAAAGATAGCTGTACAGTGTAATGGATTTTTTATATATAATTATAACAACGTGTATAATGCATTATGAATGTGTTCATAGTTAGAACAGTGAGCTGCTGATGTTTAACAAACTTAACTTTAACTTCTGTTTCCTTTACTTTGTTTCCCTCCATGTCTTTTCCTTCGGTTTTACTTTTCTGTTTTTATCTTTTCTGTCTTCCTGTTTTCTTTCTTATTTATTTATTTATTTATTTGTTACTCTGATCTATTTTTCATTTCTCATCTTTCCCTGTCCTTGTAAACAAAGCCGAAACACTGTTGTCTATTTACAGTACAATTCTGACGGTAATAGACCGACATTGATTTTGCAGATTCTCATCAAGTTATAAGGGAATAAGAAAAACACGCTTGCCTTTTTTTTTTTTTTTTTTTTTTTTGTCCCACCGCCTCCTCCTGCTTTGTCGTTCTGCAGGTTTCAGTCGTTTGACACGTCGTAGAGTGTGTTTGGATTAAATATGTGATATCTAATTAGTTTCACAATCAGTGTGTGTACAGCACTGTGTGGGCAATTAACTTCTGTTGTGTGAGAACACATCATAAAACTGAGAGTTTGCTTTCACACGCTTTTCTGATGCTGTTTTGTTTTTGACGAAGTTACTCGGGCAGAAAATTCAACTTCTACTGCTTAAAATAATAATAATAATAATAATAATAATAATAATAATAATAACAATAACAATAATAAGGAAAAGAAGAACAGCAGCAACAACAGTACGTAATTCACCAACGATTCCATTTTTAAAATTTATTATAGAATGACACGCCATATCCACATTTCTATCCATTTATAGTTACATTTAATGTTGTGAAATGTCACTTATAACAGCTATAAAAAGGGTTAAGGATAAAAATCTACATAAATGCTTTATAACAACTTACATAAACATTTATAAAGGGTTATTGCAATGGGCGTAAGATTGAGGCCAAGTTGACATAAACCTACATAAAGGGTTATTCCAACAGGTGTAAGATGTCATAAGAAAGAGGGCTGCTCTTTTTTAAACACGAGTTAAGACATAACACTTGGTAAGTTAATTTTTGGTTAATGCCGTGTCGTTTGACCTCAATATTGACTAATGTACTGCTTATGACAGCTTATGCCTTTTGGTTTTAATATATATTTATGTAGGTTTCTGTCAGACTGAACTCAATATTGACAAATGTCCACTTTATGTCCACTTATACCTGTTGAAATAAGCATTTATAAATATTTATGTACGTTTATGTCAGTACTGACTAATGTACTGTTTATGACAGCTTATGCCTTTTGGAACAAGCTTTTAATATACAGTATATTTATATAGGTTTCTGTCAATCTGACTGCAATATTGACAAATGTCCTCTTTATGTCCACTTGTACCTGTTGAAATAAGCATTTATAAAAAAAACAACAGCTTATGCCTGTTGGAATAACCCTTTATAAATATTTATGTAGGTTTATTTCAACTTGACATTAAAAGTCCTCTTCATGACAGGTAACACCTGATGAAATGTGCCTGTATAAATATTTATGAATATTTATATCACTTGTCATAAATGGCTTATGAAGGTGTCATGTAACTTTATGAAACTTTATGAAAATGTATCAGAAGTGTGGTGTTCCCCTTGGATTTTCTTTCTCGTCTTCAGTTCTGGACAGGATTGACAGTATTGCTGTTATGGGTGCTGGATCTTTTAACCTTCTTTTTTCTCCACTAGGCCTCATAGGCAACATAATGAGTCCCTAAAATAAGATCATTATCAAACATGCGGTTAGAAATAGATAAATAGAGTTATGACATAGCATTAAGTGTGTGTAATAGCAGTGAAAGGGGTTTCCATGTCAGGTTTGAGGGCTTCCTCACTATTTCCAGATGGAATTTGAATAGATATTTGTGTTCCACAGGAAAGATAAAACTGCTATTTTCTTGTCAGCTCAATTGGAAGGTTGCGCAGGATCTTTGGGCCCTCCCTCTCCACGCCGGCTGCGGCATGGCTGAATGAGCCGGCTGGAAAATGTAGTAAAAAATGTAATTGCGATTGTGCTGTGTAATTTATTCAAGCCCGTCACAGCTGAGGCTGACGAGAGCGTTCCTGCAAAACACACAATGGGCTACATATTGAACCGAATTTGAAAGCTAGGACTTATTCCGAAGGTGGAACTCTCTTGAAGAATATGTGACGATTGGACTATTGAAGCCACAGTGTGATTTAATAGATTTAAAATTGGTGGGCCCTGAGAGCTGTAACTACAGGATAGCATTCTGTGCATCTCATCATAATCTTACTGTGTGTAGAGGGTCTTTATCCTACAAACCAGACTGCATTTGTCAACAATAAACCCCTTTCACTTTAAATAGAACTGCACTGGTTTATTGCCTGCTGTATATTTAGCTTGAAAAAGCGTGTTAAACAAGCTAAAATAAATATTTGGATATGGGAACTGCAAAGAGGGAATCATGGCTTCCAGCTAGCTCTTACAAGACACTTATTCGTGGGAATATACTGCACAGAATGATAAAATCCAAATAATTGCCATTATAATAGTTTATATCCTTATATGCAACAATTCAAGCCAATAGACATGATTAGTAGAGATGCTGCTGATGTGGATCTTTAAGTCCAAGTCAAGCCTCAATCCATTTACCCTCACGTCCATACCTTGGTTTGCAATCGATATAGCAAATACTATGTATGATACAGTGTTCAACAGTAATCAACCAAATTACTGTTAATCCCCTCTTTCAAATCAAGGTCAATTCTACCCCATGTTGAGTCACTTACCCTGAAATCAAAGTGTGGTCTCAAGTCACTTACCCCTGAGGTCAAGTTGAGCCTCAAATCACTTAATCTTAAGTCAAATCTCTCTCAAATAAAACTCGATTCTTAAACCACTTACCCTCAAGTCAAAGAAGGGACTAAAGTCACCTACCCTCAAAGTCAGTTTGAGTTGAGTCTCAAGTCACACACGAAAGTCTCAGAGTTGAACCTCAAGTCACCCCCCATTCAGATCGAGCCTCAGGTCACTTACCCTCAAGCCAGTGTTGAGCCTCAAGTCACTTACTTTGAAATCCAATTTGAGTCTTAAGTCTCTTACCCTTGAATTGAACCTCAAGCCACCCCATTCAGATCGAGCTTCAGGTCACTTACCCTCAAGTCAGTGTTGAGCCTCAAGTCACTTACTTTGAAATCCAAGTTGATTCTTAAGTCACCTACCCTTGAGCCTCCAGTCACTTACCTTCAAGTCAAAGTTGAGTCTGAAGTCACTTATCTTCAAGTCAAGTCTCAGGTCACAAACCTATAAAAAGCAGGTCCAGAAAGCACATCCATAGAGAGATAGAAGCAAAGAGGATAAAAATCTAACAGCAGAAACAGTGATTTTTCAAGTCACCAGTCGAGTCCCAAATTACCACAAATCAAGTCCAAGGCGTCAGATAATGTGCTATACGTAGTATAATTGTATTAGAGTATTGGACCATTTTTGCCATTAAAATGTGTCTAAAGACAAATATTATGTATAATACAGAGTTGAGGTCAACATATTTACACTTTACTTGCTTTCAAACTCAAGTCATTTCTCAAAAGTCCAAGCTGAGTCTCAAGGCTTACCATAGAAGATTGAATTTCAAGTCACCCTCAAGTCCATGTCGAGCCTCGTCGAGTTATTTCGAGTCACTTACCCTGAAGTTAAAATTGAGTCTCACATCAAAGTTGTGTGTCACATAACTAACCTTCAAGTCCAAGTTGAATCTCAAGTCACTTAGCCTTGAGGTCAAGTCACGTAACAAGGCATTTACCCTTGATTCTTCACCCTTCAGTATTTCATCTCAAGAGACTAATATTGAGTCTAGGTTGAGTCCAAATTTACTTGAGTCCAAGCCATGCCTCAAGCCACATACTCTAAGGTCTAATTTGAGTCTCAAGTCAATTACCCAAAAGTCCAAGTCTGATATTTTTTTGTTTGTATAAATTCTACAGCTATTTGTATAGCACTCTTAAAAGTAGGCATTACATTTACAAAAATCTGGGTCTAAATCTCAGCTGTCAAGTCACTTACTCTCAAGTGAAAATAGGGTCTCAGGTTAGTTAACTTTGAGTCCAAATCCTCTGTCAAGTCACTTAGCCTTATGGTCAAATCTCAAGTCACTTAGCCTTATGGTCAAATCTCATGTCACTTAGCCTTATGGTCAAATCTCAAGTCACTTAGCCTTATGGTCAAATCTCGTCACTTAGCCTTATGGTCAAATCTCAAGTCACTTAGCCTTATGGTCAAATCTCAAGTCACTTAGCCTTATGGTCAAATCTCAAGTCACTTAGCCTCAATGTCAAGTCTCAAGTCACTTAGGCTTGAGTCTCACTAAGTTATCCTTGAGTCTAAGTGTGAGAGTCCTAAGTAATATACCACTGAGTATAATTTAAATCTTAAGTCACTTTCCCAAAAGTTCAAATCTGATCACTTTAGTTTGTATAAATTCAAAACTATTTATTGTGCTTTTAAGAATAGACATTACATTTACAAAAAGTCAAGTCACTTACTCTCAGGTAAAAGTCAGTTCTCAAGTAATTACAGTATCTTTGAGTCCAAATTGAGGCTCAGGTCACATGCCAAATCCTAGTATAAGTGCTAGGTAAGCAATTCTTACATGATAATTAAACAAGTACTAATATCACTGATATAATACTCAGGTCATAATTTACCAAGATCTCAAATAATGTGCTCCAAGAACCATGCTGCAGGTGACTTACAAAAATAAGTCCAAGAATGACATCATGTGCAATTTATCTTTCGGAAACAATATCGAAATGACGTTTTTGCATGTGCAATTTTTTTTGTTCTTGATACCCGTAATGGTTTCAGAACTCTGGAGTAAAACTTAACATAATTGCACGTCCAATGGAACGGCGATTATTTTAAGAAACATTTCGATCATTTGATGTGAGATGCTATATGTGATATGATATGGCATAACTTTGATAAACCTTCTCATTATTAACCTCTTAATTTTTTTCTTCCACTCATAGAAACAGGCTTCTGCAAATTTAATACCTGCTTTTCAGTCGTACTAATTTGCAAAAGTTCCTGAGGTGACTTTCATGCTTAACAATTCACATTTGTGGATGTTAAATCAACTTACTTGCATAGACACAAGTCTATATTTCGCTCTTTTAGGTATAAATGATCCAATTTGCACATTCATTAAGATAAACAAGTAAAAAAAAATAAAATAAAAAATCACACATCACATCACATCACATCTTGCCCATGTTAAAGACCCTGATCGCAAAATCAGGACGTTTTTACTGGTGCTATCTTTAGTAAATCAGCGCTCCAGGATTCGAACTCGAGCTGAGACAGGTCTGTATTGGCTGAGACGCTGTTACTGTATGTGATTGCAAACGAACCATATTTTCATCTCCATCCAATTTTCCCGATGCTGTGATTCATGCAGCGTGTCTGTTAGGGTGAATAAAAATAGATAAATGCAATGTTGCTTTTTATTGATTTTCTTTCCTCCCCTGAGCCGTGCTATACAGAAATATGACTCAATCTGTTAACAGCAAGGTTCTTGACAGTCACAAAGCCTCAGTCAAAAAAAATGCTCGAATTGAAAAGACAGCATTTAAATGAAAAAGCTTAAATGAAGCATGTAGCATTGTCCATGACCCGCATCTAGGTTCATGTCGGGTTCGTTTCAGGTTCTGTGGCATTGTCTGTAGCGTTGCAAATGAGTTGTCTGTTTATTTAACGTGACAGATTCCAGTGCTGATCAACCTGAGCCAGGACGACGATGTGAACCTGCCGGTGAAACCTCTCATATTCGCTTTGGCCATGGGAGCATGTTTAGGAGGTGAGTTACGTTTTCCAGCATTTTCCATCATATACTAAAAAAAAAAAAAAAGTCATTTTAGCCTGTGTTATTTAAAGATAAACTTGGTAACAGTTTCTATAAATCATTATAACTTATGCTTATAATTCTTTGTCAGTTGGTAATGATTTGAAGCATTTATGGTTCTAATAATGTCTCTATTCATGATAACGCCACGAATAACATTATAGAGCTGTATGAGGCATTATTAGAGTTTATACCAATGCTTACAAAGGATTATAAGCACAGTTAGAATGATTTATGAACATGAGGTGTGGTAGTCTTAGCTCTGATTTGTGAAGTACCAAGGTGGAGTGATGAAGTGTGTACTTTGTGCTAATTCTGTTGGAAGTGTGTGACTCAAGGTCGTCTCAGAACGTTGTGTGTGTGCTGTGAAGGGGAGTAGTGTGAGTGTGTGTGTGTGTGTGTGTGTGTGTGTGTGTGTGTGTGTGACAGCACTCTGGTCTAATAGGAGGAGGTGTGTTATTGATCGAGGTGATGCTGTGACAGGAGCCAGGTTCTGTTGTGTGAACATGTCGTATTGAGCCGGGTTTCTACAGGACCGAAAAAAAGCACATCCTTACACAGAGTTATTATCATGTCACCATGTCCCAGGTCCGAGTCGCCCTTACAGAGCAGTCACACGGACTTCCCAACTGAATTATCACACGATTCACATGGGAATTTTACACTTTTTATTTCATTTTCCTACATTTATTTATATTTGATTCATTTATTTTCATGTTTTTTTTAAGGGATTTCTTTTACTTTTACATGATTTAATTTTTTCCCACATATGAATACATATGATTTATTTATCTTCACACATGATTCTTTCACATGATTCACTATTTGCAAATGTGATTCTTTCACAATACATTATTTTCACAGTTTGATTCTTTCACATGATTCATTTATTTTCACATTGGATTCTTTCATGATTCATTAATTTCTCAATATGATTCATTCACAGGATTCATTTATTGTCACATTGGATTCTTTCATGATTCATTAATTTCACAATATGATTCATTCACATGATTCATTTATTGTCACATTGGATTCTTTCATGATTCATTAATTTCTCAGTATGATTCATTCACATGATTCATTTATTGTCACATTGGATTCTTTCATGATTCATTAATTTCACAATATGATTCATTCACATGATTAATGTGTTTTCACATTTGATTCTTTCACATGATTCATTTATTTTCACATTTGATTCATTCACATAATTCATTTATTTTCATGTGACCTTTTTCCACATTATCTTTTTCATGATTCATTTTTTGTGTGATTTTTTTTTAAAGCTTATTTACACGTGATTTCTTCCCCACGTGATTAATTTATTTTGACATGTGATCACATATCATTTACATGATGTCACATATGATTACTTGCTTTCACGTGTTCAGGTTTTCCTCACATAATCAGATGTGACATTAAGAGGTTTTTCTGTAAGGGCCGACTCGCAACCGAACGGCAAACCAAGTCCAGGACAGATGAAGTGTATACATTTTGAGAAAATCTAGTGTAACTTATGCGTGTACTGCATCATCATCTTTTTTACAGTTTAAAATCTGACGATGCGTTTGGTTTATTTTCACTGATCAGGTCTTTAAGTTCAGACCAACACACTCCTCATGTCTGACTCGGAGCCTGAGCGGGGATTTTCCCGTCCCTCATTTCTGTAAATCACAGATGGAGCTCGGTCTATTTCTCATTTATTTCCAAAATAGCTCCACGGCGCACAGGTATTGACGAAGAAGCAGCGTGTCGTCTTCATCAGAAAGCAATCGTGTCTGAAGTGGAGACAGGAGTAGCTCTCTGTAGCACGCATCACCAAGACAAAACGAAACAGAGTTTAAAAAAAAAAACGTAAAACTGTTTTTTTTTACCACTGAAATTCCTTTCACTTACAAGTTCACGTTTATCTTCGGTGCTTCGGTTTGGAAAATGTTGCAGTATTGCAGTGACTGAAGGTGTTGATTCGTTTTCTATAACAGCAGCTCTGACAGCAGCGCAGGTTTATATTAATGCGCTCGTTCTGATACGTTATCGTTTCCATAGTAACAGCTAGAGATGGTGCAATACCAATGAAACCTCGAGTAGCAGCTGATACTGATACCCATCTGATATTTTTTTTTTTTTGCCAAAATTAGCTTCAAAACGAGTCTTTAATCTGAAGTTACTTAAAAAATACAGGAAGAAAAATACATCGTTAAAATCACAATTTGCACAAAACTGCAGCTTTTTTATTCGGTTAAACTGTTTCACACTAAAATCACACACTGTGTTACGCTGCAGTCTAGGGGTTCGGACAATAACTGAACAAGTGTGATGGGAAAATGTCGCTGAATAATGAACGCTGGTATGATATAAATATAATAAAGTATATTAAAGATTAAAGTGTAAATATAACAAAAAAAAAAAAAATCAATCCTAACAAACAATACAGTCAAATTCCAAAAAAATTTCAGAGCTGTTTTTCATTTGTAACAGGATCAGAACAATTTCATTCTTTTTCCCCCCTCCAGTATCCAATCCATCAGTTTTTGCTGGTATTGGCCCGATGATGTTCCTGGGTATTGGATCAGCGCCGTCTCTAGTAACAGCTCATTCACAAGGACGTGCACGGTGGACGAACCACGTTAAACGTGTGTTTAATCATCGATATGATGAGGTTTTCTTAACGTAAGGAGACATTTAGTTAACATTTATGGAAGGAGTCTCCGGTGTCAGAGGTAAAGCCGGAACTTTAAGTTTTCCGACATCTTCAGGACCGAGGAGGTTACGCTTCTTCGCGGTTTCTCGCTAACAAGAAAAGACAAGCTGCGTTTAGATAAATAAAAGAGAGATCGACTGTTCGTAGCTGCTATAAAGTAAGCGAGAACAGGAACTAACTTGTTTCACGGAAACCTTAAAGGCAACGCTAAATGGACAAAAAGTATAAGGTGTCGTTCTTTAATTAAATAAAAATCTTACTTTTGCAAATTGCTGTGGTGTAAGAGGAATAAAACACTATGGAAAGTGGAAAATGATCAGCTTCGGGCTGGTAACGCTAACTCCGCTTCAGCCACGCCCCCAAATTATTTACTTTGTTTTTGTACAGTATGTCTTCTTATTAGCTTCATTCAGGCGTCTTGTGAGTTAATTAATTCTAATTTCCTAATATCCTAATTAATTTTTAATTAATTCCTGTTTTCACTCAGAGAATTCAGCAGTGCTGTGGTACAAGGTAATCATCATTAATTGTTTATTTATTTATTTATTTTTTGCAGGTAACGGGACACTGATTGGTGCGTCGGCGAACGTCGTGTGCGCTGGAATCGCAGAACAGCACGGATACGGATTTTCTTTCATGGAATTCTTCAGGTAGCAACATTTAAACCTTTTGTGTCTACTGCATTGATTTATTTATTGACTGTATTTAGATTTTAAATCGATTTATCTAGACCTACGCTGCAGGTTTTAAGGAATCCCACAGCTGGGAATCAGAGGAATGTTGTAAATCACGATGCAAATGAAATTCATGCCAGTCAACTCGAGCTCAATATATAAGCCGGGAAAAAAAATAAAAATAAAAGCCTCTCAATCTGCCTGTAATTCTGCGACGTGACAGATCTGGGTTCAGAGTTTGACTCTTGCGCTAGACTCCGTGTTCGACTCCATATCAACAAATACTTTTGAATGTTAAGAGGAGAAGAAAAAAAAAAAAAAAAAAAATCAACCCACTGATTAGCTCTTGAGAAAGTGTTGCTGAGAGACTGGCAGAGATATTCACCATCTCATCTTGGGGTTTTTTTTTTGGGTTTTGTTTTGTTTTTTTGGCTCCCCGCGAGCTGCCACCTGCTTGATGAAAGTGTGTTCCAAGCTAATGCCGAAGCTTCCCGGTGTCTGGCGCGTTCCCAGCTGGAAGCACGGCAGTGGTCAATAGTGAAAAGAGGAATCTGAATGCCTGTCTGATTGAGCTGTAAAAATCCCATGATGGGAGAATGTGGTGTGTGTTTGTGTGTATATGTGTGTGTGTGTGTGGTTGTGGTTGATTCCTTATGTGCTGAATTGGAAGGAAGTGTCCTGGGTAATAACTGGGTAATAATATAAGGAATAAACCAATGTGTGTGGTGCTGTTATAGGAAAATAATCAACAGCGTGCCGGTGTGATGAAACAGAGTCACTGGTGCCACCATGAAGTTGATTATTTTCCTACAACGGCACACCTCCTCTTATACCACAGCAGTTTTTCAGCTATTATTATTATTTTAATTAATAAAGAACGACACATCATGCATTTGAAACATTTTTAATGTTCTGGAAGTGAGTTCCTGTTCTCCTGTTTGTGTCCTGGGATCATGGGTAAACGTAGCAGTCCTCCACAAGCTACCTACACGTGCATATCTTCGAAATGCTGATTGGTTGGCTGGGAGGCGTGTCCGACTGCGTACGCGGAAACGGTTGGATGAGACGTTGTGAGATTTCTTCAGTGTGGTCAATCACGTTCTCATTAACATCGTTTCGTTCAGAGTAAAACTGTTCCAATCAGACCAATCAGAAGGCTTTTTATCCGTTCTCTGGAACAATCCGAACTCTTCTTACGCGCTCTTCGTTCTCTTCGCATTGAACAACACGTGAACCATTCTCAATCTCAACAGTACAATCTCAAAAAAAAGATATACAGCTTCGATTTATACCTTTGTTTAAGACAAAAGCAAAATCGGCTGAAATGCTGATTTTCAGTATAGAGAGATAGATAGAGATGATCAGCAGTTAAATCAGAAGGATGAATAGAAAGTAAAATTGAGTGTTTTTCCAGGTTGGATAACTTGCTTGCTTATTTTCATAATTTACAGTTTACAGACTTTCCTATTTAAACCTCACTGAATCTTACTCCAAATCATTTTCCGATTAGGAGACACTTAACTGCGCCCTTCCCTTTTCAACACCCAAACCCCGTCAGACATTTCGGTGAAATTGATTTAAACTGTATTGCTACTTAGCATCTCTTTACGCCAACATATTTACCCAGTGTTTTGTTTTTCAGCTGCACGTGTGCCTGATTAACAGCTCCAGCGTATCGTTGTACTTTAGTGAAAGCGTTTAGGAGAACGTAGCCAGATACTGTACAAGTGGACATGTGACCTGAATAACGGCATTCGCCCTGGTTTGTCTGTTTTCTTCCTGTTTGCCACAAACTGTTAAACGCTTACAGTGCACTCTGTAGAATTTCATGGCTTTAAGCGAGTCGAGTCTTGACCCATCACCTCCTGATGCATAGGATCTCGATTGTCTCAATTGTTGCGTAATTAGTTTTTCTGCGTTCCGATTCATTTCCTCAGCTGTCATTTCTTCCTGTATTTCCTCGTGTTAATGCACTTTTTTTTTTTCGAGTGATGACCTCAAGACCGTAAGAAATAAAAAAAAAAAAAAAAAAAAAAGCACCGATGCATGACAGGGTTCAGACGGAAAGTCAGAGTTCACTCAAACACACTGCAAACAGCAGCAACATCTGTATGTCAAAAGCACTGAAGTTAATGAACGCTGGTCCGAAGTGCTCAGCTCTTCAGCGTCTCAGTGTAAAGTCATGCAGGTCAGTTTTATAATGCAGCTATGCTTCTGATTCCTGGATTTTCCCCATTTATACTTCTGACGATTACGGAGACACTGGTGCGATTTCTTTTCAGCCGGAGTACGAGTAGATGTTTCTCGGTGGCTGCAGATTCCAATACTGTGACCAAAATTAGTAAAGTACTGATCACTTAGTGTTAATCATCATGAGACGTTTCATTTAGCGCTGATCACATTTCGCCAGTTTAGATAGCAGCAACGTGTGTGTTCATGTGCTTACGCTGCTAGACTTTTTCTTTACAGCATCAGCGAATAAAAATGAAGTGCATTTGGGTTATTTATACTTTATTTAAGTACTTTTGAGATTTGATACTTGCGACAAGGTTGCAGGTGGAAGTCTTTTTTTAGGTGTAGTTTATAAGTAATCGACGGTCACCAAGATCTTGTTTTAAAGTAAATAATCGGAATAATATCTGATCGGGTTTTGCTAAAACTTACTGTACGTAGGCTATGTCAAACGAAGGGAAAGTGTAAGGGCAGACAGTATGTCTGCGATGTACAGAAGCATTTCTGTTGTAAGATTGGGAGAGGGAAAAGAGGGATCATGAAGTGGATGATAGCTTTAGCAGGCGATGATAAAAAAATGTGCTGCAGAGTCTGCGAATCAGAAATGCGTGCGCACCACGGTGATCGTGTTTCTTGTTTCCCATGGCAAGACTGAGGAAAAGTGGGGGGGGGGAAATTGCATGAATGCTTTTCTGCATTGTCCAAAATGTTGGTCTAGTTTCAGTCTTTGGGTGTGAGATGTAGCTGGGGGTGAAAATTTTGCTGAAACCTGGCAACCCTGTTCCCATGCTACACAATGTGAGTGTGTGTGTGTGTGTGTTTGAAGATGGACAATCCACCAGACTCCAGTGTGGAACTTGAGGATGAGCGCCCCCTGGCCCTACCTCAGGAAAATAGTTCCATATGCTGGAGTAGGCATGAACTCCATCTGATTTGAAAAAGTATACTGAAGTAAATTTTGCTAATTTGCTAATTTGGTATCTGTGAATCCCGACGCAACATCCACAATATCTAGAATAGTGGAGAAGATTTTCAGAGCTAAAGTAGACCGGGGGTTGCGATGGTGGCTGGATGGCTGTGACTTCCTAAGGGATTTTTTTTTTTTTTTTTTTTTGTATTCTTTATTTAGCAGCACTTGGAAAAACAAAAATGGAGGCAGCAGATGTTGGGATAATTGCTCATTCATCATTAACCTCCCTCTCGGTCTCGTCCCCTCAATTACAGAGCAGAGAACCCAGGCCGTGGTTATCGGTGGTGTTTAGACTGTAAGCTTTTGGAAATAATGTAGTGCATTAGAAATGGAGCTGAATTTATGCAGACGATAACGTGAGCTCTCGATGGAATTTGCTCTTGAGGTTTGTGATAAATAACTGGTTCTTAAGGGTAGGCCATAATTGGCTCTCGTTGGTGTATAAGTGCGAAGTGTTGGGATGGAGTTGAGAGGAACGGGGCCTTGGCCAGGATGTAGTGATGCCATGTGGGACACTGGCCTGGTGTCAGAATAACAAGTCTGCTAAATAAAAAGCTTGGCTGTTGTCCTAGTGAATATGGATAAGAAATATGGATATTTTTTTTTAATTAGTGTCGTATATACTCGCAGTAAGATTGTCATTCATCAAATGTATATAGGCAGGTCATGCACAAACATTAAAATAATAATTATTAGCTTTGAAAAGTAGTAATTGTTAGTAGCTGGAGTGCAGATTCGGAGTAAATGCGCTCGCAGGGCTACATCCCTTATTTATACATCTATCATCATGACGCTTTCATCTTTGGCATCCACTTAAGATTAATTTTTGTGAAAAATACAATTTATTTAGGGTCGAAAGGACTTGTTTTTCTCTCCAGCTGGTATCCCAACTAGGCGATATGACGATAAAGTATCAATCTTGTGATAAATTATGTCGTGATACACTTTTCTATTTCTAACATATTATAGATTTTGTGATTTTTTTTTTTAAAGAAATGCTTTTTATATAATTTTAAAAAATAACAAATTAAAACTCTTTATGCAGATTTTTTTATAAAGTATTTTTTTTTATCTTTCAATTTGTTTTTATTTTTTTAATTTTTAATTTTTATTTATTATTATTTATTATTATTATTATTATTATTATTTATTTTTTTTTTTTTAACATATTTTTCCTCCTTTTCAGGAGGAATTAATTTGATTAATTTGATGACATTTATTTGTTAAATGTAAGCTACTATTTTGCTGGTAGTTTGTTAGGAAGCCTACATATCGTGCAGCATAGAAATGTCTTGAAATATCGTGATAACATTTTTTTGGTCATATTACTCCTCCCCTAATCCCAACTGATGGCACAAAAGACAGGCCAATGTACTTTTTATACATTTACAGCTACAATTAACGTCCATGAATCAAGTTAGTTCCTGTTCTCACTTATGTTATAGCAGCTATAAACAGTCATTCCTTCACCAGCCGCTCTTTTTCTGTCTCTTGAAGTTAATAAAAGAAAGAAACAAACAAAAAAAAAACGCAGCTTGTCACTGAGAAAGAAGTGTAAACTCCTCTGTCCTGAGGATGTCAGAAAAGTGGCAGCTTTTTAACTTCTGACTGCTGCAAAGCGCTGACACTGGAGACTCCTTCCATAAATGTTAAAAAAAAAAAAAATCTCCTCTATATATTAATGAATACACACGTTTTTAAAAAAAAAAAAAATCCATTTTCACATGGAGCATGTGCTGTACCAGTCCATGTGAATGAGCTGAAACGATAACGTATTAGAACGTTAATAGAAACTTGCGCTACTGTCAGAGCCGCTGTTCTAGAAAATGAAATCAACACCTTCTGACCAATCAGAGTCCAGAATTCAACTTCAGTGATGGTCTTGTTCCTTCACTTTGGGGCTTCAAGACCAAGAACATGATTCCATTTTATTTCCACCTACCTGTCTCTGTGACATCGTGAAGACTTGTGAGGAGAAACCAGGTTCTCGCTCCTCATGGATGTATGATGTCTAATCGGATTTAGCATTCCGGGTCACGTTAACGTTGCTTGCTTCTCTTCCTCGTGTTTGTGCCAGCGTTTTAATTACTAATCGAATAAACCAGGGCTCATTGTTTAGCTCGTGAACAAAAAAGGAAGCAGAACAAAAAAATGACATTTCAAATAAAGACAGTGTTTACTGATTTAGCTGAACGTCTCCCTCAGCAACCTCTCCACGCTCACCTCGCCTACTGATGAGTAATTAGCATTCCCATTCACAGCCAGGTCTCCCAGCTACTCCTGCGCCTAGCACAATGCTAAAGCGGCTCTCCGAGGCTACAGGTGTGCCATCTGCATTTGGCAACGAGTCAAACGCGCTCGGAAAACGGTAATCAAGAACAATGAGTGGCGTTCAGTGGAAGCCCTGCGCTCATGCAGCACATCCATACATTAGAGATTTCTCCGCTTTGAGTTTCCTGGACTCGCTCTCTGACCGCACACCTGCTTGTGCATGGTATCGTGCTTACACGCAAGGCGTAATATGGACGCTTGCGGGTTTAAAATGTCCAAAATGAGATCGTAAATGTGGCGAACAAAAATAAAAACAAACAGGCGCCAGCGTACTTCATTTTCCAACATCATTACACAATCGGACATTTGGTCCAAGGAAAGGAAAAAATCTGAATCATGACCAATTTAAAATCGTTAAAGTAACCAATAAACCACTCCGTGCCACGCTGCTGTAGTAAAATAATCAATGATGCAGCAAAGTTACTGTTACCACCCTGAGGTTGATTATTTTCCAATAACAGCACGTCTCCAAGTGTGTTATTCCTCTTATACCTGAGAAATTTGCCAATGATTATAGATTGTCATTAATTTAAGAATGTCACATCATACTTTTTTTATCCGTTTATAGTTACATCTGATGTTTTGCAACGAGTCAGTTCCTGTTCTCACTCAGCTACAAACAGTCGTTCCTTCACCAGCATCTCTTTTTTTCCTTACTCTTGAAGTTCATAAGACGAAAAAAATCGCAGCTTGTCGTGTTACCGGGAAACTGAAAAGTGTAAACATAAGGTCCTGAACTTTTCGGAAAAACTCTTTGCTAATTTTTCCTAACAATCCTCGCCAGTTGTTCCATATCATAGCTAGCTAGCTATCATAGCTACGAGGCTGCGTGACAGGGAGGATCCGCTGCAGTGTAGGTAGTGAAGTGCATTATGGGAGTTGATTATCAGTATAAAATGCAAATGAATGTTGTTAATGAAACACAGACTCTGATTGAGTCAGTCCCATACTGACGTCTCAAAATGGCCGCCGTGATGTCATATGAAACACAAGGATTCGTTTCTGCATGCTTTACGATTAGTTCCAGCTGCAATCTTTGGTATTGAACTGGTGGACAATGAAAAAAAAAAAAAAAAACACTTCCAGTTCCGGTTGTACCAAAAGATTTGGCACCCCGTTGGAAAAAAAAAAAAAGGCCCTTGTGTCTGCAATAAAACACCTCGAGTAAAGAGCACACACTTTACAGGAACGTCATGTTAAGAAAGTATTGTGTGTGTGACCTTCTGCAGTCTCGGTGCTGATGGACAGCATGCTGCGTGCTATAAAGCCGGAATTTTCCGAGGTAACTGGACTGGACTTGGCCCAGCGTGTGGGCTGAGCCTGTGTGGAAAATGTCAGCTCAGAGGTGTAAGAAGTGACTGTATACCTTTCTAAAATTCACACCGTGTGACCATTTACTCCATTTTACAATAAATCCTAGTGTGCTAGAAAATAAGGTTTGTTTTTTATACTTAAAGAAAGGGTATTAAACGTTGCTCCGTCCACTTTTTTTTTTATTTTATTTTATTTTTTTTAATTCTGCCTCCTTTGTGTTCACTGAGCGTTTTTATCACCGCAAATAATAAGAGCTTCTCTATTAATAATAAATCACATCACTCTGAAATACTGGATGTCAGAAGTCAGTAAGCCAGTTAGTGGGTGGTGCTAGTTAGCACACAGGCTACATGCTAATGAGGTGCATCTTTTGATGTTAGCTTAGGAGTGACATGGATTTACTCCCTGAGCCTGATGTCCTAATGACCGGCTCATTACAGTGCTAAATCTCTGCAGGGTGTCGTGTGTGTGTGTGTGTGTGTGAAATAAGAGTGTAAAGCAATGACATTAGCTGTATCTGTATTTGTTTAATGCTCCAAGTATCTGTATTTGGATTTAAACTCGAAGTGGATGTGGTTTAAACCAAAAGGTCTTCTTTATTCTCTCTCTTTTTTAAAAAAAAATCCCTACTGTGATCATTTCTGTTGTTCTATTTCCCAAAAATATTCACAAATTAATAGCGTAATTTAAACCACCGTGACCCTGACCAGGCAGTTACTAAGGATGAATGAATGATGTAAATATGAATGAATGTGGTATTTCTTTTTTTTTTCTGTCCGCATGAAAGTAAAAACCTCCCGCTTGAGTGAATTTTTTTGTTGCGTAACCTCAGCTGTGGTGAACACTTCTAGTCTCAACTAGAGGTGGCACGATACCACTTTTTCTTTTCCAATACCGATATTGAGTACGAGTAGATACTGAAACAAATCCGATATTGTTTTCGTTAAAAACTCCTAAGTTTTAAAATGGTTTTTTAAACTGAAGCACTTCACAGTTGAAATCTTTCACACAAAAAATCATGTAAATGTAATAAACATAATAAAATCAATCCTAGCAAAAGAAGAACAAATCACGTCTCTTTATCTGTAAACGTTTAGGTTTCTGAAAAAGAATTTTCTTTTCAAAATCCAGTTTCATTCTTTGCGTTTTGTTACAGATATCTGATGTGTGATATCCGATCCACCATTTTTTTTTTCCTGGTATCGACCCGGTACTGATACTGGATATCGGATCAGAGCCACCTCTAGTCTCAACCTGTGAACCTTTCTGGCTGAATTTGAATACTACTACTACTACTACTACTACTAATAATAATAATTTAAATATATTTAAGTATTTAAATATATACAGCGCCTTTCTCAAACTCATGGTTGCTTTACAATTATACAACAAAACCACAAAAACACAAAATGAAGGATAGCACAAGGGCACAAGCATACAGACTGATTCGATGAATGACCAAAAACCGTAAAGCAGTAAAACAGATAAACACGGAACGTCATCATCAAACATCCAAATGCAAGAAAAAATGAAAAAAAGAAGACAGAAAAGAAAAATTAAAAACGCCCAGCGTACTCTCAACCAGAAAAGGGCGTATCTGTTTAGAACACATTATCTGTTCATTGTCAGTAATCTATTCGTGTCTGTAGTGTGTACGCTAGTGATCAGGAATGCGTAATTACTGAAGGTGGTGACCCGGTTACTCCGTCTGTTTCCATCCTCACTTGTGGCTGCAGGTGGGATAGTGTGAAACATCTGTAATGAAGGCAGGGGGTTGACGTGGCACATCTGGACCCTCGGTTTTACTCTCGGAAGAGCGTTTAGAGACCATCCTTGTCATTCACGATAATCTCCCTAGATTATATTAGTGTAATATACAAAGCAATAGCTTATCATCACACCCCATGTGCTAGTGTGTTAAAGCGCACTGGAGCACACAAACATGCTGAGAATGTTCCGCTACTTATACACAGCGCAACTTAATAAAAAGAAAAAAAAATCTACCTAAAAAAGAAAAAGAATATTGCGCTGAGAGTTATTACACAGTTAACTCATTTGTTAGAAATGTGCAGGATCAAGTGCTATTTTATAAACTTCTGAATAATTAGTAAAAGAAAAACATGTCTTGGACATTTCTACTAAAGAAGGATCTGGCAACCTCGGAAGCGTGAACTACACGCAGGTCGTTTGCATACTCTGAATGAACTTAAGCAGGTGCGTAACCCGACTCTGAATACGAGGAACTTTCCCCATGGAAATATTTAGACTTTAGTTGCCGACTCTGAACACAGCCTGGAGTTTGGTGTCACTCCAACACCAGCGTTAGATTCAGGTAGGGGGCGTGGCCTAAAGTTTGAAAGAGGAGTTAGAAGTTGGTTTGTATATTTAACACAGATTTATTCTGTTGTTTTGTAAAAGTGTAGAAATGATGGAGCTAAGTGATGTCTTTCGAGGCGAGTGTGTGATGCTGATGATTTAGACGTGTTGGATGGTAAATTGTTAGCCAGAAGTTTCCCTTATCGGTGACGTTTAATGCGCAAAACTAAAGATGTAACGCTTTGGCTCATAAACTGCTACTAATGAGGACATCGTGCACATTTCATTCGTGACCAAAATGTACCTACAACTGATGTGAGAAATGAACACAAAGTGAAGATGTTTGTAATAAAACTCAGGTTTTCTCAGGTCTCCTGAGCCGCGGCTTGTACGGTAGTTTAATATATTTAAGTGACGTTGAGTAATCGTTTGGGGAGTCGGTGCTACAGGAGTTGTTATTTAATGATATAAATCATATCCTAAATCATATCCTTTTGCTGTGGGTTCATGGAAAAAAGCAACTATAACAGGAAAGAAATGATAGAAATATGACTATATGTGAGGTCCACACACGCCTCTCTCTCTCTCTCTCTCTCTCTCTCGCTACTATCATGATGTCTTTCCAGTCAGAAAGCAAAGCTTTTACCAGGAAGGTCGTTCTGTTTGTGTGTCTGGAAGAGTCCTCGGAGACAAAAACACGTCTTATATAACAGAGTGATAACAGAGTGTGAGAGCAGATGAGCCGAACCTCAACGGAACCTTTTCCACTTCCTCAAAAACTACTGAATCAGCATGAATGAAGCGCGAGTAGCTGCTTAACCGACATCTACATTAAAAATAAAGTTCAGTTTATTTTAATGTTGTGTAAAGGCACCTTTAAAAAAAAAATCAGCTGCTAGTTTTTTTTTTATTTTTAAAGTAGAGCTGCACTTTTTTTTTTTTTACAATTTTTAAAAAAAATTTAACTACTACTTTTTGCTATTTTTTTAAATCAATTTTAAAAATGCAGCTTTTATTTATTTATTTATTTTTTTTTCAGATTTATAAATGTCATATCTTACTTTTTCCAATTTATTAAGTCAGCTGCTAATTTCTTTTTCGCAAATTTGCAAATATTGCAAATTTAGCTGTTAGATTTCTATGGTATTTTTTTTTTTAAAAAAGCAGCTGCTAGATTTTACAAATTATTATTATTTTTTAAATCTAAAGAAGTCAACTGCAGTATTTATATATATATATATATATATATATATATATATATATATATATATATATATATATATATATATTTTTTTTTTTTTT